>JARHVA010000602.1:4522500-4910000 GCA_037957365.1 Torreya grandis
GCAAAAGAACTCCCTCGAGTCTTTTTCTCTACAACAACCTGAGAAGCTTCAACTATCTACAGAGGATCCTTTTTTTACATTTTTTTGGGAACAATTCTTCTCTAGATAAGGAGAGGAATACAAATTAGGAAGATGTTTTATAGAAGAGTAAGCAACAAAGGATAAAAAACCATCTCTTTCCAAAAAATATCCTTATAAAGCCTCCCTCCTTGGGATTGAACAAGGGTATTGACTCCAAGTGCTTCAACTACAAAAACCTATATGATTACATCATATAGAAGTTGGGACTAGTTGAAGATCAAATAGTGGATGACTGTTTCCCATTAAATAATGTAGTTAACACAAAGGATCCATTATTGGGATGTTACTCCATGGTCTATGAGATGTAAAACACCATACACAAGAGTGATGTTCTAACTTAGGGATCCACTTCAACAAATATATTATCACTTTATACTAAGATTTTTTTTCTCACAATGACACTTTTGAGAAAAATTAGTGAAAGGTGAGGATAAAATGAAAAGGAATCACCTCCATTGGTGACACTAGCATCACATCTAGTAGAGATTCAAGGCCATCCAAGAAAATTAGGTATTTAACTAGATCTCAAACAAAAGTCTCATCCATGAAACATAATTTTCTTACCATCATAGGAGGATTGAAAGAAACTAGGTGCTACACATCATCATAATAGATGGTGATGAACACTTTTCTCACATGAACAAGAGGAAGTAGAATGTAGCATTCTTTTTGGTACATAATAGACTATTAATAGGGCCCATAACACAACAGCCCCAAAAGTTGGTTATAAATGATCATTACATCAAAAAATATCAGAGGCATAGGGACAAACTCAAAATAGAGGTCCATAAATAGACTGATTTACAAACACAAACCAGACTTTCTCTTCTTACAAGAAACCATGTACACAATGGTCAATGCACAAAAATATCTCAAAAAAAGTCTTCCAGATTGGACTTTATTAATCAGTGATTATGTGGGCAAATTTGGGGGTATTACCCTAAGATGAAAACATATCATGGTCTTCAAAACCTCCATTAATACACCAAACTATATATTGGGCACTTTATTCTCAAGAGAACATAATATGGATATGGATATCCTAATTGTATATGCATCCTCTTATGGGAGACAATTTTTTTAGAATGAGCTAGGCAACTATGGTATACTTAACATGTCACACCTAATCCTGGTGGAGACCTAAATTTTACTACACACCTCTTAGAAGTGTGGGGTATACATGTTAGGGCTGACCCCATGGCTAATTTATTTTTAGATTTCTTAGAATGCTTGAACATGGTATATGCCTCTCCTACTATTCTTTAACCCACTTGGTCAAATCATCACTCTAGATAGCAAGGTTTATCAAAAAGGCTAGATCATTTCTTGGTCAAATAAATACTTATGCTAGAGTTTATCTCACATAGAGCTTCTACGTTTAAACAACATTATTCTAACCACCATCCTATCTAATTATAAATGGTCACTAGACTAAAGCAACCATTAGTGCCTTTCAAATTTAACCCACATTGGTTGGAATATGAATATTTTAGGGACTTGATAAATAATACGTGGGTAAATTTCAATATGGGTCAAGGTAAACATGCTATTGTATGGCTCCAACAAAAAATGATTAGATCAAAGACTATTATAAAATCTTGGTCCTAATGTTTTCAAGACAATGAATAAACTCTATAATTATTATAAGGATAAATTTAATATTGTGTGGACACTTATCACTAGGAACAACATAATTTATATGTACTCAATGTATTAGATAGATTAGAGAAGGAGAAAGTTAGATTACTAACTTGGTAGGAAGCAAAATGGAAAATAAAAAGTATAAATATGTGGTTAGTAGAAGGGGATAATAATACAAAATGTTTCCATAGATGTGCCATGGCTCGGAGGGCAAAAAATACTATTTAGAACATTTGTGAAAATCAATAATAAGAATAAAATGATTTCCCCTCTATCTCCAAGGTAGTGGTTAATCACTACTAGTAAATCTACATTGAATCACCAAAAGAAAATATAAAAGATATTATGGTGACTACTACTTATTTTGATGGATGGGTGGATGAAAATTATAAGTAGATGCTCATGAGGTTGATCACTCTAAAATAACTACAAGACACTTTCCACACCTTTCATCTCAGGAAAGCCCCTAGACAGGATGGATGAATAGTGGAATTTTTCACTGGTTTATGGGACCTCTTAGTGAAAGACTTACTATAGGTGGTGGAGGAATCATGGATCATTGGCAGAATCCATAACCCCTTTGTTAAGCATAGAATATACTGAGAGCAGGGGTGAATCAGTATATTATATATCTTATAAATCTTTCCTTTAACCAATATTCCACTTAATCAAACATTCAAGATATGTAATAAAACTCAAACAATAAACATCACACAAGATAGAGAGAGACACCAGATATAATGTGGAAACCCAATGTGGGAAAAACCATAGAGAATCAATCTCAAATATATTCGTGAGAATAACCCCACAAGAGCACCATACCCCTTTGCTAAGTACAAACCTCAGCTACAATTCGTGAGCACCACCCCATAGGAGCTTCAAACCCCTTTGCTGAGCACCAACCCAGTTGTCATTCGTGAGCACCAACCCCTTTGCCAAGCACCAACCCATAAGAGCACCAACCCCTTTGCCAAGCACCAACTCAGCAATAATTCGTGAGCACCAACCCACAGGAGCACCGACCCCTTTGTGTATACCACACACCTATCTCTCAATGTTGTTATCTCAACAAATGATAGATCAATACAACATCACCTTCCTCTCTCTCACTTTTTATCTTCTAAGCTAGATATAACAAATACAAATCATCTCTCATAATTTCTCTTCTAACCTAGATATTACAATATCAAATCAACCTTTCACCACCACATTACAAATGGATACTCAAGCCTTTATTTATAGCTTTCCAAATGACCTTTGGCCTTCCCCCTTTGTGACCTTTCATTCCTCATGGAAAATGGCACCAATCTTGGATGACCCTTCATATCCAAGCATTTGAAAATTCATGTGGTGACCCTTCATGGCCAAAAATGTCTTTCCCACTTTTGTCTTTATCTTTGGTGACTTTTCATATTCCTTTAAGTGTCCCTTCATGAGAAATTAGCCCTTTACTCTTTTGTCTTCACTTGGTGACTCTTGGTATTCCCCAAGATGACTCTTCATGGGAAAATGCATCCCATCCTTCTTTTTTCTTTATCCCATGACTCTTCTACTTCTCCATGGGCCCTTATTTTGTCTCATATGCAACCAAAAATATATTCGTTAATATTAAATAAATATTAACTCATATTAGCCAGGATAAACAATATTAAATGCAATGGGGCTTTTATCACCAATAATACTAAACCTTTGACATCAATGACAATATTTCCAACAATCTCCCCCTTTGTCATTGATGGCAACCTCAATCCTGAAACTGGCACATCCTGTCACCTGCACATACCATCATCTAAAAACATACAATAACTCCCCCTTACTGTAGCAACCTGTACCTATTCCCTGTACCTATTTTCTACACCTGTACCTGTACCTATTATTCTCCCCCTTTGAAATCAATGGCAAAGGGCCTACCTAGAGCTAACACTTAGCTCCCCCTCACTTGATGTTGAACATCAATGGCAGGAAGTAATAGAAATTACTCCCAACTCCTCTCACCGATCTTTGAGAAGATATCTAATTAAAACATTGCCTATCCTTTGAGAATCTACAATCAACTTATTTGAATATTTCCTTCTAATATGAAAACCTCCACATGAAACTTTAAGGTGTATCCTTGATCACATATTTGCCTTACATTCAATAGATTATGCTTATGAAACATTCTTAGTCTTGGTTCTACCATTATCCAAAAATAAAGTACCTTTTCTAGCTATCCTGGTAGTGGTTTTATCTCTGAATCTCAATGTACCACCATTTATCTTCTTTACTCTTTTCTCCTGTCATATGCCTTGAACATATACTATCAATGAACCATGGCTGATATTTATCTCTTACATGCAAAGTTGTTTGCACCAACATAGAATCTTTAGGTTGTTTCTTCTGCCATGAACACGACTGAACCTTCTTCCTGATGAATGGAGATTTGAAACTTTGATCCTTCTTGATTGAATCTGCATGAGTATCCTTTTCTTTCTCTCTAAAATTGTTAGCTCTTTTTCAACATTCTAATTTCTTATGACCATAATCATTTGAAACACTGCATATGCAAGAATCATTCTAATAGCCTCAAAACCATAATACTGATGTAAAATTTTCTTCAAAAATATATTCCCTCAAAAGATATATAAATTAATCTATCAATTCACCTTCTTGTCATGAAAAATATCCAAGACCCAATAACACCCACCATGCTTCAATTTTCTTAAAAGTGTCTCCTTGAAGCCTAGAAGAGACACCCCCACATAGAAGGGTTCTAGAAATAAATCTCAAGAGATTCCCACATCTCCTTTGTTTCTTCCTTGATCTTCTTGTGTTTTTCTTTTAGAATCCATTTAAGCATATCTAACCTTTTTTCCCTACTAACCTTATCATTTATGATGTTCTTCTTTTTCTCAACTTTTACAACTTTCATATTTTGACAAAGCTCATGCTCAAATGTAACAAGAGATTCTTTACAATCCTTCTTATTTGATACTTTATCTACTATAGCAAGTAATTCATTTTCATTCTTAAACTCAACCTGATCAACCTTTGTTGTTTTAGGTCTCCACACCTTAATTTGACTCTTCTTATATCTTTTAGGGGCTTTGTAACCTTTGACATACTTTGAATATCTCTTTAATTTATTTTGACAAAATTTAGCAATATGTCCAACCTCATGACAACAGAAGCAAACAATATTTCTCATACCTTTTTCTTGAATGTGACTGAGATCTCCCTTTGACTGATTACTTCTCCTCATACAATTTCTTGCCCTATGACCAACATGATGACAAACAAAACAACGGCCATGAAAAGAATTTGAAAACTTGAAAGCATTGGGCTGCCTGATTGGCTTCTTTGATTTTCTTGCAAAACCTACATCCTTCTTTCCTTGGACTGATATTTCATGATATTTTTCAACCTTGATTATAAGCTTCTCATGATTATTCTTTAAAGAATCTAACTCATCCTTCAAATGATTACACTCTTCTTCTTTTGATGTTAAAATTGAAGTTGTAACCTCTAACTGATTTTTAAGATCCTAAATAAATATCTTATTTTCTTTTACTTCTATATCCAACTTAGAATCCAAGATACACACCTTTCCTTAAGAGCCTCAACCATAGATTTCAACTCTTGATTCTCCTTCTTTATCTGCTTAGCCATCTGTGCTTTTCCTTTGATCTACCTTCAAGCTGTTAAACCCTTTCTGAAGGAACCTGCTCTGATACCAATTGTTAAGCATGGAATATACTAAGAGCGGGGGTGAATCAGTATATTATATATCTTATAAATCTTTCCTTTAACCAATATTACACTTAATCAAACATTCAAGATATGTAATAAAACTCAAACAATAAACATCACACAAGACAAAGAGAGACACCAGATATAACGTGGAAACTCAATGTGGGAAAAACCACGGAGAATCAATCTCAAATATATTCATGAGATGATGGGAGGCTGCTCATCATATTTCATCCAATGGCGTGGCTTTACCAAATTCTCTATACGCTCTGCAAATATACTCTGCTATTAGAATTAGTTCCTCATCTACCCAGGATATCCTTTCCCTGGTATCCATCTACATCACCCATTGATAGACTTATTACAATAAAATCAAATCCCACTCTTTCCAATGAAGAGTCACTTTGTGAAGACTTTCGCCTAGCATTTATAGATTCAATACTTGTCCTTTCATCAAAACAAAATGTGTTTTCTAGGACAATAGACTTGTACATAGGTTCTTAACACAAGGAAACCTTCATTCAAAAATAGAATCACAATAGGACCTACATATCACTGGAGGTCCTGGCCTAATACCAACATGGAGATCACAGTTAAAACATTTCAATAATTCCCATAGAACTAGACATTCCTGACTAACCCTTCTGATAGAAGCTGATTTATTTATAGAGATCAGAATAGGATGTTTTTGAGTTGAACTGTTGTATGTTCTTTTCCGGTAAATCCTGCACGCTGTCAAATAATTTGGTCCTTTCAAAGATTTTCTCGGCGGTAGCTCTTCAGATGAAAATTGAGGAAAATGACTTTTGAGAGAGATGCAGACTCCACTTCGCCGATGGTTACATGAAAGGCAGAAACTATCATCCTTGTCAAAATTGGCTTCGACCTTGCCACAGGCTCGGCTCGACTCAATGCATATTATAGATTTACATTAAAATCACATATTAACTACGAAGTTAATTTTTGACAAAGCTTTTCTAACAGCTCTTATACTCTCTATATATGCTTATGACATAAGAAGAATAACAAACTGAGGAGTCCGTTCAACTCAGCCCACAGTGAGCTCGTTTCATATATATATATATATATACAAAAACAAGAACATCACCTATTGACTGTTGTTGAGGAGAAGGGAGTCTGTTTGCATCACTATTTTCCGAATGTTGACATTGCTCTCTCTTGGAATTATGAGGAGGAATTCCATTTTATTCAATGCATACAAGATATCGTCCCATATGGATGGATGTTTTATTCCCTTTTCTTCTAAATCTCTGCTTTGAAATCATTACTTACAACAAGAATTGCCAAGTGTTATTTCCTATTCTACAGAAGATAACAGGATTTGTGAAAGGACACGTCTTTGTCATGGGAGTTTCCAATAAACATGCCACCTAATTTTGAGTGTCCAAATTCATATGCTTCACGAACCATCTTATAGCTGACAAAGCCTGAAAATAATGTCAACTTCAAACCTGAAGTGTGTGGGGTTTGATCAGTCACTCCAACATTTGATCTTCTGCTAGAGTTGCACTCCTGTGTAAGATTATCTGAAGGAAATGCTGCCCCACCATCTGCATTTAGGATTACACAGTAACAATGGTCTCTTTCTATGAGGTCCACTGCATCAAAAGTATCATCAAAGTCGTCAACAGCAAAACAAATATCTGGGTACGCTGGAAATGTTTCAACGGCCTTCTTAGAATCCAACTAAAAGTTTACATGACTTGGTGATGCATATACCATCTTTGTGACCTTATAAATGGGTGTTAATGGTGCAGCTGGTGCTCTTTGATAACTCTCCAGGGCCTGAATACTGCAGATTTCAACTGTGACTTTTAATGATGTGTGAGCAATTAAATTAAGGTAAAATGATCGACGCCAATCAACTTCCAACTCATTTTCCCTGAATTTATTTTTGCTATATTTTTGTTTTTAACAACCTCCCCTCTAACTTCTATGCCCAATCTTGGGCTTAAAACAACAAACAGTTTTCAATTTCCAGCAATATACTAATTTGGAGAGACTAATATCTTACGGTTGAAAGATTTCAACCACTCTCCTCAATAGCCCAACAATTATTCTTTTCACTTTTACTTTTTACAATTTCTCCTTAATTTTAACATTTTAGAGGAAAATACAATAAATTCAAATTTCAATTTAATCATGACCATGTCTTGCCAAGACATATGTAGATGCTCCTGCATCATGAGAACAACCCCACAGGGGCACCATACCCCTTTGCCAAGTACAAACCTTAGCTACAATTTGTGAGCACCACCCCATAGGAGCTTCAAACCCCTTTGCTGAGCACCAACCTAGCTGTCATTTGTGAGCACCAATCCACAGGAGCACCAACCCCTTTGCCGAGCACCAACCCACCAACAATTCGTGAGCACCAACCCATAGGAGCACCAACCCCTTTGCCAAGCACCAACTCAGCAAAAATTCATGAGCACCAACCCACAGGAGCACCAACCCCTTTGTGTATACCACACACCTATCTCTCAATGTTACTATCTCAACAAATGATAGATCAATACAACATCACCTTCCTCTCTCTCACTTTTTCTCTTCTAAGCTAGATATAACAAATACAAATCATCTCTCATAATTGCTCTTCTAATCTAGATATTACAATATCAAATCAACCTCTTACCACCACATTACAAATGGCTACTCAAGCCTTTATTTATAGCTTTCCAAATGACCTTTGGCCTTCCCCCTTTGTGACCTTTCATTCCTCATGGAAAATGGCGCCAATCTTGGATGACCCTTCATATCCAAGCATTTGAAAAGTCATGTGGTGACCCTTCATGACCAAAAACGTCTTTCCCACTTTTGTCTTTATCTTTGGTGACTTTTCGTATTCCTTTAAGTGTCCCTTCATGAGAAATTCGCCCTTTACTCTTTTGTCTTCACTTGGTGACTCTTGGTATTCCCCAAGATGACTCTTCATGGGAAAATGCGTCCCATCCTTCTTTTGTCTTTATCCCGTGACTCTTCGAATTCTCCATGGGCCCTTATTTTGTATCATATGCAACCAAAAATATATTCATTAATATTAAATAAATATTAACTCATATTAGCCAAGATAAACAATATTAAATGCAATGGGGCCTTTATCACCAATAATACTAAACATTTGACATCAATGACAATATTTCCAACACCCTTCTCTACCAATTTTATATCCAACATTCCAAAGTATGAATACCTTTCTATCTTTCCCTTTGTAATTGCATCTACAAATTTATGTCCAAGATTATGGTTACCTAGTTTAAGCCCATCCTTTCTAAACATATTTCACTGGAATAGTTTAGTTTCTTGGACAATCATAATATCCATGAATCCATTAGATTATCTCAAGAGACCCTTCACATTATAAAAACTAAAAATTGGTATGCCTTTAGCCTAAAAATTGATTTATCAAAGTTATTTGATTATTTCAATTGGCCCTATCTATGACTTATTTTAACCTAAGTTGGTTTCATCCCATCTTTCATTAACTAGATTGAGGACTAATTCAAATCTATATCCTATGGGGTTCTTGTTAATGGATCTACTTCCAATTTTTTCTCCCATACCAGAGGTCTACACCAAGGTTTCCCACTATCCCATCTCCTTTTTCTTCTTATTACTAAAGCTCTTCGTTGGCATATCCACCATGAGTGCAATGCTGGCAATATTATGGGTATTAAAATGGCATACAAAATTTTTCTTTCCCAAATTCTATTCACTGATGACATCCTCATTTCTCACAATGGTACCATGCAAGAAGCAAAAGAATATGATAAAATATTTAAGCTCTTCACCTCTGCCATGGGCATGATGATCAATATGCAAAAATCTACCATTTATTTCTTCAACCTTCCCCATGCCACAAAAAAACTCCTTAGGGTGGTATTACCTTTCCCTACTCCACCCCTTAATGCTAACATAAAATACTTGGGTTTATTTTTGAAATAAAATGATTACAAATATGAATATTAGCTATGGTTATTGGAGAAACTTCAACAAAGGATTATAGTCTAGTATAATCAATGGATATCTATGGTAGGGAGATTGGTCTTGATAAAACATGTCATGGAAGCAATATTGGTATATTGGTACTCATTAGCCTATCTACTAAGGAAGATATTGAACATCATCAAGAAACTTTGTTTAAAATTTCTTTAGACTAGGAATAAATAACATACTGGCATTCCACTTGTCAAGTGGAGCACTATATCACAACCCAAGTTTGAAGGTGGATGGGGGATTAATTATCTCAACATCTTCTTGCAATATCTTAATACAAATGGTGTGTGGAATTTGATCAAATCTAAAGGTCTATGGTAAAAAATTATGTTCCACAAATACATCCATCCCCTCACTATCATGGATTGGATTAGGTTGTGTACAAAAAAACACAATAGAGGGTCAATATTTTGAAAAGCTATTGTTCAAACATTTGACACTATTGGGAAAATTTTGGCATGGATTCTAGGATATGACACTAAGATACATATTGGCATAGATACCATATATGGTATTCTAAGTGAATTATGATTCATAGAGGAAATATAGTACACCTTATAAAAATAACATACACTTGCATTGGCTAATGCATATGATCATGTCTAGGCTGACAGATGGAATTCTAGTTGGATGGAGGCCAATAAGATGGGTCTCATGGGTTAGATTGATATCTAATGGGAAACATAAAGTCTTAGACTCATTGCATATGGAATTCACCTCACACAATGTCTGGATAAGCTATGTTGGGCATATAATAGAGAAGGAGGGATTTATACTATCAAGCAGGGCTACATTGCTTTGAGATCTCATCGTGTGGACATTCTCACCCCTTGGTGGTGGAAAGGACTATGGAAGATTAAATCCCCATCAAATATAATCCTACACTTTTAGCTTACTCTCCACAATAGATTACTCACATGGGACAACTTGTAGTAGAGGGGATGGGGTGGACCTGGTATTTGTTTTCTTTATCAAAATAGTCCAAAAACCATAAATCAATTATTTTTAGATTGTCCATTTACTAGGGCAATTTGGGATTCCATTAATACTCTACAAGCTATTATCACATGGGAAGGTGAATCTCTCCTCTATTCTTGGGATTAATGGTCAATGCATATAGACTCTTCAGCCAACACTTTGCATATCCCTCTATATATAATGTGGGCTATATAGATCACTAGAAATGAATCTCTTTTCCTGGACAAGAGCCCCACTATCATCTCCACCTTATATAAATTTAAGTACTATAAATTTCCCATTGTAAAAAAAAAAGTCAAGAATAAAAAATGCATAAAATCTCTTTAGGTGGATAACACATCCCCACATGTCTTCTACGATGGTGCCTCTTGAGGTAAATATTGGTCAATTTTGGCCTACATAAGAATCTTTTACCTAGTGTGATAATCTAGGAAGAGTCCTTGTTGAATAGGTGATCTAATGGTATAAAGAAAATACCACATGTCACTTGAAAGCTTTCGAAACACTTTAAGTAAGTCCTATAGTAAATTTGATGATTATATGGGGCAGGCTTAGAATAGGTCTAGAATTATAAATGAAGGATCTAGAAAGTTGTTAGGGGTGTTTGATCATTCAAGGACATGAATCAGATTTGTACAAAGTCTCAGTAGTTAATTAGAACTTTTAAGAGATAAAGATGACCAACACAAACCTAAAGGAACTAGACTATATTTTCATGTCATACACAAATGAATAGGTTAGTATGGTTGTGCATTTTATAAGTGTACTTGGTAAGCCAACCAAAGTTGAAGGACTTTATGAAAATGATATGTTTTATTCCAAAGTCATCCCCTAAAAATTTGATATCTTGATTAGTTTTTTAGCTAAATATATAAGCCTTCAAAGGTGATCTAGTAGTGTGGGGCATGCCTAAGGATGCCAAATTAAGGCCACAAGAACTAGCCATTGGATTCAAAAAATATTCAATTAGATAAAATTAAACATGGGACCACGTGTTAAAGCCTCATTTGATCAAATTAATATATCAATAGCACATGGGCAAGCACTAGAATCAATAAGTCAATATAAATCAATGAAGTGCATTCAATCATGTAAAAGCAGATCCAATGGTGAGCATGAGGTTAAAAAGTTAGTGGATCTTGAGAATGAACATGGTGATGACAAGTGTCTTGATCATGATGAAATCTAGAGAAAATTGATAGATCATATTTGATCTAGTAGATTGAATATCGATGGAGTGCATTTGACCATGTGGAAGTAGACTAATGATGCAGATCAAAGTACAAAATTAAATGATCTCAAATTACATATGAGGTCATTGTATGACATATGTGCATTTGATTACATGAACTGATAGTTGGGTCCATAGAGATCATGTGTGACTTCTAAGTGTCACAATCTTAAGTGCATATCAAATATCAATGGCCAATGTTGGAAGTCAAGGCTAGGAGACTCTCAAGGAGATCGACAGAGCATATTTGATCAAATTCCTAGAGTGGATAAGATGAGGACACATGTCCAAATTTACAATGGTCTTATATTTTAAATAAATAGTATCATGGTGAGGAGATGCCACATAGGTAGACACATCATATCAAATTATTTTTCCATTCAAGTTGGTGTGTATGGATATGAGATCAAAATATGATTTGGGTTACCAGAGCAAACCCTATAGATTTATATTCCACCATTAAAGCTCAATTCTGCAAAAGTCTGCTCAGTCAAGTTATGAAGTCTATCTTGAGTTTTGACTTTATGTCTCAATCATGTTCACCATTAAAGCTCAATATATTATGGATCTTCATCAAAATTATGACTATATGAAAACTAAAAAATTGGATTGGTTTTCATCTATAGAGGACCTATGTTAAAGGTTCAGAGTAATGATAGAGTTATGATTATGAAAGGAATTCTATAAAGGGATTCCATTGAATGAGTTCAAGTGACTATTTGATAACGTAAAGAACATATCAAAATGGAGCATGGTGTTGTAAGCTCATTAATAAGATGGATAAATTCAATGGTTAAAGAGTACAAGTAGAGAATTCAATAGATTTTCAAGATCTTTGGGGATTTTTCCCTTTCCAATGGATCATGACTCATCAACCTCAACAAGTTCTTATCTTATAGTATATTTCTAAGCCAATAAGAGGGCTTGAAAGCTATTTGTAGCTAATAAAAGTTATTTTGTGGAGGTAGGATTAATGCTAATCGGTCAAAAGTGGTTGGGCCTCATTTATTGATTTCTACTTGCTTGTTTCCCTCTCTCTCTTCCCCTTTTATTATATATTTCCCATTTCTCTCCAAGAAAAAAGGGACTCTTATGCTTTTGGCTTCCCTAGGCTATGCCAATTTTTTACTGCAACACCTATTTGATGCAATAAAATACTAAATTCCTCCACTTGTAGGCTGAATTGAAGTGTGTCCTATGAATTTATTGATGTAGTTAAGTGAATGTATGTTTTCCTTTACTTTTTAATGAGTTTTCTCACCGTGATGAAGTGTTTTGTAGCTTTCACGTGTCATTTTAAGTGCCATAAATAGTTTTTTGATTGGTTTGAAAGTGGACAATTATCTTCTCATACTAGATTGGTAGTTAGTTAGTGACTTTTATGAAATTCTAATGTGAAAGTGGATCAAAGAGTGAGTAAAGTGATATTTTCTATGTTAGAAAGTGTCTCATAGTGTGTTATGTACAATTTTAAGTGTCTAAAACATTGGTGCATCACCATATTTTACATGTTTTCATGTTTATTGTCTATATCACTCCCTTTTCCAAGCAAGAGACTAGTTTAGGTGATAGATCCAAAGGAAGCCAGCCTTTTCTAGAGGTTCAATTTCACTATAGGATACCCACAACTTGATTATGTCCCTATTTTGTAGCTTAGTTGGAGAGAGCCTAAAGAACCCTCTACAAGGGTGCAAATTAAGCCTACAATAATTTTTGGCACACCCAGTGGGATACATCTTCATTAGCATAGCTAAATTTTGGAGTTGAGGATAAGTATTTACAGTAAAGGAAGACATCCATTATCATAAAAATCTAAAGATTCTTTAGGTTGTAGATTTCATAGCATCATCTAGGCAATACTTTCATGCCAAAAGTTACCTCAAGGTCAGCTAGTAAAGGTATTCCTTTTGAATTCATTGAATTGCCTTCTACTTCATATAAAAGAGCAAGGTTTAGTAGGATAAAAACTTATCCTCAAAATAAATATTCATCTCCTAGTCATCCTATTGTTCTAAATAGTTCAATCCTTATTATCTAGATGGGCATAAGAAATCAAGTGTTTATTCCATTAAATAGAGGTAGTCCACTGAATATAGCCTAGTTTGATGACATTCTTGTGTCTACCCTTAAGGTTATCCCATTATTATTAAGATAAAATCAAATAAATCCTATTGAGCACATCCAAGATGTTGCCAACCTTTTTTCACTACATAATATTATTCAAGAAAATGTATGTATTAGATTGATTGTTACTTTCATCAAAGGGAAAACACTATAATGGTATATAAATCTCCCACTAAATTCCATTACTACCTGGGATGAATTAGGTGTAGCTTTAGTCAGACAATTTGAGGACAAATTTGATCATCTATCTTTAGTTCAATACCATAAAAAGAGATCCTCATGAGTTCTTATCTGATTTTAACCTCATATTCCAAAAGAAATGGACCAAAATACCCACATTACTTAGATTATCCCTAGAATATACATTTTTATATTATCTAAAATACCTTAACTATGATATTAGTGTGATGATACAGTTAATGGGTGGTATTACTTTTCCATATGCTTATGAGATTGCAATAAGAGAAAAACTTGATACAAGCTAGTAAGCTCTCCCCAAGGCCTCCAATGCCTATATTCCTAGAATTTAAATCTATACCATTTCCTCAAGTTCCTTAAATTCCATTTTTAGCTCTTATTCCATCCCCTAAAGATCAAGTTGCAGCCCCTTCTACTCAACATGGTGAGCTTCGAGAGTTTAAAGGTTTGTTACAATATTTTAGAAATGAAATAGTGCAATTCAAAAGATAGAAATATTAGGCTAATAGGCCTTACCAATAACAAAATCAAAACACATATCAGTGCTTTAGAGATCAAAGGCCTCCTTATCAAGGGTTTCAGAGAAAATAGACCACCATACCAACCATAAGGATCCATAAATCAAGCTAAACCATATGCATCTCTTGATCCTACTACACTTTCCTATTTAAAAGCTATTGTTCCCACACCACCACAAAATACAACTTGATGCATTATTTAGGTTGACAACTATCTAATCTCAATGATGCTCAAAACCAAGCCTTGGTGTCATAAAACATTACTATGCCACAAATGATGCATAAGAAGATTTTTCTATTCAAGGATTTCAATATCAATAAATAAGTTTGGTATAAAAAGGTGAGACTCAACAAGTTTAATGGTCAGATTGATGCCATTAATGTGAATTGGAAAATGGATGATCATATTGTAACCAATTAGGGTGGTGAGACCAACACTTCAAGAGGTCAAGTTATAGATCTGACTAGAGATAAAAGAAAATCCATTGATGAGGCTCAGGATGTGATTAATGATTCAAGTAATCTTAAATTTATTTCAAAGACTACCAAAGATCAACATTCTTCCCCCTACACCATAGAAAAATTAGAATACAGAGGTTGGAAAAGTACTCTCGAGTACCTCTAGTCCATGAGCAACCAGTGGTTTAGAAAGTACAGCCAAAAGTTATAGAGATAAATTTAGTATAACTGATCAAATGAAGAATTATAACATTATAATTAACATGTGTGATTCCATCTCCATTCCATGATTAAATTATATGGTCATTCAAGATCTTTTAGCTCTTAGAATGTCTCCAAAAATGGTTAAGAAAGAAGGTGTTATCCTAATTAATTCAAACCAGCTAATTGAGAAACTAGTATAGTAGGTACATAATATGGTAAATGTGGAAAAAAGTGAGGTAAAATCAAATAAAAATCCTCATTTATACCTCTCTTTGATATTTGTTGAAACTTTAGTTCATAACTGTTTGGTGGATAGTGGAGCCAGTAGCACTATTATGCCTAAACTAATTATAGATAAGTTTGGTCTTGTTTATGAACCAATTATTAAAGGAGTATTTAAACTAGATAGATCACCAAAAAATAAATTATTCATAATAAAAAATATAAATTTGACACTACATTCTTTTCTTAATGTTACCATTCAGTAGGATGTAGTTGTGGTGGACATGCCTCCCTAATTTGCCATGTGTCTATCAAGAGACTTCACCTCAAAGATTGGAGGATACTTATCAGCTGATTTAATATATTTTATGTTTATAACTAGGTATATTTATAAGGTAAAAATACATTCTAAACCTATTTCACATTTCCATTTAGATCCATATACAATAAGTGTGGTGAACACTAACTGTGTCATCTCGGATGAGGTGTTAGAAACTAGTGGAGTGGAAAATAAATAACATTTAGATGGAGTTTCAAACCTATTCCTTGATAATTGGGCATATAATTTGAATAATAATGATCCTTATAATCTAATTCAAGAATAGGGACTTGGTGTCTATTGCCTCCATGAGAATGATGCACCAATTCCAGCCATGATGAAGGGTGATGAGTCTAGTGATGGCTTATGGAAATTATACTTTAATGGATCAAGGAATAAGTATGATACTGGGGAGAGAATGATGTTGATTTATCTAGATAAGCAAATTTATTTCTCTTCTATTAATTTTTTCTTTGGTTGTTAAAATAATGTTGCAGAGTATGAAGCACTAGTTTATGGTTTATAGTGGGCTAGGAAGATGAAAGTCAACACTTTGTAAGTTTTTGGTGATAGTGAACTTGTAGTTCACCAAGTAAGAGGTAATAATATATGAATTTTTTTATTTCTTAGATAATATAAGCATATTTTATGGGGATTAATTGAATATTTTCAATATTTCAACATTCAAGCAATACCAAGAGATGAGAATAAACATGTAGATAGATTGGTTGCCATTAAGACACAATTTAGTATCCCAGCTGATATAAAAAATGAAAAAAAAATCAGTCACACATTAAGGTGGTTATAATACCTATTCTAGATAACCATGATAATTCGTAAGTGTTTGAAGATGACAATAAAATTATCAAGTTCTTGCAAGAAGATGTTGAGTTTTCCTGAGGGATCAATCAAAGTTCTTGTAGTAGTATGGTGATTAGATTGTGCATCTGAAAACAAATAAGTTTCCCAAGGGATTTGTCATGCTTGAAAATATATTCAGTGGTGATTATTATTTGAGAAAGGAAAGGTCATATTTGTTAACAAAGGAAGAACACTATGCCAATGTGGAGATTACAACTGGTAAGAAATTAAAGTTGGGTAAGATATGCACTCCTTCACAAAAGGAAGATTTTATTGAATTATGCAAAAGTTTTGTTGATGTTTTTACATGTAAATATAGTGATATCAAAGGATTTGATCCAAGTATAGCTCAACACACCATTGAGTTCGAGGCTAAAACTAAACCAGTAAGACAAAGACAAAGGCATATCAATCTAAATCTTGAGTCTTTGATGAGAGTTGAGATTCATAAGCTCATAGAGTCAACTATTATATTTACAATCAAGAAATCAACTTGGGTGTAAAACCTTGTTCCATTATATTTGAACAAGGCTTCCCTTAGAGATCACTATCCATCACCATCTATGGAACAAATTTTATAGTTGGTTACATATTCAGAGAGGTTTTCTTTGTTGGATGGATATAGTGGTTACAATCATATTTTGGTCAAGGAAGAGGACCAATTCAAAACATCCTTCACTACAAGTTGGGGGACATTTTCATATAGAAATATGCCCTTCAGTTTATTCAATGCTAGAGAAACCTTTAAGAGAGCTATGGATATGGCATTCCAAAGCCTTCTTAAATTTTTTTTCTTATTTATTTGGATGAAATAATATTGTTTTCAAAGAGTGAAAATGAGCACACGGTTCATCTCAAGTAAGTGTTTGAAAGGTGTAGGCAATTAGGGGTGTCTCTAATTCCCAAAAGGTGTGTCTTCTTAGTTCATGAAGGTAAGCTCCTTGGGCATGTAATTTAAAAATATGGGATGAGTATAGATCTTTAAAGGATATATTAAATTCTTTCACTTTCCTTTCCCAAGTACAAGAAGGCTTTACAAATCTTCTTAAGGATAATAAAATTTATAGGAAGATATATTTTAGATTTTCCCATTTTAGCTAAGCCACTTAGAACCATCCTAAAGAAGAATTAGAGTTTCATCTGGTAAAAGTAAGGATTAAAGTGTTTTTAATAGATAAAGAAGGGAATATATAGTTTTCCTACACTCATAAACCCATATTTCATAAAGGTATTTCATTTTTTACACTTATGCTAACATATACACTATTTCAGGCATTTTTATGTAGTAGAATCATGAGGCTTTAAAGAAACCAATATCCTTCTTTAATTAAGGCTTGGAAGATTATGAGACAAAGTAATCTTTTGTTGAAAAACATGTACTTTTAGTTATAAAGTATCTCAATAGATTTAGATACTTATTGTCTAACAATAATATAAACCTAATGGTTGCCCATCCAAGCATCAAGGAGTTTCTCTTGAACAAAGACAAAAATGAGAAAAGAGTTGGTTGGATAATGAAGGTAATGGAGTATGATGTGGAAATAAAGGTCACAAATGTGACTCAGAGGAAAAGGACTTTGTGATCATATATCCTAAGAATTGAAATAGGCTAATGAGGTAGTTTTAGTGTCAAATGATGAAGAAGTTGCAGCTGATCATACCTCACTTTCTAGCTAGTTTCAAGACATAGTAAGATACCTCCAAGATGGTATTTATCCCTCTCATCTAAGTAATTCAAAATGAATATATTTCAAGTTTTAATCAATTCCATTTCTTCTTGTTGATTGTGTTTTGTTCAATAAAGATATAAATGGCATGTTGCTAAAATGTATTGAACCAAGCCAAATATAGAGATTGCTTGAGCAATTCCATGATGGACGTGGTGGAGAGCACTATTATGCAAGGACCACATTCCTTAAGATCATGAGAGGTGGGTATTATTAGCCTATCATTTTTGGTGATTGTCATGCATGGGTTAGGAAGTGCAAATAGTGTGTTATGTTTGTAGGAAAAGTGAAACTTGCATCCTTACCTATCCAACCAATTGTAATGGACCAACACTTTATCCAATAGGGACTGGACTTTATTGATCTCATAAATCCTCCTTCAAGTTTAGTAAATAAATAAATACTAGCTAGTATATATTACTTCACTATATGAATAGAAGCAATAACATTAAAAGAAGAAAATGAATCCAATTTTCATATTTATATGAAGGTTTGCTTACTAGATTTGTATTTCCTTCAACAATTATTTATAGCAATTCTATGGCCTTTATGGGGACTAGGATCATTCAATGGGCTATTCAACATGGTGTCTATCTTATCACTTCATCAAATTACTATCCACAAGGTAATGGCCTTAATGAGTCCACAAATAATAACCTATTAAAGATCACAAGAAGGACTATTGAAGATCATCATAGGTCATGGCATCTAAAGTTGAAATCAGATCTATGGTTTGATAGGATCACTTCAAAAATATCAGTAGCCAACTCTCCATACAAGTTGGCATATGGTAAGGAAGAAAGATTACATATTTATTTTGAGTTTAATGCTTTAAAACTAATGCACCAATTTGAGTTTTTGGAGAATGAACCAATGAAGGTTAAATATGTTGAACTTATGGAGCTATAAGAGGTTTCAAATCATTCCATCTTAACCATGGAAACCCATAAAGCACAAGTGAAGAGAGCCTTTGACAAGATAAATTCTTCACAAAGTTTTAAAGAAGGAGATTTGGTCCACAAGTGGGATGAAGATAGAGATAAAATAGGAAGGCATAAAAAGTTTGACTCTCTTTGGAATGGTCCATACATAATATCCAACTGCAAATTCCATAATGCCTTCCAACTTGTAAAGATAAATGGTGAGGAGCTTCCTATCCTAGTCAATGGGATACATTTGAAACATTTCTTTTGAAGAGCTAAGTTCTTTGTACATAATTAGTTTGTTTGTTTTCCTCTAATTGTTGTTATAGCACATTAGTTTGTTTGTGTTTTATCTAAAATAAGTGCTTTATTTGCACAATTATTTTGTGTGTTTCCTTCCCTATCTTGGAGGAATAGTTGTCTTTTTCAAGTCATAAGGTTTCATACAGTCATAGATAAGATTTAACATTATTTATGAATCCAAGAGTCATGTAAATGGTCTGGTTCTCAAGCATAGTAGGCATGTTTCCCAGTTGAGTCACCAGAAATGTTGGCCAATTTTGGCCTATATAATAAAATTTTCACTGGTGTGAGAATCTAGGTAGAGTCCTTATTGAATAGGTGATCTAATGGTACAAGGAAAAGACCAAATGTCAATTTCAAGATTTTAAAACACTTTAATCAAGTCTTAAAGTAAATTTTATGATTATATGGATGAGGCCTAGAACAAGTCTAGAATTTCAAATGAAGGATCCAATAGGTTTCTAGGGATGTTCAAGTATTTAAGGACATGAAGCAGATTTTTACAAAGTCTCAGTAGTTTATCAGAACATTGAAGAGAGAAGGATGACCAACACAATACCGAAGGAACAAAACTATATTTGCATGTCATACATGAATAAACAAGTCATTTTGGTTGTGCATTTGATAAGTGTACTTGGGAATCCAACCAAAGTTAAAGGATTACATGAAAATGATATATTTTGTGCTAGTCATCCCTTGCAAATTTTATATCTTGATTAGTTTAAAAAGAGTTCATTCCCATGCACGCTTACCATTTGTCACTCCAAACCTTCCAAATCTAAAAACCAACTCATAAGAAGTGGGACATGACTCCTGTCAAAGACTTAAAAATCATTATTTTCAAGAAGCCTTTAAAAAGTTTCTTTAATCACTTTTCACCACTTTACCCCAAAGCTCACTATTTGGCTCATTGGAGTTGCCAAAAGTGAAGGCCTGTTTGAGACACTTAGAATAATTTTAGGGAGTATAAGTGAATTTTTTGAGTTAGCTCAAGTTTAGAGCTTACCCTCAAAATTTATTTTATCTTTTAACTCCTTGGTGAAAATAAGATCTTTTCTACCCTATTCTATATGGATCCATACAAAAAATGCATATGTCTGTAACCCTAAGAATGTCATATACAACTTATATTTTATACCCCTGGTCCAATTCATCCATTTGAGTGCACTTTTGGATTGATCTTCACCATTGAGTCTGCTTAAGGGTTTTAGGAGTGCTTAAAAGGTTTTTTAGGTCTTATTCATTATTCATAAAAATGTGACATTGAACACTCCTTAAAATTGAAATTTTACCACCTCAAGGACAACCTTAAATTTTCCTAAAAACCTTCAGGTCCCATGCAAGAGTTTAGGGAAGATACAAATAAAATAAAATGACCCTTGAACAAGATTCTTGCATTATGTGAAGGTTCTAGCACATCTAAGGCTAAAATTGACTTCTCTTGGTGTTTCCATGCCAAATAAATACACATACATATCTATAATTGACCCATGAACATGTATAATTACCCTGGGGTGCTCACCAAGAAACCAAACTAGAAATTTCCCCCATTTTGGAAGGAGGATCATACCTTGCCAAGCAACCTGTCTACCCTTTATGAACTAATATATGATATACTTCTCTTTAAATGATCTCCTAGAGTGTGAAATAATCCTATTTGACCCTATGAACATAAAAAAAAGCATTATAAGTCCTAGGGAAGTGTGGAATTTGAGTTGACACCTTGTTTGGGTTTGGGAAAGCATGTTTTCCCACTAGACCTTCTTGCAAAGCTTCTTGTGTGAACCAAAACCTTGACATATAGACCTTATAGATTGATTTTTTTGTGTCCTCCTAGGTTTCTTCCAATTTTATACATCTCATTCAATGGTCAAACTTAGTGCAAATATCTCGTTTACAAGTTTTCTCAAAATTGGTCCTTTTCCTACATGCATGGACTGAGCTAGGTCTGAGATAAAATAATGAGTATTAGGCCTATTTTTTCATGAAAATTGAATATTTTCAGAGATCTAGGAGCTAATGATATTCATTTTTACTGAAGGGTTCGATTTGATTCTAAGTCTATGTGGTCAAACTAACTCATTCTTGTCGAAAGAGGGGTAAAAAACCCTATTTTTACATATTCTTATGTAAACCTCCATGTGGCTACTCCTTATATAGAATTCCTATGCCTAAATATCATCCCAAAGTGTTTATCATCCTTATTCCAAGCTCATAGAGCTTAGGAAGCCCTTAGGAAACTTTCTTGCTACTAAGAATCATAACTTACCTCTCGAAATAAGGTCTTTTTGGCCCAACTGTATGGACTGAGACAACCTTGCTTGGGTGAAAAGGTGTTTGGATGGATTTTGCATGATATTAGGAATGTCAATATCTTAAATTGATGTTACCTGACCATATTATCACACTAGATACCATCTCTTTTCTTGCTAGGGTATCAATCCCTCATGGACTCCTCCTTTGCCCATGCCCATGTTTGATTGTGACAGTGGGTAGGGGATCTTCTCTTCAAAGTTTCCCTACTATCATGTTGAATAAGGATCATAACCTTATGTAACCTCATTTACAACTTGTTTTCATGTGTCAATTTGAGTTTTTAATCCTCAAACTTGTTCTAATCCTCCTATGCCTGTCAACTATCGACTGTCTCTCTTGACTGAGACAATCACTTCTTGCTTAGCTATAGGTTACTAGGGTGATATTTGCAACCTTACAAAGTGTGAATAAGGTCCTTGGCTTATTTTTATGGTATCATGTCATATATTTTCAACCATTAAATGCCTTATGAGCTTCAAAACCCTTTCCATTGCCTTTAAAAGAACCTAACCTCCACTCACCAGGCTGTAGGTGCATATGTAGGCTTATAGATTGCCTTTTAGACCATTTGAAGCTTGTTTGGGAGCATGTGGAACTATATTAGATTGAATTTAACTTTTTAGTACTTATACTAGGATTTATATTCTCCTTAGTAACTTTCAACATCATATTTTGTGCCATACTCAAAACTTGTACCCACTACCTTGTGTACAGATAAGGGATGGTCAAGAAAGTCATTTGATGCAATTACTTACTTTCTCATGATCAAGAAGTGTAAGGTTGCTTGTTGGAGTGATTTTAATTGTTACCTCTTTCAATAACATGCTTAGGTATTCCTTTCATGTTGTAAACATCAACTCTCCCTTCAAAATCTTGTAGATTACACTGTTTACTTTTAGTGTCTTTTTGCCAACTTGAAGGAACTCAAAGCATCCTTTCCACTTACCCTCCAACACCCAAATTTGACATGGTCATACTAGGTACATAGGGGTACAAGTTCAAGGAATGAAAAATGGAAAAATTATACTCCACCATGGCCAAAATTAATCTAAAAGAGCCTTAGGACCACTATTTTAGACACTTTAGGACTGAGAGCCAAAAATGGAATGACTTCTCCTTGGAATGAGAAATGTTTATATACTATCCTAGGCCTTCATAGCATGAGAATTATGACTCATGGGGAGTGTTAAGGCCCAAATTTGATTCTAACATACATTCCCAGCTCTTTTCATCTGTACAACCTCATAATGCCCCCATAAAAGCAGACTATAGATACACTTGCTAACAAGGCAGAAAATAAGGAAAGGAAACTAACTGATCTTTTATAATGGAATTGAATGAAAAATGTTTAAAACATAGATCCAAAGAATTTTAAACCTCCATGGAGTTCCTTGGATGTTGGAAAAACTCAAGACCTGCACACCCAACTTTGTAAACTATAAGAAGCAAGCACTATAAGAGAGATTCTCAGCAATTGAGCTCTAAAAGACAATAATAAGCATGGGAACATGTTTAAAACCATGTATAAACACCTAAAACAAACAAAAACATAAATCCAAATCAAGAAAATCTAAAATATGATTGAAAGGAGACCCCCTCTTCAATGCAATTTCCCCAAAATCTGCTTGGAGTGTTAACAATAATTCATAAAGTATAATGCACCAATTTGAGACTTATTTCCATGAAATTGGATTTGAATAATATTAATATCCACCCCTTGGACCATTCCTCTTGATTTAACTTGTACGGCCCATGGTGAGCATTTGAAGTTGAGCTTTCTTTGTATGTCAATGGAGAAAATGAGAAAAAGAGTTATAGAAGATTATTTTTTCATTATAATAAAGTATGGGCATGGAAATGGATGTGGGGAGGTGAAGAGGGCCCCAAACCACGTTTTTAGCTGGAGATCAAATAGTGGGGGTTGTACAAGTGCCCAAAAGGGCCCAAAAATGAGGAAACCCTGCCTTTTCTAACTTTAACTAAATATTGTACTAACAAAAACCTACCACTAACCCCTTATAACCTTATCCACATTGATTTCCTACTTGGATCTGACTTGATGCCACCTACCATCTGTACAAGTCCTTGAATCTAGCCCAGAGTGGGCCTACAAGCTGCTTTTTGCACATTAAAAGTTGGAAATGCAAATAAATTGCATAAAAATAACTTAAAACATATTATAAATCACATTAGAACCAAAACCACATATTTAAATCCTTTGACTAAGCTTGACCCTATTTGACCATAGGGTTGACTTTCCTTTACTTGACTAGTTTTAGGGCCTAGACTTTGGACCATAGTTGGACTATGGGCAAGTGGATGTTTAGACCACAAGCACACCCCTATAGGACATGGATGAAATTATAAAAAGTTCAAAAAAATATAAAGGTTGACAAATTTTTACCAAGGGTCAAAATTGATCAACAAAGACCATAAGAACAAGCCATTTAGATTCAAAAAAAATTCAATAAGCTAAAAGTAAATGTTGGACCACCAAGTGTCAAAGCCTCTATCAATAAAATCAATAGATCAACAAAACACAAGTGAGAAATAGATACAAAGAGTCAATATATATCAATGAGAGTGTATTTAATCATGCAAAAGTAGATCTAATGGCAAGCATAAGGTCAAAAAGTTGATGGATTCTAAGAATGAATATGGTGATAACAAGTATCTCAATCACAGTGAACTCTCAAGAAAATTGATGGATCACGTTTGATCTGATAGATCAAAGATTGATAGAGCATGTTCAACCATGTAAAATTAGACTAATAGTGTGGATCAAAGTAAAATTGTCATTGAACTCAGATTGTATATAAGGTCATCATGTGGCATAAGAATATTTGATCACATGAACCAACAACTGGGTCCACATAGAGCATGCATGACTACTAAGAGTCATAATCTCAAGTGCAGATCAAAGATCGATAACCAATGTTGGAAGTCAAGGCTAGGACACTCCCAAAGAGATCAATAGAGCAAGTTTGATAAAGTTTTCAAAGTGCATAATATGAGGACACATGTCTAAATTTGTAGTGGTTTTATAATTTAAATAAATAACAACATGGTGAGGAAATGCCACATAAGCAGACACATTAGATCAAAGGATTTATCCACCCAAGATTACGTGTATGGTTATGAGATCAAAATGTAATTTGGGTTACTAAAACAAACCTTTCAAATTTATATTCCACCATTAAAGCTCATATTGATGTAAAAGTTGGCTTAGTCAGGTTATGAATTGTCTTAAGTTTTAAATTTATGTCTCAATCATGTTCGCCATTAAAGCTCAATATCCTCTAGATCTTCATCAAAATTATGACTATATGAAAACCAATAAAGTGGATTGGTTTTCATCTATAGAGGACCTATATTGAAGGTTTAGAGTAATGACAAAGTTGTGACTATGAAAGGAATGATAGAAATGGATGCCATTGAATGAGTTCAAGTGATTGTCAAATAATGTAAAGAACATATCAAAATGGAGCATGATGCCTCATTAAGAAGATGGAGAAATTTGGTGGTTGGAAAGTACAAGTGGAGCATTTAATATATTTTTAGGATCTTTGGGGATTTTTCCCTTTCCAATGGATCATGAATCATCATACTTAGAAAGTTCTTATCTTCTAGTGTATTTATAAGCTAATTAGAGGGTTTGAAAGCTATTTGGAACTAATAAAAGTTAATTTGTGGAGGCAGGATTAATGCTAATTGATCAAAAGTGGTTGGGCCTCATTTATTGATTTATAATTTCTCACTTCCTTCTCTCTCTTCCCTTTTTCTTATATATTTCCCATTTCTCTCCAAACAAAAAGGGACTCTTATGATTTTTGCTTACTCAGGTTATGCCAATTTTGTACTACAGCACCTATTTGATCCAATAAAAGACTAAATTATTCCATTCATAGGTTGAATTGAAGTCTGTCCTATGAATTCATGAATTATCATCACCTTTAAGCATGATGATGGATCCTTTACTGAGATGGAGATTTCCCTTAGATAATTGGTCTGGTCACTACATCCAATAATGATGTTGACTATTTTATGTCACTCCTAATTGGGTGGTTTACTAATTTTCTTTCTTGTTGGGTCGAGGATTCTAGTTGCCCACTTGGTTTGCTTAATATGTTGAGGGCATGCCATCCTTCGGCACACAACTTCACTGTATCCTCCTATAGGAGGGGTTTTTTTTCACTTTCCTTCTAAAAAGTCTCATACTGGATGTATCTTTTTATCAAATTGAATAAAGGGTACATACATTTTCCCTTTTTAAATATATATATTATATCTATATATATATATATATATATATGAACACTCACACACACACACACACACACACACACACACACACACACACACACACATAATGAAAGGAGTATGTTTTTTAAGTGATGAATAATAAGAATAGAGATTCATTCATACATTTGATGGATTAAATTTATGTAAAGTGATTATTCCTATATATATCTTAAGTTATACTTGTTCTTAGGAATTAATTAGTATGAATATACGAATATGTTGGTTATATATTGTTAACCAATTCTTGCATTGATAATACTAATTAAGCAATGAGACTAACTCCAATATCTTAGTTAGCATCACCAATGCCAAAATAAGGTAATTGTATCAAGTGTTGTGTATGCATTTGACTAATCCTAGAGATCAATATCTATTTGAAAAATTTGGCCAAATTAATGTTTAGATAGACATTGTCATTTCATATGTATGATTTGCATGTTTGTGTGATATCATGTTATAGTGCATTTTATTTATGGTATAATAATGTAGTAAACATATTACAACACATAAGTACTAGCATGTCTCTCTAGATTCCCACACCATCACTATCTACCCATCCATGAAGGGAGGGCCATTCCCTATTTGGGTGATTGTGTAGTGGATCGATGGTATATGATTGATGTAGAAAAGTGCTCAGATGATCATCTCTCTCCCCACTGCATTACTTACTTAGAGACTGCACTTGAGATTATTAGGGATAATAGAGTTAGAGTGACTCATGCTTTATGGAGCATGAGTATCTATTATTGTATTTATGTTGAGGCTTAATGCATGTTGGAAGTGTAATTGATTTCTTACTATACATTGATAGCAGTGGTTGTATTATTGTACCTATCATAGATATATTTTAATTTAATTACTTTCCTTATGCATTTATGTTATATTACATATGATTCTAGTGATCAGTAACTATTAATGTTATATGTTTACTTGTGTTTAACATAGTATGTTAAGGTCACTAATTAGATTCTCGTGGTATAATCTAATGAAAGAATAAGTGTTAAGTAAAATTTAAAGAAAAAAAATACTAAATTATTCTATTAAATCCCTATGGGGATGTTACATAATCAAACCTCCTCTACTATACATTTATTTGATCATTGGTAATGCTTTGGTACACAATTGTGTGGTGGACAGTGGGGCAAGCACTTCAATGATGCCCAAATCAATAGCAAATCAACTTGGTTTTAAATATGAATCCCTTTATAAAGGGGTATTATATATTTATGGATCTTTTAATAAACCATTTGATATTATCAGAGGTCTGAATTTAACCCTCCATGTTTGTCTTAATGTTTTAGTGGCCCAAGATGTGGTTGTTCTAAAGGTACCACCCCATTTTTCTATATGCCTCTATAGAGACTTCACCACCAAAATTGGGGGTTATCTAGAATCATATTGGTCCTATATGGTATTTAGGACAATGTATGGAACCAAGGTGTCCATTAAGGTTAAACCAATTTTAAAGTTTCACATTGAGCCTTATGAACCAAGTAACCCAGATATTAATTGCACAATCCTAGATGAGGAAGACCACCCTATTGTTCAAGAGCTAGAAACTCATGTTGAGGTGATACCTAATGTCATCTCAAATGGGTTATGGAATGATAATAAAAAAACTTAACCCTTTGGGAAGAATTGAATAAATAGATATGGGAATCTATTGCTTGCACAAAGAGAATGAGTTTATACCATCCCTTACAAGGTCATAAGAGGAGATTAATAGAGTCTATAAAATATTATTTGATGGATTAAGGAGAAAACATGGATTAGGGGAAGGTGTTATGTTGGTCTCTCCCTCTAATGACAAGTACTATTTAGCTTATAGGTTTCATTTTAGTTGTTCTTGCAATGCAACTAAATATGAAGGCCCTATTCATGGCCTCTAATGGGATAAAAAGAGGATAATCAAGAAATTATAGGTATATGGAGATAGTAAATTCATTTTTAATTAGGTAAGAAGACAAAATACAACTAATAACCCCTTGATGAAATCTTACAAGCATAGGGTATGGGATCTATTGGAGGATTTTTAAGCCTTCAACATCTAAAGTGTGCCTAAAGAGAACAACAAGCATGTAGAGTTATTAACATCAGTGGGGCCCAGTTTGATATACCAGATAAGTTGAGTAAATCATAAAATTAGTCACATTTTAAAGTGGTTAAAATACCATCCATTCCTAAAAATGAATCTAATTGGCCAGTTTTTAATAATGACAAGTAGATTACCTGCTTCATGCAACAAGAGGTTGAATTTTCAACTTCAAATAATAACAGCTAACAAAATCAGTATGGAGATTAGATTATCTAATTAAAATTAAAAAAATCCTTAAAGGTATAGTCATCCTTGAGAGAATATTCCATGAGGGATATTTCATGAGGAAGGACAAGGTAAGGTTGTCTACTAGTGAATAAAACCATCAAAGAGTTCTCATCTTCTAAGAGAAAATTTTCAAGCTTGGGAAGGTCAATACTGAGGCTGATAAAGTTGCAATCATTTGACTTTGTATGGATTTTTCATATATGTTTTCTTGGGAGTACACTAATCTTAGGTATTTTTATTGGATGGTGGAGCTTGATCTTATTATAATTCCCAATTCTCGATAGGGGGTGTGTGGGGCACAACACCCCCCACTAAGGTCACCATAGGGGTCCAGGGGGTCTAAATACAAATTTTGTAAAAAATTTAATGTAAAATATTTTAATTTTTTAGTAAACTTGAACCATTCACTATTAGGCCACATATCTAATGGTAGAAATTATGTTGGTGCTTTTTTGCCCTAATATGCAACCCTTCTTTGATATGAGGGCATTATAATTATGATGACACATAGTGTGTCAGTGAAGAGGATATTACAATGGATTTATTATAGGTTTCTTCCCTTCATTTATTAGACTAAATAAGAGAAGAACTAGCTATTTTTGTGTGTATTTAGCCCATGTTGGGTGAACCACATTAAATCTATGTCTCTATTATATTGTGTTTTCTACATTTTATTTCTATTTTTACTTCATCAATATTACTCTACATTCTATATTACTAATAGTTTTGACCCTCAACTTGATCAAAATACCATTAAATTAGATGAAAATGTTAGCCTATGAGGTATAAGTAGAGGCCTATCAATCCTAAGATAGAGATACTCATTAAAAGAGAGTTGACCAAGCCTATTGAGTCAAACATTATCTTTTCAATCAAACACTCTTCATGGGTGGCCAACTTGGGACCTGTAAGGAAGAAAAGTGGTGAGATTCAGTTGTGTCTTCTCTTCAAATATTTGAACAAGGTCTCCTTGAAGGATCACTATCCTTTTCCATCCATGGAGTAGATACTATAATTGGTGGCTAGTTCAAAATGTTTCTCTCTTAGATGGGTATTTGGGTTACAACCATGTTATAGTCAAGTATGAAGACTAGTATAAGATAGCCTTTACCACCAAGTGGTGAACTTATGCTTACAATAAGATGAATTTTTGTCTCTCCAATGTTGGTTCCACATTCCAAAGATTCATGGGCATGGATTTACATGGTCTACTTAATCAAATGGTGCTTGTGTACTTGGATGATATCACAATTTTCTCCAAGAAGGTAAGTGACCACTTAAACCATTTGAGACTCATCTTTTAAAGATGTACGAGAGTTTTGGCATTTGCTTAAACCACAAAAAGTGTGTGTTTATTGTTCATTAAGGAAAACTATTGGGTCATGTTATCTCCAAAATAAGACTAGCCATTAACCTTGATAGGATAAGTGCCATCTTGGCCTTGTCTTTACCTCAACACAAGAAAGGACTTACAAGCTTCCTCAGAGAAGATTAATTTTTTTGAGAAGATTCATCCCTAATTTTGCAAATTTGGTCAATCCTATAATAATAATTTTTAAGAAGAATCAAGTATTCTCTTGGTCAAAAGAAGGCAAGACAATTTTTTGAGGCTATCAAGTTAGCCATTGTACAAGCACCAACTCTCTTGAATCCTGATTTTTCAAGAGATTTCTACCTATATGACTTTCCTAATGTGGATAAAATATCAGCTATGCTCATGAAATATAATCAAGATGGTCTTGAGAAGCCAATAGCTTTATTTAGTCAGGGACTTGAAGGTTATGAATAGAGGTATACTTTTTTTGAAAATCAAGTGCTAGATATTGTGAGATCATTGAAAAAAATTAGGTCTATGGTGTCAAAAAATAAGATTCATCTCATGGTCTCCTATATAGGTGTGAGATATTTCCTCTTGATTAGATATATAAATGAGAAGAGGGATAATTGGATCACCATAATCATGGAGTATGATGTTGATGTTGATAAGGTAAAGGTTTGTGTGAGAACTTGGTTGTTGATCTATAGAAAGAAAAAGAGGCTACTCTAGTGATTCCAAATGGCCTACAATCAGATATATCTCTACCCTCCACTGATTGGATGCATGACATAATTATATTCATAATTATAGGTTAGTTTCCTCAAGGTATGTATAGGAATAAAAGAATTTACTTAATATTTTAGTCCATACCTTATGCCTTATTTGATAGGGAACTATTAAGGAAAGACCTCAATGGAGTGTTGCTCAGGTGCATAGAGGTTGATTAGGTAAATAGACTCTTGGAGTAGTTCCATGATGGACCTACAAGAGGTCACTTTTTTCCAATGATAATAATATAAAAAATCATGAGGTTTAGTTACTATTAGCCCAATCTTTTCAAAGATGATTACACATGGGTTAGGAAGTGCCAAAAGTGTGCTCTTTTTAATAGTAAATAAATACTATCATATCTTCCTATTAACCCCATTTAGGTAGAGAAACCCTTCATACAATGTGTATTTGAATTAATAGGTATGATAAACCCACATTATAGTAGAGGTAACAATTGGGTACTCACTTCCACTATCTACTTCACTAGGTGGGTGGAGTTATTGCTCTAAAAGAGGCTAATGAGACAACAGTGTTAGATTTATATGAGATCATTGTGACAAGGTTTAGGGTAATAGACACTATCATATTAGATAATACCTTGGTATTTTTTGGCATAAAAATAAGTGAATTATTTCTTTAGATGGGTATCTACCTTAGTACATCATCCAGCTACTACCCCCAGGGTAATGGGCTTGCTAAATCAAAAAACAAGAACTTGATTAGGATAATCAAGAGGACTATGGAAGCAGGACTAGATATTATGGCATACCAAGATAATAATATCCTTGTGGGATGATAGGGTGACTCCAAAGAGTGCCATTGGAAACTCACCATTTCTCCTTGTGTATGGAAGAGAGGCCAAACTGCCCATCTCTATTAAACTATTAGCTTTGGATGTAGTTCATCAACTTGAGTTGATGGAAAGTGTGCCCATGGGTGTGAGAATGGTAGAAATCATGGAGATTGAAGAAACATGAGACCTTTAAATTAATATGATGTAATCATATCAAGATCAACTCAAAAATTCTTTTCACAAGAGAGTCATGGTAAGAGTTTTCAAATAAGGTGATTTAGTCTTGAAGTAGGACACTAACAAGGCCAAACCTGACAATCATAAAAAGTTTGATATTTTTTGGAGTGGACCTTACATGATTCATGGATGAAAACAACATAATGCCTTTCATCTTGACAAGTTGGATGGAAAGGTATTACCCATCCTAGTCAATGGGATTCATCTAAAACCTTCTTATTGGAAGTAGTTTACAACCATTGTATATATTAGATTAGATGTTGTTTTCCTTTAAGTACTCCATGCACATCCTCTTTGTTGTGTGTTTCCCTTCCCTGAGTGCCTTGAGCATGTTGTTATTTTGTTTCTTATTTTTTTTTCTATTTTGAGAGTTTATTTCATAGGTTGGCAGACTTGCTCTCAGTTGAAGAATATTTTTGTGACTCCATAAGCCCAATGGATAGGCTAAGACAACTAGTATATTGCATAGACATTCATGCAATCCTATTAGGTCACCAAAAAATGTTGGTTAAAATTGGCCTACATATAAAAAATTTGCCTAAATGGACTATGCCATTCTCCAAAACCATTCATTGACCTTTCACCTTGATGACTAATCTCTTTCTAGTCATGACTTGATAATGTAATGCACTATCTTAGAGGGTATTAGCATGGTGAAATGAACTGTCTCAATATCTTATTTTAGTGTATCATCTAATGGTGAAGAGACAAGATAAGCTTCATATACCTACTTCATGTTCTTAGCCTTCTTGTGAAGCTTTTAGCAAAGTTTAAGGTAAGTTTGGAAACTTTAAGGTAAATGCTTCAAAGTGGGGTTTTACACTACAAGTGCTAGATTAAGTCAATTTTCAAGTTTATTCACCATCTAGTGGTGTTAGGCTATCTTTATACCTCTCATTTAAAAAATCAATGTATTGGTGTCATTTTCTCCCAAGTCTAGTTTTTGAAGGCTATATACAATGAGATCATTGGATATTGGAGTTTTACAATTTTTTATTTGGGGGGATTACTTTTATTATGATTTATAAATCCTAAAAATAGTAGATAATATTCTATATCTATATTTAAGAAAATTAAATCTATAAGGTTTGTTAACTGAAGATTTCCTATTGAATCCACACCATCAACATCTAGAAAATAAACATCTGGCATAAGACATATGATGTCCTCACTTGACTTGCCTAGCTAGGTAGGATAGTGTAATATTATAGAATCTGATAAAGTTGTCTATTGTCATTTATATATATTATGATAAATTTTGAATATGAGATGAATTAACAAACTTACTTTAATTGAAATACACACTTTTGCATAAAGGAAATATGCTTTTATTGAATTGAAATAACTCTTGCATGTAATGGAAACACACTTGCATTAAATTAAATTCACACTTTAATTTTGATAAAAAAAACCATACTTATGTTTAAAATAAATCACTCTTGCATTTAAAAGGAAATTTCACTCTATAGTAAATTAAATATACCTTAATTAAAGAAATACTTCTAAACTATAAGCTAAAAAGTAATAATTTGCCCTGATCCTTAGAGAGAAGTGGGGCCTTGATCCTTCCTCATAACATTGAATACTTTACTCAATAATTAAAAGGAATTTTGAAATATATTTCATTACCAAAGGAACACATATAGATATGCAAAACCAAATCGAAATGCTTCTTTTGATTTCTAACTTTAATAGCTTTCTAATTTCACCATTTGCTAACTATCTAGAATGAGAAAGAGATATTTATTTAAGCACATCTCAACATCTATTCATAGAGTACAAAATATAGTGATCTAAACACTCAAATATACTTATTAAAAATATACACAATCTAAGAATCAGATCCCACACTTCTAGAAAGGCATTGAAACTAACTCAACTAACAATAGATAAAAAATAGCTAACATAGATCCTAAAAGATTTATCTGATTTTATAAAATAAAAGTAAAAATATATCTAGATTATTTTAGACCATTAATATTAATGGTAATATCTAAAATAAGATATATAACTATATAAATTCTATTTATATATAATAGATATCTTTAGAATCACTATCTCGATCAATAGGATCCAACTGGACATTATTTGGAGCATGCTTAGGTATCTATAGTGCATTCTATATAGGTCTTTGGAAAACCTTAGGAACATCTTTAGAGCATCTTTAAAGTGCCTTCAAATCATCTTCAAAGCATCTTGGAGATTTTTCAGATCATCTTTAGATCATCATATTTTCAGAGCTCATTTAGTGAATCCACAAAATTGTAGCCAAAAAGAGTTGTCAAAACTGTTTGATGTCTTCTCAAAATTATCGTATTATTAGGATGTGTTTCTATACACAAAACTATGCTATTTAATCTAAGTTAGACATAATAACATGGTTAAAAATTAACAATGTATTATATACAGATAGGATAAATTACATTCATTTCCTACTTAGATAAGACCTTAACTATTAAATGCAATGTAATATATAAACAAAGCCAACACTTATGGATAGTTTGTATTAGATATAATGAGCTATATGAAATGCTCATCATTTCTCACCGACACTTTACCTTGTATAAGTCCTCTTGAAAATAAGTGGTGTAACTAATATTCAATCCAACATTCTAGATTCTAGTCAAAGACCAAGATCATAAATCTTAAAATGGTGGTCCCAATCATGGTGACATCTAGGAAACAATCCAAAATCCCTTACTACTATGTGCAACCAAGCCTGAATTTCAATTTTTGCTTGATTTTTCTAAATTTACATGGAGATAGAGGAAAAATAATTATTAGAGACCTAAATCTCATTCTAATCCATATGTCTATGCCTCCATCTAAGATCCAAGTGATAATCTATGCAATTATTCGGGCTCTCCTAAGACTCCACCTAATGGTGGTGGGACTTAGGAATTCCTTGCATTTGAAAGTGTTAGGTAAAGTTTTCCACTTGGATATTCTATCATTGATGGCATTGGTAGAATTTTGGCTCAAATAAGTTCTAAAACCTACTACATTGGCTCTCAATAATTCATGGTATTTATTTTTCATATACCTATTACATTAGTTGAAAATCAGAAAGAAGATTCCTTACCTCTAGAAATTGAGGTCTCATACATAGCCCTATGGTGTTTTATAATTACATAAATTTAATGTTGGCTTATTTCCATGTTGTCTTATTTCTCAAAGTAGAGAGGAAAACACACAATTTTGTTTCCCCTACAAATAAATTTACTAGAAAACCAAACTAATAACATAAAACATGTTAAAAATATAGAATTCACAAATTTCATCTTGTATTTATACTATAATTTTGAGAAATATGACCATAAACATGTTCTCATATTCAATAATGTGAGGAAAACTAAGAGAAATTAGTTGTATCTACCATTTATATAATTTCTCATGAAGAAAAAGAACATAAACATAGGAAGGTTGCATGCATGCTAACATTTTTTTAGAAATTACGCAAATATGTTGTATAGAGGCCTGAGCATTTTGCAATTACTACTAAGACTTTGATAATTACTATTGAGACTCTACTTTAATATTAGTAGTTTATTCCTCCAACTTCTAAGTTTTATGTTGGGTTATGTTCTAGACTGAAATCATTTCATGAAGTGGAATGGGGAAGGAGGGAACAACTCTTGTATGTCCCTTAGTCTAGATTGCTATTTATCTCATCTTTATTTGCATTACTTGTAAATAGGATTGTAACTCAGTAGTTTGAGTGTTTATGTCTCATATTCTATCAGTGTGTTAAACAATCAATGCATTTTTATCAAAAATAGTTTATCACATATTATTATATTGAGTATTTTTATCAACATTAGAATTTTTCAAATCAACAATTGGGGTATCCTTAATGGCAAGATAATTCTTTAGAGTACTCAATTATTGAGTTTGGGAAAACATTATATTGTGTACTCTAGTCTACTCAGCATTCATTACTATAAGAATTACCTCTCGTGCCCTATCTTGAGTGATAAATTCTTCACACCTTTGTTTTAAATTGAAAATAGTCAGGTTCTTACCTTGTAGTGTTAAACATACAAAATCCAATTCTATTTGTTGCTATAGAATGGTTTCTTCATTTTTATATAGATCCATGAAATTCTACAAATTTTATTCTTTGTTAGTAGGTTGGGGGGAAGATGGACCTTCTTCTATCAATGGTACTTTACCTTTATCAGCTATAGAGGGTAAAGGTGGCTCTACTTCTTAAGTCATAATTTCTTATATAAGTGTTTCTTCTTCAAATATAATTTCTTATGCATGGGGTTATTCTTCATCAACCTATTCAAAATATATAACTTCTATGGGAGAGCTTAAGATTCCCAAAGTCTCAGCTTCCTATACATATTCTTTTTCCTCCTATAAAATGAGCTAACAACTGCATCGGAGCTTGGTTGGAAGATTAGGGTTTTTTGTAGAGACTCCCATTCATATTTTTGATCTTCAAAGCAACATATTTGGAGCTAAGGGTGACAAAAATGGGCTTTATTAAATTTTTACTATGGTAGAAGGAGGAGAGATAGGGCACGGTATTTTCTTGATATAAATTTGGGATAATTTAAGGAGAAAGGAAGAACATGCCTTTTCACCCCTAGGTTTTTTCAAAAAATAATATTGACAAATGAGGGTAACAAACCAATGGTGTTGGATAGACCCAATACCTATTTTTAGTTTCCAAGCAACATTTATTGGGGCATTGTAAAGAAAATATGGAAACTTTACTTAGTACTCTTCTCTAGTGACTCCTTTCCTCAGATGAAGAAGAAGTCACATGACATCTCCACTGACCACTATAAATTGACCATCACAAGTAAGATATTTCATAACCCAAACTGCAACATTCTACCATGGGTGTATAAGGCTATCTCTCATAATTCCTCTAGTCACACCTTATGGGGATTTGGCCAATCTAGGATGGGACTCATTTCCTTCAATAAACATCTAAATTAAGTTAAAAAAAATTATTTTATATGTGATAAATACACCCTCCTTAAAAATTCCAAAGAGTGCACTGATCATAAAGGGATTCATTTGAATGTGTTTACTTATAAAAACAAAATGGTCTTCATCAAAATTTTCAAATAATTCCTACATAATCTCTTTGTAAAAACCCTGAAACATTTTCAATAAATCTAATCACCCTACTGATTCAAAGATATCTCTAGCCAATTCATCTTAAAGAAATGCTTGTAAAGATTCTAGTTCACTTTTTTTCTTTCTAACACACATATTTTGATCTATCACTATTTGATTAGAAATTTGAATACACTTTGAAAAATGGAACTCAAAATTGCATATGATACAAAGAAAGGCAAGAAATTAGGGATATGATGCAATAATAGATAGCGATAACAATGCAACAATGAATAACAAATCAAGATATATCATGGAATTATGATAATAATTATGGAAGCAATTATGGTGATCACTTTGGAGCATGTGATATTTAATGGGAAATCACTTTATCCATTCATTATCAATGATGTGGTGTAAAGGTCATAATTGGTAGCACTTTGAGCAATATCTGCAATGCTTTTTACATCACATCAATTTTTTTTGAAAAGGTCCTTTTTAAAACATCATAACATCAAATATGTTTGAAAATGTATTTTTAAAATACCATCATATCAAACATTTTAATGTGGCGATGATGCTTCTCACTTCATCATATTCACACATCACCAAAATTTGTCCATTTGAAAAAGTATTGACTACCTAATGATTACAAATACATGACATGAAATAGAAAATGCCTAATATTTTAAGAATAAATACAAATTTACCTTTGTCATAAAAATATATGCCTATCTCTTAGAATTTACCATGTGTCCTATAGGGATAAACAAGTCTAAGAAGATAGGTTAGTCGACAACATTTTTTATTTTATTGCAAAAAAGTTCTATTGAAAAGTGTCATTTACTGGTTTTCACTTTAAAGTGTGTGTGTGTGTTTTTTTTTTTTTTTTTTAATTTTTATATTTTATATTTTTTCATTTTTTATATATATATATTTTTTTAAATTTTAAGGGGAGGAGAAATACTATTTGTTGAGTTTTTATCACTTCTCCTTTATTAGATTCTTGCTACAAAAATCATTTATCCTTAGTGGAATAACCAAGTTCTTCCACAAGTTTAAATTGGTCTTGATTTTACTCAATAAACTCTTCCTTACCAAGACATCTTATGTATACCTTAAGTTTGTGACCATTGACCAAAAGTGTCCTTTGGTCATCATCAATTGGTTAAAGTTGGATAAAGCCATTGCTAAAAATGGTTTTGATTAGTATGGTCCTAACCATCTTGTCCTTAGCTTACCCTCAAAATTCTAGAATTTATAATCAAATATAAGTTCCCAATATCCCTAGATTGAAATTATATTTCTCTTATGTGAGTGTCATGTTATTGCTTTCTCTACTTTTGGATCATATTAGTTTGAGAGTGCATCCATTCTTAGTTTATCCAATCCATTTAGTTATATGATTATTTTTGTCCATCAAGATGAATTCCCATATCAATTATTATCTTCAATGTCTACATTTCAAATTCTATTGGTAATAAATATTTCTTTCCATACACAAGTTCATATGAAGAGAATAATGTACTTGTCTTCCATGTTGTATTGTACATCCAAACTAATTCAGGTACTTTTTCTACCCAATCTTTTCTACGATTCTTCACTATCTTGGTTAGGATGTTTTATAGTTCTCATTTGGTGATGTCTACTTGCCCATTAACTTGGGAATGATATGGTGAATATTTCAGATGATTAATTTGGTATAGCTCTATAAAATCTTTGATCATGTTGGACATGAATTGGGGTCCTTGATCTAAAACAATATATTTAGGAGCTCCAAATCTCAACATGATCTTATGGTATAGGAAATCAGTAACCATTTCTTCCCTAGCAAATGTGAGTGCCTATACTTTATCCCACTTAGTAACATAATTAGAGTACACTAATAAATATTTTTTTCCTTGAGAAGGTGGGTTCATTGGTCTAAAAAAATTCAAACCCTATTTTTTAAATGGTTCTAAAATTATTTGAGGATGAAGAGGCATTTTAGAGGACAAAGTAGGCTTAACCATCCTTTGGCAAGGGTCACATTTCCATAAAAAACCTTTTAACACTCTTGTAAGGAGATGGCTAATAATAAATTGCATTAGGGATATTATGATTGGTCCTTTTTGATGAATAATTTCCTCCTCCTAGTTCACTATGACATGCTCTTATGATGTCATAAACTTCATCTGCTCTGACACACCTACGAAGAACATGATCAAGTCCATTTTTAAACAACATGCCTTTAAACCATTTGAAATAATAACAAGTTATAGCCAAACATTTTATTTCTTTAGAGGTCAAGAAATGGGGAAACTTATCTGTTTTCAAGTAATTTTCCATGTATGCAAACCATGGGGAGTATGTGGATATGGAAAATAGTTGTTCATCTATAAAAAAATTCTCCATAGGTTCATTTTCATTTGTAATGATCAATCTAGACAAAAAATTCAACAACATTATACTTACCTAGTTTGTCTATGATGGTAATGCCAAATTCCTACAATAATAGTAGCCATCTAATTATTTTCCCACCTATTACTGATTTATTCATTAAGTACTTAATTGTTGAATGATTTGTATAGATGGATACTTGATAACCAGTAATGTAATGCCTAAACTTGTTTATATCATAAACAACAACAAGAAATTATTTTTTTGTGGTAATGTAGTTCTTGTTTATGGGAGTAAGATTCTCGTTGACATAATAAATGGCATACATATTTACATCCTCATCTATTTGACCTAAGACTGATTCTAATGCATTATTAGAAGAATCATTATAGATATGAAAAGGATTTTCCCAATTTGGTCCTTTCAAGATTGAAGCAGTCATAAGTTTGTTCTTTAATGTTTCAAAAGCTTCTTAACATTTTTCATTCCATACAAATTCACTATATTTTGCTATCAAAAAAAAAGATAGGGGCAAATATCTTGCCAAAGTCTTCAATGAATCTTATGTAATATCATGCATGACCAAGAAAACTTTTAACATTAGTTTATGTTTGTGGAATGGAAAGGTTAGAAATTACCTCAATATTTTTGGGATCTACTTTTATTTCTTGAGAAGAGATATAATTTCCTATGATTATCCCTTCATCAACCATTATGATGAATTTCTCATGACTCAAAGATACTTAGTGATCTCCACATCTAGTAATCACTTTATCCAAATTGTTCAAAGATTCATCAAATGTAGTACCATGGATAGTTAATTCATCTATGTACACTTCCACACAATCATTTGTAAGATTAGAAAAAATGGCTACACTACTCTCTAAAAGGTAACAGGTGTATTGTACAATCCAAAAGGAAGGACTGTATAAGCATATGTTCTCTAGGGGTAGGTAAATGTAGTTTTATCTTGATCTTCAGGGGCTATTCTAATTTTATTGTATCCAATAAAACCAACTAAGAAATAAAAAGACTCTTTTCTTGCCGAATTGACCAAAACTTAATCAATAAAAGGCAAGAGAAAATAATCTCTCATAGTGGCTTTGTTTAGTTATTTATAGTTTATGTAAAGTATCCATTCCCCATTATTTTTAGGCATAATAACAAAAGGTGAAACTCATTGAATATCAGATATGGGATAGATAAAACCAAATTTCAATAGTTTTTTAATTTCCTTCTTAATAATTTCTTTCAAGGCTGGATTAATCCTCCATTGTGTTTATCTGATTGGTCTAACACTTTTAGTGTAGATATGATGCATAAAGACACTGGGATGTATTCCTTTCATGTCATTATAATCCCAAGAAAAATATTTTATGTGTTGAACTAGTACATCAAATACTTTTCTTTCCTACTGGTTAATTGACCAACTATTGATAGTTAATAGTTTACCAAATTGGATTGAAATATGTTTAGTGCTTGGAATAGTATAATTTAACTCTTTGGATTCACTCATCAAAACATTCAATGGACATGCATGTGTTAGTAACATATGAAGTTTAAATACTTCCTTGTAAAAGGTTTCACTTGTGGAAATAATATTAGTCAATGGACAATGAAAATCATGTAAAAATAAATTCTACCCATTTTGAGCCTAAGCAATTATGGCTTGTTGAATGTCTAGTGGACCATATAACATGTTTAGTGGTTTTATGGCATTGTTTTGATTTTATTATTTTGATTTTCAATAATGGATGTGGATTATTCCCATTCATGATTTTTCATCTTTGGAGCATAGATATCAGTCTTCAAAGTTAAGCCACTAGTCTTTGGAGCCAAATTACTAGTCTTCAGACCCAAGCTACTAGTATTTGAAACTAAGTTTTTAGAATTCAGAGTAAAATTGTCAATCTTTCGAGAAAAACCATCAAAATTAAAATAAAAACTATTATACTTTGGATAAAAAATATCTAATTTTGGAGCAAAAATGTCAGACTTTAGAGCTAGGCTCTCTTGGGCTAAATCTTCTATTATTTGTTCTTCAAATTCTTGGGCATGTTCTTTGATGGTAACCATGGCCAAGGAACACACACTAGCCTAGTTTTATTTAGGATGATCCACCCATATTTATTTATAAAGACCTATTGAAGGTATAATAGGTGAATAGAGAGATATATGTTTAGCATGAATTCCATTAGAAATGTTCATGTTTCCAGATCTATAGTTAATTCATGCTACAAACGTGGCTAATCAATGCTTACCAATAATGATTATCTATATTACCCTCTTTGGTTTAGGTTAAAGGATCATGAAATCCATAAGATATTCATTGATTTTATGTTGAATGGTACATTCTCTATGGTTCCTTTAGGGGCAACAATAGATTAATCTATCATTTGTAATATTGTAGTGGTAGGCTGAAGCCCTGTGAGAGATAAAGACTCTACTATGTTGATAATAATTATATTTATGATAACACCTATATATTTAAACACATTTAGAATAGAATTATTCCTAATTATCATAGTCATCACAAGACTACTAGGAACTGCATATTTAGGAACAAGTATGTTTCCTACTAGTAAATCAATAATTTTGGCTATTACCGAAATTGTGTAGGATACTTCTTCCTTCCTGGTGCTTTGATGCACAATCCTTTAATGATTTGATTTAACTCAAGAACATATTTAATGTATCTTAATATTTAAATTTATATATTCATTTCTTTTAATCCATGCATTAATTCAAAATCTTTCCTAAGTTTCTCCTCTTTAAGTCTCTCAAGCAATGGAACAACAGGGGGATCTTGAATTGTGGTTGGTGTGGTTGCAACTTCTACCTTTTTTTTAGTTGGTTCTTGGACTATAGGTGGCTCAAGATTGTTTTCATCATTGGGAATTTTAGTTGTGGTGATGGGTGAATCTCCTACTACCTTCTCTAATTTAAGTTGAATATCATTATATTCATTTGAACCACTTGTAATATTATTTTCTTGATCAGCTCCATAAACAGGGGTATTTTGTCTATTCTTAGGATTTTCTACTAGTTGGAAAGGTAAACATGGTTTATTAAAATATTTATAAGTTTTTGGTGGATGAGGTTATTAAGACATCAAGGCATACTATGGAGAAAATATTTTTGTGGCTGATATTATTGATTTGACCATTGAGGTGGTGGTTATTGTACCCAATGTGGTTGTTTGTTTTGTTGTTGTGTACAAGGTTGATTTTGAGGAATTATCCACATATATGGAATCCATTATTAAATTAACCCATGGTTTTGGTTGTTTTGGTCCCCACATTGGTGGTGTGACTTGTCCAACCCATGGTGCCATCCTTGGAATAGGAGGAAATTTTAGACCAAACTAATTTTGAGGTTGGAAGTATTGGTTTCCTTATATTTGGATAAAGTTTACTTCCTCAACTATATGTGATATTTATTTCACTTAGTTTTTCATAGTAGGAAGGTGTTTTGAATTCTTGGTGTCATGATATAGGTCACAAATACCACATACCTCTATTTTTTCTAAGGGGCAATCTTTTACCATATGTTTGAATCTGCATCTAGGACAATAGATTGGCAACTATTCAATGTTGGTAGCATTGGATTTTGATTTCAAGACATATAATGTAGATGTAAATTATACTAAAATGTCTATATTAAAATTAAATTAATAAATTCTTTCATTAATTTTCCAACTTTAGGTTATTTTCCTAACCTTGATTTCCTTATGCTAGGTCTTATTCTAGAGTAATTAGTACATAATGCTAAAATTTGATGAAAGGTTAACTTTTCAATGCCACCCTTTCCCATTAGGTTCAAATAATCACATGTATCATCATCTAACCCTTTAATAAATATTGTTTTGACAACCTCCTCAATGAATTGGTAACCACTCCTTTTATGGGTATATATAAACCTATCAAGGTAATCTTCTAAAGTTTCATCTTCATTTTGTCTGATCTTTAAAAAGTTTTCCTTTCATTCTTTGACTCTATGCTAATCTTGATATTTATCCAAAAATGTAGTTTCCATTTCTTCCCAAGTGATAATAAAATTACCCTCAAGGCCCATGAACCATCTCATTGCTATATCCTTAAGTGTGGATGAGAATAGTTTCAACTTTTGATTGTTTGTGACATAATCATATGTTTGGCAAAGAACCTAAAATTCAAAGAGGAAATGATCTAGATCTTATAAATATTTACCTCTAAAATTAGGTAAAATGGATGGTGAAATGTTTTTCATGGAAGTTCTATCATCGGGACCTAGGTTGATTAGATAGGAAAAAGTTTTGTCCTATTGGGGATATCGATGAGGGTTTTCTACATGTGCATGTTCATCTCCCATATTTTCTTCCCAACTTTGATTATCAATCCAATATAAATTATCTTCTTGGTTTTTTAACCTATGGTCTATCCTAGGAGAGGAATTTTTATTGGTGATCAGATCTTCTTGTAGAACTTATGGATCAAATCTGACTATTCTAGAAAGAGGATTTTCAAGATCAATTATGCTTATAGGAGAGAATATTTTGAATAAGATTCTTCTTGTAGGATATTTTTGTGAGGGTAAACCTTATTTAGGAGAGGAATCATAAAAATTTCATGTATAGATTTTAAGTGCCTTTCCTTCACTTCTTGATCCATCTAACAAGGATTGGATCCTCTCTTCTTCTTGATTTATTTGGGATCCCTTAGAGATAAACCATCCTTGGAAATCTCTTGGGCGATTCATAAATCTAAAGATTCCTAAATTGTTTTTGTATTTTTGATTTTATAAATGTTTTTTAATTTCCTTTTATAACTCTAATGTAGGATCTCACTAACACTTATTTATTTATGTCCCTAACATTGATTCCAAAAATTATACTCTATCATTATACTTCTCACTTAACCAATCAATGGATTAGTGTCATTTTCTACTAAGAATAATGTCTGAAGGCTATATACAATGAGACCATTGGATATTGGAGTTTTACAGTTTGCTATTTAGGGGGGTTTACTTTTGTTGTGATTTCAAAATCTTAAATATAGTAAATAAGATTATATCTCTAGTTTATAGAAAATTAAATCTAGAAAAAAATTTAACTGAATATTTCCTAATGCATCCAAACCATCAACACCTAGAACTTAAACATGTAGCATAAGACATATGATGTCCTCATTCAAATTGCTTGGTTGGGCAAGATAATATGATATTCTTGAAACTAAGAATGTTGTCTATTCTCACTTAAACATATTTTGAAAAATTTGAAATATGAGATGAATTAAAAAATTTACTTTAATTGAAAGACACACTCTTAAGTAAAGGAAACCTTATTATATTGAATTGAAATAACTCTTGCATGTAATGGAAACACACTTTCATTAAAGGAAATCCACACTTTGATTTTGAAAAAGAAATTCACACTTTTAAAAGAAAATGAAATTCACATTTCCATTTAAAATAAAGCACTCTTATATTTAAAAGGAAATTACACTCTATAGTAAATGAAACATACCTAAACTAAAGAAATACTTCTAAACTATAAGCTAAAAAGTACCAATTTATCTTGATCCTCAAAGAGAAATGGGTTCTTTCTCCTTCCTTAGAATAATTACTAACTTACTTAGTAATGAAAAGTAATGTTGAACTCCATTTCATTATCAAAGGAACACATATAGATATGAAAAACTAAACTAAATGCTTCTTCTAATTTCTAACTTCAACAACTTTCTAATTTCACCAACTGTGAACTATCCGGAATGAGAAGGAGATATGTATTTAAGCACATCTTAACATCTATTCAAAGAGTACAAAATATGGTGAAAAAAATTCCCAAATATTCGTATTCAAAATATAGCTAATCTAGGAATCATATTCCATGCTTTTAGGAAGGTATTGGAACTGAATCAACTAACAATAGATAGAAAATAACTAACAAAGATTATAAGAGATTTATCCAATTTTACAAAATAAAAGTACAAATATATCTAGATTATTTTAGACCATTAATATGAATGGTAGTGTTGTGTGTGTGTGTGTGTGTGTGTGTGTGTGTGTGTGTGTGTGTGTATAAAATAAATATCTTCAGAATCACTATCTCAATTAGTAGGATCCAACTAGACATTCTTTGAAGTATGTCTGGGTATCTTCAAAACATTATGTAAAGGTCTTTAGAGCATGCTTAGACATCTTTAGAGCATTCTATATAGGTATTTGGAGTGCCTTTAGATCATTTTTATATCATATTTGGATCACCTTTGGATCATCTTTAGAGCATCTTTTGAGAATCAAATCTTCAGAGCTCATTTATCGAATCTTCAAAATTGTAGCTAAAAAGAGTTGCCAATACTGTTTGATGTCTTCTCAAAATTATCCCATCATTGGATGTGTTTTTTTAATAAAAAATTATGTTATTTCATCCAAGTTATACAAAATAATAAAGTAAATAATCAATAATGTATTATATACAAACAAAGGATAAATTGCATTTATTTCCTACTTAGCTAAGACCTTAACTATTAAATACAATGCAATATATAACTAAAGGCAACACTTATGTATAGTTTGTATTATATATAATGATATATTTATGAAATTATAATGAAGTGACAATAATGAAGTTTTAGAAAAAATCACAAAACTATCAGATCTTTCAAAAGGAAAAAGTGCATTTTTGACAAAACTATCAGATCCTTCAAACGATCAAAATGAAGCCATAAGGACCAAAAGTGATAAAAAAAACCATTAAAAGTGCATTAAGTCACTTAAAGAGCATTTTAAATAGAAATTCAAAAGGAAAAAGTGAATTTTTAAATAATTCAAATTGGTTTTTACTTTACCTTCCCCCATGGTGAATTTAATCCCTCCATGATGTTTCGAGACTCATTCAAATCATTTGGAGTTGGAGGGGAGATGTTTAGAGTGAAGAATAAGGTATTTTGCCTAGTCTAACCTCATGAACATTTCTTGATTTACACATGTCCATGAGGTTATATACATTAAAATTTTGTATGAAATAGTAAAATATCCCCCCAAAAGTTAATTAAACACTTTTAGGAGGTTTCCATGTGTGGAAGCTCAAAAATGCCAAAATTCATTCTTATAGCTCACAAGCCTAAAAGAGGCCTAATTAGAGAGAGAGAGAAGGGTGGAATAAACATGTTTACCTTATGTTTCTGATGATGAAACAATTTACATATTAGTAAGGGCCAAATGGGTACTCAAAACTATGTTTCTTTTATTGAGGTCACTTCTAGATTACTCTAGACAAGGAGCTTTACATGACTTTAGGGCTACAAGGAGATAGGGCTAGTAAGATCCTTGAGCATGAAATGAAGTGTTAGGGATTGAATGAGGTGTAAAATGTATTTATCACAATAAAATTATGAAAAATAAACCTTTAGATAATGAATTTGTGTACATGAGGGTCCAAGCAAGTTTTGAGGGTTTTTGAGTAAAGTTGTCATTCTCCATTAATGGTGGCCAATTAGTCGTAGGTCTAAATGCCTTGTTTAACTGCACTAAAATTGTATTTATTAACTTTAATAATTATAAATAATTAATACATGTAACCTTTCTACATGTTCACAAAGATTAAAAGATCCACAAAGATCCTAAGGTGCCTAAACTAGCCTAAGACACCCATGCACACCACCAAGAAGAAATGGTAGATCCAGAAGTTGAAATGGGTATAAAATGTTCCAATAACATTATTTAATGAGTCTTGAGAAATAAAATAATCCATTTAATGCCTCAAGCAATTTTAGAGGAGATAAACCCCTTGCAAGACTTAAGAAGCGTATACCCACTCACAAGTGACCAAACTAGTTTTTTCCATAATTGAAGCTTAAAAATAGTTTATTAAGCTATTTCAAGAATTATAAATGTGTTCATACTATATATAAAGGTTACCAACCCTTTATAAATTGAGTTTTGGTGTTTTAGGCCAAAATGCACTCTTTTAGCCAAGCATGTAATTAGGAGCTCGAGATGGATTTTCTTATGCATTACATGTGCTTGAGAGGTTGAATGGGTGGATGATATTGGTGGTGAATTTGTATGGATTTTTAATCAAGACATTTTATGAATTTGAGAATAATTTATATGCCTGTAAATTTATGAACAATTTCTAAGGAGTAAAACCCTTCCTAAACCCTCACAACTCAGTTTTGGGAGATGAATTGCATTTTTTTAGTTCTTTTGTGAAAAACAAATGTGGTTTAAGATATTATTGACCATATATGATATTTATAAACTTCATAAAGTAAATTTTTAAGGTCAAATAGAGGAGATAAGTTTAAATTTGTAAGTTTCAGTGTTTTAGCATGCAAGTGGGGACAGTTGAAAAAGGTGTTTTTGAGAGTTTTAAATTTTTTGATGATGCTATCTAATGATTTTAAAAAATTTATGGGTAATTAAATATTCTTAATTAAAAAATAATTAGGTATTTATACCTCATAAATATAAATATATGCCTAATTCTCTCTTCTTAGGTTTCTTGGTTCTCACATTCTGAGTGTTGTAGGTCTAGATTGGTGATTCTAGATATTTTTTATGGTTTAAAATGGATTAAAAACAATTTTAATAGTTCTAGGTGTCCTTACATGTACCAATTAAAAATTAATTAGGTCTTGAAACCACATAAATATCAATATATTCCCAATTCTTGCTCTCTGGGTTCCTTGATTCTCACTTTCAAATGAGAGTTACAGGTTTAATGGTGTCTTGTTAACAAATATGTAGGTATAGAGAGATCTAAATATTCATGTTCATTTTTTTATTAATGTATATTATAACTTGGAATATTAAAAAAGGTCCTAAGGTATACATTCATGGTGTCTTGGTAGCTTAGAGGGAGGTCTATGGCATTGAAGTAAAAATTATAAAATTTGCAAGTCTCCATTAATGGAGTCTCAAAAATTGTAGGTTTGGGAATGCCTTGAATGGTATTGGAAACACCAAGAAACACCTATGAATATTCATATTTAGGTCCTATAAACCTCTTATCAATCCCAAATAAGACTGAAATGGTGGTTGTTGGCCCTCAAGAAGCCTTTCTAGGCTATGTTGTGAGCAAAGCTTTAGGTTGTAGGTTTAATGGTGTTTTTTGTTGTAGGTCTAAATGAGTTTAAAATGGTTATATAAGTGTATTTGAAGTTAATTTATCATAAATAAAGGTTGAATAAGGTAATAAAATTCACCCTTAAAGTCCACAATCATTAAATTCTAAAGTGACAAGCCTTCACAAAGTTGCTAGAGGCTTCTAGAAGGCCAAGATGAAATGTGGGAAAAATTGTCAAGTGAGAAAGTTGAGGGAGTTTAAGGGATTATAAAGGAAAGTGGAGAATTCAAGGAGATTCTAGAAGTTGAAGAATTTCTCCATGTGGTGGATGATGAAATTACTCAAGTCATCAAGGTTTCAGACCTTAAGAGCCTTTTCTAGGCCAATGAGAGAAAAAAGAGGCCTTTTGAGGTCAAAAAGAGGTTAAAGTAAAAATCAAGGGTAAGTCTCAAGTATAAAAAGATATAAAGGAAGGATTAAACCTCTCCCTTCTATGTATTATGGACCTACAAGTGCATTTATTTAATGATTGAAAGCTTTCTCCTCCTCTTTCTCTTCCCTTATATATATATATATATATATATATATATATATATATATATATATATATATATATATATATATATATATATATACATACATACATATATATATATATATATATATATATATATATATATATATATATATATATATCTCATTTTGTTCTCATTGTAAGAGATACTCTCATTTTAACAAGTAAAAAACCATATCAAAAAACTTAAGACACAACATATGAAGTCAATAATATCATCTATTTTTCCTATCTCTCTGACTTTGTACTTTGTTTTTTAGATAGTTTGTGCATGATTGCCTTGTTAATAGGTCTTTTTATTTGGTGTTTATCCACTCTTTGTTTGCCATTTTGTAGGTGGTTTAAGGTGTTTTTATGTTTTATTTTGTGTTATTTAAGTCATAGGTTTGGTTATAGTGTGATTTTTACCATTCCTCTATGCTTTACCCTTGTTTAGGATGCCTTACTTGGAATCATTTATGCAAAACTAGCTAGTGTAAGAGATTGTGTGAGTGAGATATCTTTGAGCTACCCTTGTGTTTATTTTTGAGTAATAAGAGTGTATTTAAAGGTGCATCACCCTTTTTATGCTTTTAGTCATTTTATGTATCTCTTCTACCCCTTTCCCAATCAAAATTAGTAGTTTAGGTGATCTACCAAGAGGAACCAACCTTCTCTAGAGGTTCAACCCCCATCATAAGATACCCACAGCCTAGGATTGATCCCATTATGTGGCTAGGAGTGAGAGAACCTAAATAAATCTATCAAATAGGGTGAAATTATATGCCATAATAGTACTATGTACATTCAGGTGTAATTTTTCTTTGGTTATCTTTCAATTTGTTAATATGATTATACTTCTATTTATTTAGATAGTAATTTATTAGATTACATCATTATTTGTAGGTACATGTGGACATTATGAAGAATTATGGAAATTAAAATTCTAAATTCAATATCTCCAATATATGTTTGCATTTTATCTATCCATTTAAACTAGGATTTGTAGTTGCACATAGATACTAGATAAAAGAAGGGGCATTTGTAGATACATGAATTTGGTACAAGCTTTGTTTATACAATTCTTTACATGTGACAATACATATGTAGATCCTTAATTATGAACATGGAACTTATTGGTGCATTTTTCTTAGTCTTTTTGCCTCTTCTTTGTTTTACTTGGTCATGTATTCATTTTTTTACTCTTTCCAACTTTATTTGATCTACCATAGGGATCCTTGGCCATGTTTTTCTTATCTTTGATTTTTCCTTAACTTTAATATGTTGAAATTTATGAAAAACTTAAGTTAATGAAAATATGTTTAAATTAAATAAACATCCCAACACATCTTTTGGTTTTACTTTGGGTAATTTTACCCTTTGGGTTGATTTATTTTATAGATTTTGAATATTATTTAGTTGAATATTACATGCAAATAGTTCCCCAATAAAAAATTGAGAACCCAATGGATACGAATCCCTTAGAGACATTTAAGTAGAGGCTTTCATATTTTTAAGAGGACACACAAAGTGCACATTACACCTAGATTAATGTTTTATTGGAAATCTAATATTTATAAAGCTTAAATCTATTTGAGTTCTTATGTTAAATGAAAACCTAGTTGAAATAAAACTTAGAGTTGCATCTATATGATTTGGCACTCACTCAAACTAGTGGGAGAACTACACATAGATTTAAGCCCTCTTCAGAGTATGAGAAATATAGGAAACACTCATCTAGCCACCAGGGATTGGTTAAGTCAATCCAACCCAACACAACCCACTAACACATTTTTTTACAAGTTTTCTTAATCAAAATAATTTTAGTTCAGGGTTTGGAAATAAAGATGGAATACAAGACTATCTGTGTAGAGATAGAATTTGATTATATACATAAAACACATCTATAGATGCAAGTGCATGGGTCTGAATATAATCATATAAGCTTCATCATCTGAAATGAGTCCAACATAGATTAGATGACTTTGTTATTTGTATGTGTCTTCAATTTTTGGAGTAATCCCACAATAATTTCATATTTTTTTCTAGTTCATAATTGACATAGGCTTATTACAAAGCACATTAGATGATTGCAAAGGGATACAATGAATAGAAAATATTTATATCTAGATAAGTACCTCTTATTACTTAGGTTATTAATTATTTCGTTATTTGGCATGTGAAATAAATCATAGGTAACATTCAATTTTGTGTTATAATTGATATACATTAAGCAATTTTAATATTTAAAATTTTATGCTTTTTTAGAATCATTAATTGAAAATAAGTTAAAACACTATAATAATGAGCTTTACCCTCTAATGATTATGTATTTATCTTGCATATCAATTCAAATCCACAAAAATAAAATGGCCATGGTGGTACAATATGTTGTGATTCTTGTGAAGGCATGTGATTCAAATTCTTGTGTTTTTGGCATTGCACACAATTTTTGCATGTTCTTGACATTATTGTTCCATCTTATGCCAATAGTAACCTATCCTTAATAATTAATAAGATAATGATTTCCCATTCAAATGTTCCCCACATTTTCTATTGTTTACCTCTTGTAGAGCTAGCTTAACTGCCTCATAGTTAAGATGCCAACTTAAATGTCCATTAAGTGATCAATTAAAAATATCCACTCAAATTATAACATAACAAACTACATCTTGTTACTAGACACCCCATTTTGGCCAAAATAGTGTTCCAACTAGACTTCAAATTGATTTCTACCAAACAATTTGAATTAAGCCTAGGAATCACTAAATGTCTCAATATCATCTGTACATTAAACATTAGTACTCAGAATCATGTTGAGGCATCCCTACTTAGGGTATTATCTTGTATAATGTAATTTCCCCACTTTGGGATGAAAACCAAAAAAGAGGGTTTTCTAACAAACCCTAGCCAATCTAAGCACCAAACTAAAATTTGAAAATATATAACTAGTCAAACCCTAGTTGGAAAATTTATGATATTCAAGATAAAAAGAATCCAAATAAATCCACAAGAATATAAAAAATATTTAGTAATTAAAGTACATTTTTTAGGGTCAAATAAATATGATGAATAGCTGGAAATACATCTAAAAAATATTCTAAATTTTACTTGAAGGTACATCTATATTTTTAAACCCTTAAATGCCTTAAAATGTTCTCCAATTGATTTACCACATCTCAATAAATTATAATAAATAATTCTAAAAATTATCCCTTAGGATTTATATCACCAAATCACCTTCGGAGCTTGTCAATCAATTTTCCCAAGTGCCAAAATTATGGTAATAATTTATGGAATATTTTATGACCTAGAATGTCCTTTCACACATACCAATTATTATAAATAATTCACCAAATGACTAAAGTAAATTATGAAAATTACCTTAGCCCCTAAATATGGTTTAAAAGATGAAATTCCCCTCTTGTGAAGGGTTTCCACCATTCCAAGGGGGGATCACCACACTTTGGAAGACTCCAAACTCACTCTAGGGATTCTCCATGGAGTTCGCCCACCTTTATTTTACCTACAAAATAAAGATTTATAGATTCTGAAGGATAGTACTAATTTCTTGATGAAGGTGGTGTCAAAACACACCTTTGTATAATTTATTGAATATACTTATGCACAATTACAACCCTTTAATAGAGCTTCCCTAGTAGATAGTGGAGATTTTCATCCCCAAACCCCTTGGTGCACTTGAAGGGTTTCATCCTCAAGTCACTTGTTTAAGATTGACATAATTACACAAGAATTTCATTATCCCAATTGCATTACCCCTCAAATTAATTTTCACTTACCTTTAAATACCCATCCTCTAATTATGGTGCTCAAAATTTGAGGGGAGAGTTACCTTCCTTTAAAAATATTAAAATATCTTATTAATTCCCCTTTAGGCCTTAAGTGCCCAAGAGCTATAAACCCCACAACTTAATTAAGATAAAAACATAAGGTGATTTTTATAACTCAACTCAAAATTTTAAATATAAAGTGCCTGTTCCATTATTAACTCCTCGTGAGTGGCCCACAATGTTCCCTTTCATTCCTCTACCCTTAGCCATCAGAAACAAGAATGCGCTAAGGGTCCCATAAAAGTATAAATAAAAAATGGGGACATTATATTCCTCCCTACCCAAAATTGTTTGTCCTCAAGCAATTATAATAACTAAAGAGGTGTTCCAACATACCTTATAATGCAATGTCCACATGTGATTCCATCCCAAGGAAAATAACCCTCAATTGGATCCTTCATATTATTATACCTATTCTTTGGGGGTTTACACCACATGCTATAAGTGTCCTCATAGCCTTCCAAAGGCTCCATATGCTCCCAATCAACCACCCTTTTTAGTACCAAGTGGTGTATGAGAAAACTCCTTCCCTAATACCATCCAAATGGATGAGATGTGACCAAATTTTTTTACATAGATCCTGAGGAACCTAAAATACCTCACTATCCCATGTACAAAACATTCTCATGTTCTGGGCCATGACCCATTGAATTTGAAAAAATACATCACCACTGTACATTTTAAGTCGGTGATGCCTTTGAGATATTTATGTCACCATGTATGGCATATGAGTGTGAAACATATAATCAATAAGACACTAAACCTTGTTAGTCATCTCAAGAATGCATAGAATCTTCTTCAAAGTCATAAATATATACCAAACTTCCTTGTAAGAAGGTTGTAAATTTATGTTTTGAATGCTTCTTACATCACCTTCCCAAGATGCCAACATAAGCATGTTTTTATAATATTATATGAGTTAGACAAAATAATATGTTCCTTTATGGTAACATGGATATATAAGCAAATAGAGTATTGTTTTTTCATGTGCAAAAAACATAGAAATAAACATACCCATACCTTTCTTCACCCAAGAGCTGGAACATGTCATAAAATTTAAAATTTCCCCTTCCATACATAGTTGTGTTTGACCTCTCAAGTCTGATTTTTCTGAGTAGTGAATTTTAAAACCTATACATACCCTTCTCCCTCTTATTAAGTGCTATAAAATGACCAATAAATTCATGTTTTTCCCCTTGAGAAGTTGTTGTGTGTATGCATGTAAAAGTATGATTTTTGGTAAAGATAAAAATAATTTTTTATACACTTATGTTTCCTTTTTATTATTAACTGGAACATAACAATGTTTTTTGTCTTTGTGGGGGACCAAAGGGCATATAATCAATATATAATACTCAAAAAAATTTGATTTGTTTTTTTACCACGTCCCCTTCATCCTTTCACTTCTTATCCCACTATTTTCCCCTGGAGTCCTTGCCCAACTTCCCATTATTGATGGCGTATCCCTTTGATTATTTATTATAAATGTAGTATTATCAACACTATTATATGAAACCAACATTTCAAGCAAGGAAAACAGATCAAGATAAAATTCACTTCCCACAAAATTATTCATAGAATCAACTTCTCTTTTTCTAAACTCTATATTACTAAAATATGAAACAAACTCTAAGATTCTAAAAGCAGCACTAGTGCCATTATTTTCCCCACCCATGGGAAATGGTTTCATTTAATTATTTGTTGTTAATTTGAGAGAAGAAAACTATAGTCTTTTCAGATGTAGGGGAATTTGAGATCATTCCCTCTTGAATAAAGGAAAACAACTGAGAAAGAGATGAGTTGGGAACTATACTAACCCATTCTAAAAATGATATTTTGTTCTTTTCACTAAGGTCCCATTCCTTGTGAGTCATCCATCCAGCAAGTAAGGATTGAAAAGAAATTCTTTGACTGATGCAAATTGAGGATGATCATATTTAATTATCTTAATATTAATCCCCTTAGGAAATAAGAGAGATAAGTTGTATCTAGTTTTCCATTCCCTTGTAATAAAAAGTAAGTTCATAGGTTCCAATAGTGGAAACTTCTCATCAATTAAGGTAGCCCGAGTGACAACTAGATTGTCCATAATGGAACCCATATGTTCATAGTACATTCCATACTATTTTATTCCAATCCCATTAATTTGGAGAACAGCAATGAGATATGAATGAATGGATCCCAAGAGGATAACGAATTCATTTTTTGCTTAATATTATGTCCCACTTTATCCCAATTAAGCATACTTGATATAAACTAAATAATGTATAAACTAGGATATGTGCCTCCCTCTTGAAATTAGATCAAGTCCCTCAACTTATAAAATGATTCAATCCCTATTCCATAACAACACCAAAATGAGTAGGATGGGGTTCCCCCATGATAGTCACTAATAGCCTTCGAACCTCTAGGAGATAAAAGAAGCATGTAAATCATGACCCCTAGCTTGTTTCCTCTTTGTATGATAAAAAATACATTAATCAAGGCACACTCATAATATTCAACATATGACATTGCTTTGGTCTGATAAAATAAATGTTTGGAAACCTTAAGCATGTTGTAAATAGTACACGACTCTTCATCCTTTGTGTCTATTGTACTACCAAGATGCTTTAGATCATTCCAAAATATACCAATAGATGTTTAACCATTGGAATAGTTGGGAAAATAATTAATTATGTCCATGAATTATTTTCCAATTTCCTTATAAATTGGGTTGCTTGTGAATTCATATCTTATCTAGGATTCAGTAATCATAGGGATGCTAGTATTAGCATAAAAAACTAAGATGATAGCTGCCTTGACATTTAAAAAACCCCAAAAGGAAGGATTATCAAATAAATTTGATATTAGAAGATGTTTTGTATTTCTATTTAATGAATATAAATGGTAAAGAATATTATTCATGTCACCCTCTTCATTGAGTGAATGTCAATACCTTTCAACTATGCATGTTGATATAAGATTTTGGGCATGATCATAGAAATAAGCAACCATACCTATGACAATCTCATATGCTTGATTATTACCAACAAATTTTTTTTTATCCAATAATTCTGTCATGATCTTATGATTAGTATAATTTGGTGCCCAAACAAGTTTAACAACCTCAAAACAATTACACAACTCTAAAAGAAAAGCTGAAAGATAGCCTATCCTAATTTTTAGTAGGCCTTCATTAAGAGCATTAACAACATCTTGAATTTTTTACAAGAGTGTCTCATTATGTGTTCTTGCCCATTTTAGAGCTAAGGCAATCATGTAATGCCCTTAAATTTTAGTTTGGGTTACCTTCTGATGCTTATTTCTTTGTTTGTAATTTTTAGATTGTTCCTCCTTAGGTGGTTTCCTTTCTATGTCCTCTTTACATGCCTTTAAACCTTTTGAATTTTATGCCTTCAAACCAAATTAATTATTTATTTCCTTGGGTCTATTATTAACCAATTTTTTGTGGTCATTCATTAAGGTCCCTTCATTAGGTGGCTACCTTTCAAAATTAGCTTCTTTGGCCAATTATTTCTTTAATTTTTTTGAATTAATTCCTATCTATTCATACCTCATATAAGATCTTTGTTTGATTGATTTTTAGACATTAGAAATCTCATAAAGTGGTTTCCCCCTGTATAATTGGAAATTTAGCTCTAACACTTGCTTTAATGGCTTCTTTTCCTCTGATGGGAGTTCTTTATCATATGCCTTCTTTGATATAGATGTGGTTAGTTCCTTCTTCCTTTAAAACTTATTGATTATTTCTTCCAACAAATCTTCATGTGTTCCCATCATGCTAAGCTTTTGTGTCATTATTTCTTGATGCCACCACTTATGGGTAGCCCCATCTAAATGTTAAATAAAAATAATTACCACCTCCTTTCAACTTATAGCCCTCAAGTCAAGGTATTTAAACATCATATTAACCCAAACTCTTACCAAATTACTTGGATCACCATAAAAATTTAGAATAACTATCTTCCACAAATCATCCTACATATCCATATACCCAAAGTGCCTCTTACCATACCTCAATACTCTCTAAGCTTTGAAGTTCCTTCCCATGTGATATATAGGTGAAAGATTAAATTACTCATCATAATCCTCCATGAGATCCCAAAGAATCAAAGGTATGTCCTCATGATCCTAGGCATATGTATTACCTTTCATCCTTCCTTGTTCCTAGTCTGAATCCTATAAATGGCCAAGTTTTCACTTTGATACCACTATAATGTCCCCAGTTTGGGATAAAACCCAAAAAATATGGTTTTCCTAAAAATCCTAGCCAATCCAAGTAACAAACTAAATTCTAAAAATATATAACCAACCAAATCCTTACTGGAAAAATTTATGATATTCAAGCTAAAGAGCATCCAAATAAATCCACAAGAAGATGAATAATATTTAATAAGTACCTTTTTGGGGGTCAAATAAATTTATGAATAGTTGTAAATACCTCTCAAAAATATTTTGAATTTTCCTTGAAGGTACAATTGTATTTTTCAACCCTTAAGCACCTCAAAATGCTCTCCAAATGAGTCACCACAACTTAGTAAATTAGAATAAACAATTCAAAAGATTATCCCTTAAATTTATCTCACCAAATCACCTTTTAGAGCTTACCAATCAAGTTGGCCAAGTGCCAAAATTGTGGTAATAATTTCTAGAATATTTTAGGACCTAGAATGACCTTTCACACATGCCAATTATTTCAAATAATTCATAAAATGAATATAATAAATTATGAAAATTACATTAAACCCTGAATAGGGTTTAAAATATCAAATTTCCCTCTTGTGAAGGCTCTCCACCCTCCCAAATGGGGGTCACCACACTTTGGAAGACTCTAAACTCACTCTAGGGCTTCTCTGCAAAGTTCACCCACCTTTATTTTACCTAAAATTAAATATTCATGTATTTTTAAGGATAATACTAATTCCTTGATGAAGATGGTGTCAAAAAACACATTTGTATAATTTCTTGCATATACTTATATATAATTATGGTGCAATTACAACCCTTGAATAAAGCCACCCTAGTAGAGAATGGAGGTTTTCATCCCCAAACCCCTTGGTATACTTGAAGGGTTTCATCCTCAAGTCATTTGTTCAATATTGACATAATTGCATAATAATTTCAATATCCCAATTTCATTTCCCCTCAAATTAATCCTTACTTACCTTTAAATATCACTCCTCTAATTGTGGCACCCAAAATTAGAGGGGAGAATTACCTTTATTTTAAAATATTAAAAGATCTTAATTACCCTTTAGGCCTTAAGTTCTCAAGACCTATAAACCCCACCAACTAAGTGATATATAAACATAAGGTGATTCTTATAACTCAACTCAAAATTAGAAATTGAAAGTACCCTTTCCATTATTAACTCCTTGCAAGTGGCCTACAATGTTCCATTTCATTCTTCTACCCTTAGCCATTGAAAACAAGAATGGGATAAGGGTCCTAGAAAGGTCTAGATAAAAAATGGGGACACTACATATGTAATAGTAACCTCTCACAAATTCATCTCCAACCATATCATGACCTATAAAATTGATAGTTTGGCCTTTGGACCCATTAAATGAGGCACTAAAACAATTCTTAAAGTGCAAAAATTCTAAGTAGAATGAATTAAGTAAGAAAATCAAATTAAATGATTAAGTGAAAATTCCATGTGCAATTAAAGAAAATGAATTTAAAAAAAATAGAATTTCAATAAAAATGAGGTCATGATGATGCCTTCATCCTCAAATTCAATGAAATAAAAATATCTTTCCTAAATCCTTAAATTCAGAAATAGAGAGCCATGCTTAATAAATGGGATCTCTATCCCAAATATTAATTGTTTATCCCCTCCTTAACTCAACTAGGGTTAATATAAATTTAACCATAGTTAAATATAACTTAATTACACTTGGGTTAGAGTTATTTTTTAATGCTATAAATACAAGGCTTCACCCATTGTTCAACATGATTCTTTTGTGTAAGGTTATTATGTTAAAATACCTTCAAGAAACTCCTTTAGTGTAATGTTATAATGTTCATTTTTTTAGAGATCCAAGCCAAGCCAAAGCCAAAGCCAAGCCCAACATTATCAAGGTGATAAGGAGAGGTGGTGTAAGGAGCACCATTGCCAAATATTATTTGATCACATAATTGAGCATATCCATCCATGGACAATACAACTCTTGCTCTCAAAAAAGGTAAATAATGGTTGTTTTGTCTTCGTTTGATAGTTACTTATATTGTTCTCTTGCTCCTTGAGTCTCTAATCTAGAGGTGATAACTTTATTAGTGTGTTTTTCATTTAATTTTGATCATACTAACATGATACTAATCTCCCCTCTTGGATTCCTATTGATCGCATAATGGCATGCTCGGTGAGGACACACACCCCACAAAGCTATTCTAGCTATTTTTAGGATGTTTTACTAACCATTTTCATGCCAATTTTTTGAATTAATTGCCAAAAAATTGAAGGAGTTTGACTCTTGGCTGAGCCACAGGGATCGACAATAATCAAAATAAATTGGTTTCAATCATCAAGATCAACGTCAATCAGTTAGAATCAATAATGATTCTCTATGTCAAAAACATAGTTGAACCAAAAATAAGAAAAATAGTAAAATTTAATTTTATCTTACTTTTATTGGTACTTAACACCCTATTTATTGCCTATTTAACATTCTTTTTGTAGTGTAGTGAATTTTTTTGAGTCTAGAATATTATATTTCAAGCATTTTTTTGTCAAAACACATTGTTTTTGGTGTGGTTGTAGGAATTGTCAATGATCAAGATAGACTTGGCATTGATCACAAGAATTAGACATGATCCATAATGAATGTCAATGATTCTTCAAGTTTTTATTGTTTTATAAAACTTGAGAGTTGAAAATTGTGTTTTTGTTGAACTAAATTGCAAGGATATAATATTAGATCAAACATAAATTAATCCCATAACTTGTTTGTAGGTAATTAAGCCAAGGAAGAAGGAGTTTGAATGATTTTTAACCAATTTTTCATTTTTTTCAAAAGTTTAATTTTATAAAGGTTGAAAATACATTCAGATTTTGTTAAGGTATTTTAAAATTGACTTAAAAAATTTGTCCTCTTAGCATTTTTACAATCTTTTATAAGTGAAAACATGGCCAAGGGGCCAAAATTTTCAAGAACATTTCAATTTGGTGTTAGTAAAAAGAACTTAAATATTTAGTTAGAGCTCCTAAGATATTTTTAAATTCTTGTTTATTGTTTAGACTAGTTTCAAATTACTTAGATTAGATTACTTTGATTTTGGTAAAACACAAACTTTAGCATGTATTCTCTCCCCCATCCCCTTAAGGGAACTCGGGTGACTAAAATCTCTTAGTTTATTGCCCTTGTTTGAAACTTGTGTTATAAATAAAGTCATGTGTTTTCTCCCCAAGATTTGATTGAATTGGGTGATTCAAAAATGACATCTAAATTCCTTCCTTTTTTATTTATTTCTTTTTATACACTTGGCTTGTGGACAAGAGTTCATCACCTCCCCACAAGTTCTTTAGGGGTGTGTTGACCTATGGTTCCATCTCTCAACATCATACCAACCCCAATTTATGTCACGTTATACTAATTGGGAAAACTATTGGATGGGATAGTGATGAACAATTAGCTTGACCATCCCAATAGGTACCCAGGCCATGTGGTAGCCAGGCATCAGACTCCACTAAGAAATACACAATTGGAGTCACTATGCAAATTAATAGACCCTTGACATATTAAGTTAGGCAATTTGGATTCAATTTAAATGATTATGCACATTATGTTAACCACACTTGGGACCATCTAGAACATATAAAACTTATAGTTTTTATTCAAACCCCACTTGCCATATATTTTCATGCCCAATGTCGAGTGCTCCTCACTCTAAGCTCATGCCATGTGCCAATGCTTGAGAGATAGAGGGGGGAATAAAAAACCCTACCTACAACTTTACTTTAATTTTTTGATTAACACTAAATTCATCACAAGCATTGGTATATTAGTGGAAACTTTGGCTGAAGCTACACACACCCATGTCAGTTATAGGGAATAGGATGAGCCATTTTTGATAATTCTATTTTTATTTGATTTACATGTGTGTTTTTAGACTAAAACTATTTATATTATCATGTCAAAATGAGTCATAAACTAATCACATTTTTTTACACCAATTTATCTTAAGAGGTATGATTATATTCATTTGATACCACCCTTTTCCTTAAACTTTGTCAAAACATTTGTGTGTGTGTGTGTCACTTATTTAAACGGGGTGTCATTACACTACCCATTTTATCCCAAGTATTTATCTTAAAATTTTGAAACAAAAAACATTATCATAACTTTTTAGCAAGATAACATCATTATATTGATCATGTTATTTTGAAAACCATTGCCTTATGTCAAACCGAGTTCAAAACCATGTATGAAATTGGTCTAAAATTGGTGTCATTATGTTGTCCATTTGGGTTGAAGATGTTATCCATTTGAAGAATCCAAGTCTCTGAAACCAAGTTTGAAATTCATCTTACAAAATTTAGATTCAAAATGGAGTGTTTTATACCTATGCCTTACTTGATTTAGGCTTAGGTATTTAGCTCTTACCTTTGAATTATACAACTTGGACTAATTCCTTGCTTGATTTAAAGACTCCTTTTCCTATATATAGGAAGTGGTTTATTTTTGTGTGCCTCAAGTAAATTTATTGCCTTGAACTAAGGTTGAAACTCTCTTTTCAAGTATAAGCTTAAGTAGGCGTAGTCTACATTAGAGTCTTGCTTATCACTTAGGTCTTGAATGTTTTTCTCATCACTCTTATTTTCATCTACTTGAGATTGAATTTCCAAATTAGTTAAAGCATGTTCCTAGAGTTAATTTTTGGATGGTGGATATTGATCTTATTTTAATGCCCAATCCCTAATAGGGAGTGTGGGGGGGTTAATTCCCCCACATTAGGGTCATCATGGGCATCTAAGGGGTAAAATTTTGTGAAAAATGCATTATAAAATATTGTAATTTTGTAGTTAATCTAGACCGTTTACTATTAGGTTTTAGATCTAATGGTAGAAATTAAGTTAGTGTATTTTTTCCCTAATTTATAACCCTCTTTTTATATAAGGGCATTGAAATTAGGTGGAAAAGAGAGAGAGATAAGAGGATATTGTAGTAGATATATTACAAGTTTTTCCTTTCATTTGTTGGACTGAATAATAAGAAGGACTGACAATTTTCTGTGTAGATGTAGCCCACATTGGGTGAACCAAAGTTAAATCTATTTCTATTCTATTGTGTTTTTTGAATTTGAATTTTATCTTTATTTCATTATTATTTATCTACATTCTATATTCCTAACATGAATGTCTTATACCAAGGTCACTTTTGTTTTTGAATCCATGTGCCTAGATTGAGTCAAAGTGTTTCAATTTTTTTAAGAGTTAGATTAATTTCCTTGCATGTTTTTACCTTAAACCTTTTTTTTTTTTTCCAAATCTAGTTTTATGCCTTATTTCCAAAGATCTAGCATTGCCTTTCAGCTTTTAAACCTAGTTTATTTTAATTCTATATTTTTGTCTTATTACCAAAGACCTAACATTTGAATTAGTTTTCAGATATCATTCATACCTTTTGATACCTAGAAACTTTTTTCATTTTAAACCTAGATTAGATTTGTTCAAAACACTTTGTAGAAACTAGGATTTAAACTTACCTTTCATTTGGCCATTTGTGTGTAAGATGTTATACCTTGGAAATATTTGAGACCAAGCTTATCATTGATTATTTTGGTGAAGAGATCCATTCCTAGGCAAGTTTAGACCATTTGCAATAATATACCAAGTTTTCTATTTTAGACTAAGTTTCTAGACATACCAAGCATTGACCAATTCTTTTAGACCACGTTTCAAGATTTTTCTAAACTCTAGACCTTTTATTCATAAGATGTTAGTCATGGATTTGGATATGCCTCACTACACACAAACTAGAACCATGTACAATTTAGATTATGAAAATGTAGTCATGAATGATGCCTTTATTCAAGACCCATATGGTGATGATGTAGTTTATGATATAGTTTCCTATCATCCTTACACTATTCATTATGTGGAATAAATCTAAGATTCATTAACACACTACCTAGTTAATACACCTCTTTATTTGGGTTAGGACTAAGAACAAGTATATTAATACCTTATTAGTATGCTATTTGTTATTGAATAAGTCCAACAACATCCTTATTACATTATCATGCCATCAGCCTATGACCCACACTTGTTCAATCGTCACTTACTTGAAAATAAGGATGAAGTTTAGTTATATCCATATAGGTAGGGGCCAAGTTTTTGAAAGCCTTTCCCCATGAAAACTAACCTAGTCTAGTTAGAGTGCCTAGAAATGTAACTTATACCCAAACTATTGAACATGCCTCTACTAGTTACCCTTGGCCATTCATGCCTATATCACACCAATATCTAAATATGCTTGAAAAATTAAAGGGCCCCATAGAGGACTAATTCATGAAAATAGAACAAACATATCAAACCTATCTTACTCTAGCACATAATTTCAATGTTATGGCCATATCGAATGCTCTACTAATAGAACTATCTCCTTTCAATATGAGTGCCAATTGATTTGTTAGGTCATGTTAATTTGGGTTTGGACCCATTTTACCTAAGTACTTGGGTAGGTGACATGTTTAATTTCCTGTAAATTAAGGAAGTGACTATGGATTATACTTGAGACCATATGCCAAATATAGTGGATAACATGCAAGTGTATTCCAATTCAGGTCAAGGTGAGTTAAATGCACCCTTGAATAACTGTAAACAATAAGTGCCTCTTACCACTACCATGATTAGTTTGAAAAATTAAGGGACAAGAATTCATAATTCCCAACCATAATAGGTTACTCCCACTCCTCAACCAGATGCTTATTTAAACATGCAATAATAGGGGATAAGTAATCAAGCACCAACCAATGTTTTGCCTCAACAAGTGATGAATGTTATCCTGATCAACAAGTGATGGATAATATTATGTGGCCATAGGCACAGACCAATTTACCACCTCATAAGAGTTATAAAATTATGCCACTTCAATTGGGAAAATAAATTTTCCACCTCAATAGGTAGTGACGAATGTACCTCAATAGTTAGAGATGAACGTACTTAAACAAGTGTAGACATTATCTAATAAACAATGTATTCTTATTGATCAATGATGAATGAAAAATACCCAATAATCATCTAGTTCACAACAATGTGTTTGTTCAATAGAGAGGTGCCAATGTCTAATAAGTACCTATTAGGTAATAGTTTCCTTTTGCTCAACATGTGCCACATATTCAAAGATAGGGCCTTGGTCAACAACAAGTCCCCTTTATTTATTTGGGTTTTACTAATCGACAACAAGTCCCTACTCAAACTCAACAAGCACAATACATTCCACAAAGCCACATAATTCCATCAAAACCTCAATTCCCTCAAACCCAAGGCCATATTCTAAATTTAAACCATATTATTTACCAAAAATGCATGCAATATCAATAACCCCATCTCAATGCATGAATGCATATTCCTAGTCAACTGGTCAATAAAACCAACATTTTTTAATACTCCATACCTCCATTATACCACAGTCAAGTAATCCACCTTTGACCACCCAACCAACACCATAAATAAATGTGCCATCAAGTTTCTTGGCCTAAGATCCGCAACAGATGAAGGATGCAATTGCATCTATTCAGATAGGAAAGCAAACCAAGAAGTTCAAATTAGATGACATGTGTTCATACCCATTTAAATGGAGTATCTTCAAATACTATTTCCTATAGGTTATGAGACACTAAAATTTGATAATTACAAGGGTAAAGGAGACCCTAAGGAGCATCTAACATATATTTTTGTCACTTGATAGCTAATGGCCTATAGTTACATATACCTACTCTTTTTTTCCTCAGAGTCTAGCTAAATAGGCTTTGAAATGGTTTCTTAAGTTACCAAAGAACTTAGTATCTAACTTTGATGATATGTCAGATAAATTTGTACAACATTTCTCCTATAATCTAGAACATGAAATTTCAATAGTAGATTTGAGTCAGGGCAAAAAAAATTTGGTGAAATATTTGTGAGCTAATTACAAATATGAAAAGTGCTTGCTAGTCACTTCACCCATAATATACTAGATAAATAATTGGTGCTATGTCCACTAAAACTTTGAAAATAAATATCTTACCATTTGGAACTCTAGTTTGCTCACATATTCAAAGATATATTTAAGAAAGGCATATAAATCTAAAAGTCCCTTATCAATAGGGAAATTATCAAGTTATCTTCCTCAAACTAGAATTAGATCCAAAGCTAAAACTCAGGCCCAAGTCATAACCCTAAGCTAGTTCAAGCACAAGTATATGTACCTACTTAGGCTAATAACTATGAAAAATTTAAACCCTACAACTGTAACACAAATGTTTTTAATAATAGATTAATTAAGTTATGTCACATTCAAATGTTGTAAATAACATCTTCTCAGCCTATCCAAAAATCATATCTTATTCCTCAACATAGGCTAGCTCCTGAAATGCTATAGCCACCGCCTTTGAAAACCCCTCCTCCAAGAAGAAACCCCACTCATAGGGTCTTCAGTGATCTTGGTGAGCCTATTGAAGCATTGTTTCAAAAATTAATCATGGCCAATATGATTAGTTAGTTATATCCCAAACACTTTCCTAAGGGTATACCTTATCTAGATTGGTATAAAGATCATGAATTCTATGAATACCATACTTTTCATAGATGTTATATAAATCATTGTGTGTATTCAAAGCACCTTATCCAGAATATGTTGGAAAATGGAGAGATCTAATTGGATAATAAAGCATATACTTCTAATCAAACTTGGGTATCTACCAAAACCATTTTCCATAACATAAGAATGCCAATCAACAATAACAACAACAAAAGATACCATAGCCACAATAATAGCAACAACAATAGTATTATTAATAATAACAATAATTTTAACCATAAAATGGAAGGAAACAAGGCCAAAATGACCCCAAAAACTAGTAGAATTACCATGTAGTTGCACATGACTATAATAAAGTTGTAGGTCATATTTCAGGAGGTCATATATTTACCATTACCATCAATCCTAAACTAAGTACCAATAGACTAGGACCATTGCCTAATAATTAGAATCAACCTACCAATATCGACAATATTTACTTGACTTGTGACCATAAACAAGTGCAAAAACAACTAATGTTTTTCATTTTAGGACCTTATGCTGATAATTCTTCATTGCTTTGTGACCAAAACCAAGTTCACTGATAAGTGAGAATTATCCTCTTTGGCCCATCTCCATCATTTTATGGTTACAATGGTCCTATACCTAATTCAGATTGCACAATTACAACTTGGTGGTCTAAAATCACCATACCACGCCCACAACCTCCTACAAATGAGCCGATCCAACCCACTATGCTAGCTAAGAGTAAGCCAACTACCATTGTTAAGGAAAAGACATATGATATTGTGAAACAGCTCTAAAAGACACCTACATAAATTTCCATATTAGATTTGTTGCATACATTTACCATCCAAAAGAATATCCTTACATGAATCTTAGGTCAATCTCGATTGCCAAATGACATAACACCTGACAAATTCCAAGCTTTGGTTGGACATAAGGCTTGAGGCCAATAATTGACCTTTGACCAAAGTGATATGTTATCTTTTGAACCTCTCTATAATAACCCATTATACATTTAAGTTGTCATCACATGGCACAAAGTTAAATGTGTCCTCATAAATAATGGATCAAGCTATCAAGGCCTATGACAATGAAGAGTGGGAATCTCAAGGAACCATAATTTTACCAGTGATCATTGGGATTTTGACCCATGATACACTTTGGCATGTGCTAGACCTGGATTTGTCATAAAATTTAGTTCTGGGTAGACCATGGATACATGAAATTTGTGTAATCCCTTCAAAATTTCACTAGTGTATCAAGTTTCCTCAAATAGGGATGGAGGTCACTATCCATGGATATTTATAACCATATGAACATTTCAAGCATTTAAAGGTTGAATATGAAAGTTACAATTACCATTTTGGTCTAGACCCAATACCCAAGAAAGACAAAGATAAAGAGATACTTGTTAAATTTATAGAAACCAATTACATAAACCTTGATAGCCTTACCTCATCTTCACATGCCCCTCCTATTGAAATGTCTAATCATTTTATCATTTTAGATAATAGTCCAAGAGAGTATTTTACCCATGACACATTTCACATAGCCAAGCTTCCATAGATTCCCAAGACCTATAGAAGGCCCAAAGCCAAGCCTGTTTGTATGGAACAACAATGGAAAGGAAAAGGAAAGATTCATAGCCTAGTGCCTATTAGTTTAATACCTACCACTAGCCAAGAATAAGACCCACTTGCCAATGATGATTTCTGGTTATGCAATGAAAAATTGGTTGATTGTTATCAAAGTGAAAAGTATCACATCCCTAATAGTATCATGGATAACCAAGTGTATGAAGGCAAAGGCATAGAATCAAATCAATAGGGTACTCTTGAAACCATCTCTATGACTAGGTATAAATTAACTCATGTTTATAGATTTAAACCTCCTTGGGTTGACCCCACATATCTTATTTATGTTATAATACTATTGACTAGTGACGATGATGCCAATAGTGAAGTAGAGTCTAATCATAGAATATATGAAGACCTTATGAGTACCAACTTATTTGAACCATATACCATTTGCACCATTACAATAGTGATCTAACATTCCCTACTTCCCCTTTATCATCCTCAACTTATAGACTAGGACCAACAAGAATCCATAGTACCTTTAGACAAGTTTGAGAATTATGAGGCCTTTTGTTAATTTTTAGGCCTAAGAGATAATGTTTTTTTGGGATATCACAAACATGGGTTCTCTATCAAACTGAATCCTACAATCTATTTTAGAGAGAGGGTGGACCCCCTTAACCAGAAACAAAATAATAAAACATTGAGTTCCCAAATTTAAAACCTCTTTGAGGAACATTTAGACCAAGATAAAAGTAAAAATTAAGGCCAATCTCTTGGTGAAACCCTATTTCAAGTGCCATTAGATGGGCATGTTCACCCTTCTTCAAATGAATCATGGGAGACCACCAACATCAAACTTGCTTTTGGGTCTGAGTTAAGTATGAAGAAGCAACATGCCTTTGATCAAATTATCCAAGAATATTCCATAGTATTTATTACATGGCAATTAATATCATTAGGAGATTTAGATTCATCCTATTTGTGAGAATTTGAAAAACTAGTCTAAACAAAAGACTTTTCCATTATAGGCCATTTCACATCTTTGTTAACTATTCTGGAAGATATCTCAACTCTCATAGTATAAGATATTATAAAATTTAATATTAGGACTAACTCTAAAATAACCAAAGTGGATCAAATTAGGCATGTCCCTCACTGAGGAGGAACATGAAGTTTTTATGGACATTTTGATGGAGTTTATTGACATATTTGCATGGGATTATTTGTACATGTTAGGTTTGGACCCCACCTTGGTTATACAACATCTCATTATACATCTTAATGCTAAACCTGTGAAGTAAAACTTATGTAAGATGCATCCTCATATTTTTTGTGTGAGTTAAGAAAGAGTTGGAAAAAATCTTGGAAGCGAGATGAATTAGATGAATCAACTATTTAGAGTGGATCTCAAACATTATGATTGTTAGTAAAAAGCCAGAAAGGATTAGAATCTACACTGATTTTAGAGACATCTACAAGGCCTGACCCAAGGATGAATATAATCTTATAAATATCAACATGATAGTTGACACCACTTTAGGTATGAAATATTTTCCCTCATGGATGGATTTTTGAGATATAATCAGATGAAGATTATGATAGAAGACCAACACAAAATAATGTTTACCACTCCTTAGGGAATGTTTTGCTATTAGGTTATGTCATTTGTCCTTAATAATGTTGGGGAAACCTACCAAAGGGATATGAAATTTATATTTCATGACATGATGCATGATATTATCGAAGACTATGTAGATGACATAGTAGGTAAATTAAAGACATGTGTGAATCATCCAACCTTAGTATGAAGGATATATGAAAGGATTTATGAGTACAAGGTTTGACTTAACCCAAGAATTGCATCTTCAGTGTCACTTCAAGAAAATTTTTAGGATTTATTGTCTCTCTTTGAGGTATTGAAGTTGATCCTACCAAGGTACAAGCCATTATCGAGATGCCACCACCTTCCACTTTGAAGCATATCTACAATTTGTAGGTCAAAATATAGTCTATCACATGCTTCATTTCATATTTGGCTAATAAATTCCATCCCTTAAATAATTTATTGAAGTAAGGCATTAAATTTATTTGTGATGAAGAATGTTAGAAAGCCTTTGAATGACTAAAGGAATACTTCCCTAATCCACCTATTCTATTACCACCAATGTCAGGGAGGCCATTCCTACTATACCTATCTACCACTAACAATTACCTAGGGGCACTTTTATCTTGGCATGATGAAAATGGGAAAGAGCATGGTGTTTAATAACTAATCTATATGTTGGTAGTGTATAAAAATAACTATATGCCAATACAAAAAGCTTATTTAGCTATGGTCTTTGTAGCCAAGAAGTTGTGTCATTATATGCTTAACAACAAGACCATAGTCATTACCAAAGTATATCTTATCAAATATATACTATCCAAAATAGCTTTACAAGGTCACATGGCTAAGTGGATCATAGTTTTGAGTATATTTAAGATTGACTATGTTAATTAGAAAGCCATAAAGGGATAATTACTTGTAGATTGACTTGTTGACACTCCCCTTTCAAATAATCAACCACTCATTTTTACAATCTTAGATGAATCCATCATGACAATCATAGAAACACTTCCTGAGGAGAAGCATTGGAAACTATATTTTTATGGGTCATTCACATCTCATCGATTAGGAGCAGGCTTACAATTTATTACACCATAGGGGGATCTTATTCCCAAATATTTTTGTATTAGTCTTCCTTATACTAATAACATGTTTGAATATGAAACATTAATTTTAGGACTTTATCAATTAGTACAATAGAACATTCAACATCTCTTGGTTCATGGTGATTCTTAGCTAATCATTAATCAAGTTATAGACCATACCAAAGATGATAAGTTGGTACCATACAAGGCCATGGTGAATATTCTCAAGTAGCAGACTCCCCACATTAAATTTGAACACATACTTGGGGCCAATAATAGGATAAAAAATTCCATGGATACCATCGATTCTATTTTTACAACATAAATAAGGTAAAATACTATTAGTTCCTCATTAAACATCTTCTAGCTCCTGCTCATGATTATTTGACCATTGTAATGATTTGTTATATTGTTGGTCCTAGTTATATTTGGTATTTAGAATTATATAACTACCTTCACAATTGCATCCTTCCACTAGACCTTTCTAAAAAACAACAAAAAGATTTCACACACCAAGCCTCTCAATAAACCCTACTTAGCCCAACCCTTTACTATAGAATCTTTAATGGAACTTTGCTTCAATATTTGAATTTAGTAAAAGCTACATATTATTAAGGGAAGTCCATGAAGGAGTGTATGGAACCCATACTAATGGGGTCATCCTTTCCAAAAATATACTATGCATTAGTTACTATTGGCCAACGATAGAAGTAGATGCAAATTCTTATTTAAAAATATTTGATAAATGTCATAGGCATGCAAATTTGATTCATTCTCTAGCCACAACATTGAAATTAATGCTTACACCATGGCTATTTTCAATGTGGGGAATCAATCTCATTTGGAAGATTAACCATACCTCATTAGATGGTCATAAACATATCTTTATTGCCACCAAATATTTCATTAAGTGCATTGAAGCTATAACCCTCACATACATGACTAGAAAACAAATTTCCAAATTCATCTTCAACTATCTCATTTGATAATATGGTATCCTAGCTGAAATTATATCTAATAATGGTGGAACCTTTAATAATAAGGATGTGAAAGCAATATGTGTCGAGTGTAACATCACCTAACAATTTTCAAATGCATATTACCCACAAGATAATGGCCAAGTTAAGGTATCAAAAAATACAATTACCAATATTCTTAAGAATATTGTCAATAATGTTGGCCAAGATTGGCACTTACATATTTTATATACTCTTTGGGCTTACCATACTAATTACCATACTCTAACATGAGCCACACTGTATTCCCTTATCTATGGAACTAATTCCATTCTTCCCATCGAGCTTGAGTTGAATTATTTGCATATCTCATTGAAGCACATCCTTGATGATGAGGATTATAGAGTTGCTCATCTATAAGAGTTAGAGTTATTAGATTAAAAATGCATGGTCATTATAAATAATGTTCAAGCATATCAGAATAGGATACATGGTCCATATAATCAGTGTGTCAATCATAGAGAGTTTGATCTTAGTGATATTGTCCTTAAATAAAACTAAAAGAAAATAATGGCTAAGAAAAAAAAGAAAGGCAAGTTCAAACCTAATTGTATAGGCCCTTATGTCATTGTTGCTAATTATGTCTCTAGAGCTTACACGTTAGATACACCAGATGGAGCTGAACTTGATGATCCCATGAACATAATACATCTCAAGAATTATTTCACTTGAGAGACCCAAGGTATTGTCTATGAGGCTCATTTACATTATTCTATAATGTCACCATCCTTATATCATACCATATGCCATTCCTTCCATACCTTCCTTATTGATCAAAGTTATTTTACCCTCCCTTACCCAACCTTTTAAATCTTGGTTCCAATCCATTAATTCTTTAGGAACCTTTAGAGATTGGATTCATATAATGTTTTAGTAGTTGATTTAGTAATTCATAATGAGATAATATCTTGGGATAATATGACAGTGGTTTAGAAATTAAATTCTTCATTGTTGTCAAATTCTATTTTATTACCAGTGTTACTAATTCTAACTGTATTTGGGAAAATTAATATCATTGACCAATGCCATTGTTTTATAACTATAACTACCTGTGGCTAAATTTGGAGAAACACTTTTACCATGAATTTTTACATACCTTATCATTATTGTTATTGTACTATGCCATTTTCCTAATTCATGAGCTTATTGTTGCCTAGACATATTCCTTCATTGTAAGATAGAACTAAAGTGACTTGAGGTCCTAACACAACTATGTAGGCAACACTCAATTTATGTTGAGGTCAGGTTAGTCACCTTTTTTCCCACACTCTCACCATTTTTAAAGTTGTACCATTCTGTATATCCTAATTCTTGATTGAGTTGAGATGCTTAGAAAATTGCAAAAAACATTTTAAAAAATTTAAAAATCCTAAAAATCCTAAAATCATGAAAATTGGCTTAAAATTTCCATGAAAGATATATAACCATAAAAATTTTCAAGGATGGGACATCATATATATTCAGTTTATTTCTAGACCCCCTTAGTCTTTTTCCTCCCATTTTTGGGAGAACAACATTGACCTGAGGTCCACATGGACTATGTAGGCAACACTTGGATACATGGGGTATCTTGCATTAGCTCAGTTGCACCTTCCTTTCATTTTTCACCACTTCATTTCCTTAAGGATTCTAAGACTCCTAGTTATTCCATGAGTAACCACTTTTTCTTTAGTTTCTCCATCCTTATTGGCCTTAGTTGTACACTCTCACCTTTTTGCAAGTTTATATTATAGGCATTGTGCATTCAACTGTGATGCACTAATGACTACTTGGATTTTTTAACACTCTCACTATTTTACAAGTTATTTATGCTCTCACCCTTTTGTGAGCTCATTCTTAGCATTATATGTATTAAGCATTATAAACCCAGTTCATGTGTGAGTGCTTATCTATTACCTTTTAGTGTGTTATATCCTAAACCATGATTGAGCATGATTTGATCATGTTAATCCTTTCATGCTTATGAACATCATCCCTCTCTTTTTATATGTACTCATCATTTTGTGACACCATTCCCTTATTCCTCTACATGATAATCATGTTTTTTAGATCATCATTTTCTTCTATCCCATATCCTATTAGAACTAAATTTAGTTTGAAGTTCATGTTGGATCATGTAGCCATGTAGCTATGTAGGCAATGTCCACTTGATTAGTTCATCTGGAGTCAGCTCAGCTACCCCTTCCTTTTATTCACTTACCTCCTATTTTATTTTTATGTGTCATTATTTCCTATATCCTAGGGGCAACATTTTTAGCATTTAGTTCTTGCATTGTTATACTTGCATCATTGCTATCTAGCTATTGGTCACCCTATCACCAAGAATAACACCTATATTACACATGTATGAACAATTTATTTTCTATTTGTACTAACATTATGATTAACCATTATTTGTATATTTAAAATAGTTTATTTATTGTATTTTTCTTTACTTAGGATTATTTATTTCTTTTTTTTGTCCATGTTATTTGTGGTTATGTTTATTTATTTATATTGGTGTTTTGTTGTGTGTTTATTTTTGTTTATTGGTGTTTTGTTTTGATTGTTTTTTTATTTGCCTTTTTCCTTTTTGTTTCTCAAATTTCCTAGGATTCTTACACTTTATTTACAATTGATTCTGGATTACCCATATCTTGTACTTACATTGTTAATTAGTGTATGTTCTTAAACTTAGTTTATTGAATTATATTCACTTGGGATTTTATTTTGTATATCTTATGCCTAAGTGATTTCTACTTGAATTTAAATTGAGTTTCCCATGTTTTGGATATACGTTGTTATTATAGTTATCTATAACTATGATATATAATATCCCAATATATATAAAAAACTAGTTTAATGGAGCTTATAAGTAATGGTGTCATAGTACTTCTCCCTATTCACACTGGGAAAATTCCCAAACACTGCCCACATATGAAGTAATTAAATCACAAATGAATAATAATCCTTTCTAGTTAGGACATGCATATGCATACTAATAGGTAGCCCAAATTCATGCCTATTCTCTTTACCATCTTACTCTTAATCTAAGTACAAATTTAGTACATAATCCCCCTTTTCCAATTTACCCTACTAGGTTAAATCATTATGCTAATGATTATAACTACTTTTAGGAAAATCATTATCAGTCCTCTACCATATTGGGGAATGTTTATACTATGCTTATGATTATAACCTCCTTTGGTCAAGTTATTATCACTCCTCTACCTTACTAGGGCATGTTTTTACCATGCTAATGATTATAAACACCTTTGGGCAAATCATTATCACTCCTCTGCCCTACTGGGGCATGTTTATGATGTGCTAATGATTATAACCACCTTTGGTCAAATCATTATCACTCCTATGCCCTAATGGGGCATGTTTTTACTATGATAATGATTATAACCTTCTTTGGGAAAATTATTATCATTCTTCTACTCTACTAGGGCATTTTTTTACTATGATAATGATAATAACTACCTTTAGACAAATCATTATCACTTCTTCACCCTACCGGGGCATTATTTTAATATGTTAGTGATTATAACTACCTTTGGGCAAATCATTATCACTAGTCCACTCTCATGGAGAATTTTTATATTGTGTTAATGATTGTAACCATCTTTGATAAAATCATTATCACTCCTCCACCCTACTAGGGCATGTTTTTACCATGCTAATGATTATAAATACCTTTGGGAAAATCATTATCACTCTTCCACCCTACTAGGGCATGTTTTTATTGTGCTAATAATTATAAACACCTTTAAGCAAATCATTATCACCCTTCCACCCTAATGGGGCATGTTTATACTATGCTAATGATTATAACCACCTTTGGGGAAATCATTATCTCCCATCCACCCTACTAGGGTATGTTTTTATTATGCTAATGATAACAACCACTTTAGGCAAATCATTATCACTCCATTGCTCTATTAGGGCATGTTTTTACTATGCTAATGATTATAACCACCTTTGGGTAAAAAATTATCACTCCTTTGGGAAAATTATTTTCATTCCTCTACCTTATTAGGGCATGTTTTTACTATGTTGATGATTATAACTACCTTTGGAAAAATCATTGTATTCACTCATATGTCATACTAGGACATTTTTCATGGCATTAATGATTATAACCACCTTTGGTAAAATCATTGTTTTTATCTTCTCTACCAGGTCATCTCATTGTGCCACTAATTATAACCACCTTTAGGCAAATCAATATTTCCACCCCCATTACCTATAGGTCCCATTGTTTTTTCTTTTTGAGGAAATGTTTGCTGACCTTATTTGTCACCCACTCCCTTGAGGGGGCATCCATGTCTCATCCATCACCTTCTAGGGCATTATCCAAGGCATTAATAACCTTTTCATTATTTGATAATATGTTATTGTGCCTATATCTTATCATATAGGGAAAAATTATAGACACCCATTTTGACCAAAATTGTGTTCTAATTGAACTTCAAATTGATTTCTACTAAACACTAAAAATTAAGCTTAAGAATCATTGAATATCCCAATTTCATCTACACATCAAATATTAGTTCTTATAATTATGTTGAGGCATCCCTACTTGGGGTATTATCCTATACACAACATTAACCTCTCATGGATTCATCTCCAGTCAGCTTACAACCTAGAAAATTGATAGTTTGGCCATTGGACCCATTAAGTGGGGCACTTAAACAATTCCTAAAGTGCAAAAATGCTAAGAAAAATAATTAATTAATTAAATAAAATTAAATGCTTAAGTGAAATTTCCATGTATAATTAGTGAAAATGAATTTTTTTAAAGTGAAATTTTAATAAAAATGAGGTCATGATGATGTCATCATCCTCAAAGTCAAGAAATTGAAAATATCTTCCCTAAAGAATTAAATTTAGAAATGGAGAGCCATGCTTAATAAATGGGATCTCTATCCCAAATATTAATTTCTTTTCCCCTACTTAACTCAATTAGGTTTAATCTAAATTTAACCATGATTAATTCTAATCTTACTACACTTGGGTTAGAGTTAGTTTGGAAGGCTATAAATATAAGGCTTCACCCATTATTCAACAAGATTCTTTTATGTAACTTTATTATGCTAAAATAATTTCAAGAAGATACTTTGGTGTAATGTTATAATGTTCATTTATTCAAAGAGCCAAGCCAAATCCAAGCCCAAAATTACCAAAGTGACAAAGATATGTGGTACAAGGAGTATCATTCCAAATATTCTTTGATCACACAACCAAGCACATCCATCCATGACCAATATACAACTCTTAATCTTAAAGAAATTAAAAAATGGTTGTTTTGTCTTCATTTTATAGCTACTTGTATTGTTCTCTTGCTCCTTGAGTGTCTACGCTAGAGGTGTTGGATTTATTAGTGTGTTTTTATTTGATTTTAATCATACTACATGATACTAATCTCTCTTCTTGGATTCTTATTGATCATAGTTACAATTTACTTATGTCATTCTATGAGAACTTTTATATGGTAAACAAATTATGTAGTAAATTATAGATATTGTTATACCATTCTAAATTACTTGTACTTTGTGTGACTGAAAATACTATTAAGGTGTCCAAGTATAATACTAAGGTGTCTAAGTTTTTTTTGTAACCTATGTTTGCTATAGAAATCATAGAGTCAATGTAGCATGATCATTAGTGGTGTTAATAGGGATAAGATAAGTTACACTGGCCATATAATATGCATGATGATTATTTTGTGAGGTATGCTCTCAATTATAAGTTTATCAAAGTATGTCATTAAATGTTGTACCATTTATTTGTATGGGATCAAATTTCCCTCATTTTTGGATAAAACTCTGACACTTGGTTGACTATAAGATGAGAATCACTTTATATTCAAATATATTTTAATTTTACTTCACATCCAACATATAATCCTAGGATGAAAGCTTCATATTTTGTGATGTTATTTGCACATGAGAACCCTAAGAAATTGAAAATGACATGGGTTGTCCATGAGGAGGGATTATAACTATTCCCATCCCATATTTTGAGGCATGCTTATATCCATAAAATTACATATTAAAAATATCATCATCAATATGATATATAATATGATCATCTCAGAAATTACCATTGATTGGTATTATGTCAAGCATTAGTGTTGTCTGATTGACATGAACTTACCTCTCCCTTGATAAATATTTAAGATATGAACTTTAGGTCAAATTCCATAAGTAATGTTACCCATTTATCTATGTGACCTAAAAAATGTGGATTCATTATGAGATAATTTAGTGGATCCACCTTTGCAATGACATGTGTTTCATTACTAAGCATGTAATGAAACATTTTGTGTGTTGAGAAAATAATAGCTACGCATAACTTTTTTATTGCTTTATATATTTTATTTCATAATACACAAGTTTATGATTTATTTAATTTATAGCTCCTTTCTTATGATCATCATATTTTGTGCCATCAAATCTTCTATTGCATGACTTATAATAAAAATGTATAATAAAAAGGGCCTATCTAAAATTGGAAGCACCAGGATTGGTGGATTTATTAGATACTCTTTTATTGCATCTAAATTCTATTGACAATGACTATCCCATTCAAAATTTGAATATTTATTTAGAATCCATGTAAATGTGTGTGTATTATCAACTAACATAGCCATAAAACATATTATTGCATGAATTATTCCTTGTAAACACCTTAATTATTGTAACCCCTAAGGTGAAGACATGTCCAAGATAGTGTATGCTTTCTTTTGATCAACTTATATACCTATCTGGGATATGATATACCCTAATTATTCTCAAAGATACCCTTAATTCACATTTTTTAGGGTTTAAACACACATTGTATTTGTGTAAGTGTTTAATATTCATTGTAAGTTTGTGGCATGATATTTTTAGTGTTTAAATTTTTCAAGTAATTCATCAACATAATCTTCCATAGTTTTATGTATAAAATCATGAAATATGTATACCATAGACCTTTTATAAGCAACTCATGTGTTCTTCCATCCAAATGGTATGATCACATAATAAAATGTTCCTCATGGTGTGAGAAATGAAAATTTTGGTTGATCTTTGGGATTAAACTTTATTTTATTTTATCCAACAAAACTATCCATAAACTATAACATCTCATAGCCAATTGTAGATTTAAAAATCACATCGATGTTTGGTAATTAAAAATCATCTTTGGGGAAAGCCTTGTTCAAATCATAAAATTATGCACAACATTTAATTTGTCCATTGTCTTTGGAGACTGGTAGAATATTAGAAACCCTTTTTGGGTGATCAATTGATCTAATAAACCATACATCAAGTAGCCTTTATAATTCATCTTTAACTAGTAAAGCTAATTTTGGATGCATCTTTATAATTTTATGTTTGATTCAATTTACATCATGGTAGAGAACTAGATTGCACATTTCAAATTTAAGATCAATTCCTAGCATATCTAAGTAAGCCCAAGAAAATAAATTTGGATAATCATGTAACACTTATCTAAAATATTTGCCTTTGTCATATTTTAGCATGGATGCAAGAAGGACTGATCTCATATGTATTTCATAATTTAATTCAATTATTTATTCATTCAATAATATTGAGAGATATTCCATATATGGTTTAGTATGGTTTATATTAGGGCCAAATATTTGGACATCGTCATGTGAATGTTCACTCTCTCTCAAATTTGCATGTGTATTTGTTGTAGAAGAAAACATTTTACTATGATAAAAGGAAGGGAGATCCTCATATGCCTCAAAATATTCCAAGAGAAACTCATCATTAGAAAACTCATGTGATGTCCAAATTTATGGTGAAATTATATCATCAATGAGATCAAGGCATGCTAATTCTAGTGTTAATACATGATGAACTTCTTGTGAAATCTTAGTGTCAATTTGAGGAAATGAGTATAAGTATTTCCTATCTTTTCTTTATTTTTTTAAAATTTTGATTCATTTGTATATCCAAGGTATTATTTACCTTTATGATTATATGGGGATACAATGCCAATGATACCTTGTGCTTATTTTCCCAATCCTTGGCCATTGTATCTAAGAATTTGCATGTATTTTAATCTAAAACCATATTGTCTTAAATTAATTGATTTTGATAGAATAATATTAGTAGAAAATGCAAGTGTTTGGATGTCATTATTCAAAATGGGATATCCACCCTCTTTAGGAGAGGTGTTCATGTGAGTTATGTAATTTTTCATAGGTTGATCATTGCACAATGCTTAAAAGATTCATGATCTATAGGATAAGTATATGCATATCCCACATGAATAGATTTAAAACATATGTGTAAGGATGAAGGTAATTGATTCATATCATGAATATAGGATATACCTAATAGAGTATTATAATAAATATCATTGGGAATAACTTGGCATATTATATCTATTTTTCTAAGAACTAAAATGATATTCAATGTAACTTTTCTTCACTTTTTAAGGTATGTTTTTATTAAAGGTAAAAGTGGGTTTTAAAGGGACCCTACTCATATATTAGTGTCACACCTATGTACAACCACAATATGTAAGAAATCCCAACTTAAAAAATAACTAAAGGAACCTAGAACATCAGAAACAATAAAAAGATAGTAGAGACACAACAAAACAATGGCACTCACACGACCCAAACTAGACTCAACTATTGAAAACTTTCCAATTTTCATAAGCCTTATTCCAATATTTGGTCATGCTCTTAAGGTTCTTATCAATGATCTTGTTGATTTTCTCCTCCTCATTGCCAATGGTGATGCCTTTGAGTTTCTTATTTGGTTTGATTCCTTTTAAAGTATCACCCTTGTTGTTGAAACACATAGATAGGCCTTCTATGTTGTGCATAGTATCATTAATAGTAACCTTACTAAAATTTAAAAATATGTTCAAATTATATTTGAGGTCTTTATTCTCTCTCTCCAAGGTATTAACTCTATCATTGAGGGAATCAAAAAAGGATAAAAGATCAACCTCCTTTTCTTTGGTACAAAAGAGACCATCCATTTGATTGAACTTTTTGACATCTTGCTTTAGCTAGGTATGGTCCTTCATAAACCATTTGAGAAATGATTTGTGAAGACTGAATTCATCTTCCAAACATTCTAGCTTGATCTAATTTTTGACATACTCAGCCATATTTTTAGGATCCAAAATGTTATGATTACTAGAAGGAGGCTTCCCACCTTTGTCTTCATGCCCAACCTCCCCAGCTCTACTACCATAATCCCTATTCAAAATCCTATCATTCCCAAAGGAAGAAATATCAAGAATAGGGTTATGATTCTCTTGGTTAACACAGGGCTCATCAAGGTCAACCACAAAAATATTATCCTGCTAAAACGTCTTCTTCACTTGCACTTCAGAAGGAGAAGCCTCAAATTGCTATTTGGGTTTGGACTTAGTGTTGCTATGAAGAAATCTAGAAGAACACCTAATTATGGGAGGCTATAGAGAACTATGACCCTCCATATAAGCCTAAGCTAATAAAAACTAGGCTGGAGGAGCTCATTATGGTTTATGCTCATCAACCATACCCTTAGGTTATGAATGAAGAACTTGAAAAAAAATTTAAATAAGGAAAATAATTGCTTGATGAAGCGGCTCCTTAATTTTCTTACCCTGATTCACCTCTAAAACCAACTATTACATCAAATTAAAGATGTAGAATGGAATATTGATGGGAGTATTATGTCAAATTTAATTTAAAAATGGAAAATTATAGAAATGTATAACCTTGTCACAACCATCAAAATTCACATACCTTATCAAATTATCTACAACCTCATTAAACAAGGAAGGAAAGTCTTCTTTTTTGAAACCCCCTTGAAGTTGTGTGAGACACTCATTTCCCACCAATAATTTCTCCTTCTCATGCTCAAAATCCTTATTAATCTTGTTTAATTTTTGCTCTTCAATTTTGAGGCCTGTGACTGTAGCGATGAGCTCTTCACTTATTTCCATCAAAATATTTTTGATTAAGACCACTCTATTTCTCTAATTTTTAGAAAATTGCTTGGATAGATGCCTATCAATACCACAAATTTGGCCAATGAAATTATTAATGACCCTAGTATGGAGGATTTCCAATACCTCCATCTTGTTCCTGATGTTTTTTGTTGATAAAGGTTCTAGCTTGTTTAAATCCCCACCCATAGTAGATTGCATACCCACAAAGACCTTCAAAGCCACTTTTTAAGGTATGTTATCTAATCCATAAATATTCATCTAGTATTAATCAAGATCCTTTAAATTTATACCAATTAGGTTAATAAATTAGATATTTCAAATATTAAGTCTAGATCCATTGTCCACCAAAACCTTATTGACTCCATTATATAGGATTAGTTCTTGAATATACAATGAGAGATGTTGATTAATAATATGATTAGGAGGTCATTATTCTTTCTCAAATATATACTATCCTCATTCCCTTGTAATCTATGAATGATATAAGCAATATAGGTTAGTTCTACATCACTTGGTAAAGTTCTGTCATATAATGCTACATGAAGTATATCCTTAAAAAATAGGTGACTTGTGAAGTAGTTAAAACATAGATATTTTGACTGGAGTATTCTTGAGTTGATAAATAATATTTTATTGTTTAGTTGGATTGGTTTACATATTGGGAGGTGGATGGTATGAGGTGGAAAATTATGACTACATTCATTCAAGTGTTCATTATGGGGTTCCCTACCTCTTTGTGTAGTGACAAAATGGACCTCAGAGTCAATATAATCCTAGAGAAATAATGGGGGGAGGATAGTAGCCATAATTATGGTGAGATTTATAGGGAATAATGAAAGGAGTAATAAATTCCATTTGAATTTTAATATTGTCTAGAACCATTTGAGAATGAATATTTATAAAATAGGAGTTATTAAAAAGAGCTAAGGATTATTCATCATTAAAATCAGCCTTAGTTTTTTGCACGAGTTTAACCCATTTCATTACATGGTTGTGAAATATATTAAATATTTCAAGGAAAAAATATAGTGATGACAATCATAGCTTAAATTAGAATGTATAAACTATGTGTATATATTATATCCATGTTGAACTTATGTGACTAAATATGAGACCCCTATTTCAATAGTGCTTGCTTAGATATTGGGTGTTGTACACATGTCATATTGAGACATGCCTTTTATATTATTAAGAAAAAAGATGCTATTAGTTACTTATGACTAAGAAAAATCTTCTATATATATTATGCCATTTTTTTTATTTGATTACACAAGAATAATGTATGCTAAGATTATATGACTATTTTGTGAATTATGATATCAGTTTAGTTATGTTATTTTGGTTCTCCATTATAATGTGAATTGATTATATACTAATATATCTATTGTTCTTAAGCATGAATTTAATTATACATATTTTTATAAGATTGGTATTATTTTATTACCATTTATATGTGATTCCTTGGATATGTTGTGTGCATGATGTGTTGATTGAGATTACTTGTACTCTTTAAATTTGTACATATAACTATATAAGGTAGGGAAGTTTGGTGTGTAATGTTGTGTAGGTGATAAGGAAGTCTGATAAGGGAAATAGGACTATGTCAAGCATGAACACATCATGAGTATAGTGGTGGCATTTCTAATTTACCCTACTATGATCCAAACCATTCCTTGTATCATTTATGGACCTAGTCAGAAGTGTAGACTTCATTAACCCTATTAACACTATTCACCCCTCCTAGATACTATTTACACCTTTATTTTTAAACCTTAGGAATTCTATTTAATTCTTATTTAATTTATAAATTATTTTTCAAGCCATTTAAGTAGACCCCTTTGACCTAAAATATGGATAAAATGGAAGAGAAAACTTTAAAAGATGACATAAAGTGGATTTTAGATATTTTGTGTTGGTTTTAATGTCCTTGGACCAATAAAGATGTTGGAGAGTCTTTATAGGATCCAAAGAGTACTTTTGAGGCAGCCCATGTGCCATTTATGGCAAGGGATAATGGGTTCATTTATGAGGCATGGAATTTCTTTCCCACATGGGCTTGTAAGTGGAGTTATGGAGAGGGGAGACTTTTTAACCATGAGCCAAGGGATGGGAAGACACACATGTTACCCTCCCATTATCTTTTAGAGGGGATATTTTAGTCTATATGAGGAAGGAAATATTTCCTTGAAAGTGATTTTGTCTCATTTTGAAATTTGTAAAATTGGAATCAGAGGAGAGAAAGAGAAAGAAGAAGAGGGGCTTAGAGGAAAATCTTAGAGCAGAAGGAGCATAGCTATTTCCAAAGGATTGTAGGTGGTGTTATTGAATGGATATAAGGAGATAAGGCAAGGTTCCATGCCACATTTACTTCAATTTTATTTATGATTAAAATTATATTTCTCCCTTACATTGATTATAAGTTTTCAAGAGGTGTAAGGCCATTTAGATTACCCTCTTTCTTTGCTTATATTCCATGTTTGTTTGAATGCCCAACATGTGTTTTTAAATTCCCAAATGGGCTTAGAGATGTAACATACCTCCTAAAAAATTGGCTAATTTTTACACATTTTCTTTACTTAAAATGGAAAAGTTATGCTACCAAAATTTGTTTGAATTTTCATGCTTGTTGTGTGCTCTTATGTAATGGTAGTGATTATTAGAATTGGGTTCCTATTTCTTCCTATGTGGTTTTATTGTACATAGTGGTAGAGGCTAGTGGTACTAAAATCCTTATGTCCTCCTACGTGTTATTTAGCATGGGTGATTATGCATATACTTTCCCATGACCAAGAGATGGTATAACAAGGGTGAAGAATCCCCACATTTTTATTCTCTTTCGACAAGACTTTATTATGTTTGGAATGTATATGGTTACTTTGTGATATTTTAAGTTATTTTAATGATGTATTTATTTATATTGTTTTGGGGTATATAAGCCTCTTTTATGTAGATGAACTTGTATCCTCCTAGATGTTTTTACTATTAAGTGTTCTTTATCAAGCCTTAGTTACCATCCAACCTCCTTTTTATCGACTTGTCCACCTTAAGACATGATGTGATGATATTTGGAGTGTTGGAAATTTGATTTTCATTGATGTCAAAAGGGAGATTATGAGCATGTCATTGATGCTCAGGGATGAGTATGGTGATTTGAGGATTTTCAAGGCATACTATCAAAGGTCAAGGATGATTTGAGTGCTTATGTACATGAGTGGAACTCATTTGGTTCCTCATATTGTTCATCTAGAAATTTTGGGTCTATAGAAGAAACTCTGAGTAGGTATTTTGATTAAATCACCACTTTCATGTATGGATGAGTCTAGGGGATTTGGTCATATGGTTATGATCACATTAGTACCTAATTGTTATGCACCAGATTTGAATCCATGAGATGAAGTGTAATTGAAGATATGGGGATGCAAAGTTGGCTACTTGGATAGAATTCACTAAGTTCAAACACTTAGCCCAATTTGAAAAAGCGCTAAATAGAGCCAAGTAAGCATATTTATGAGGTCATCATTTGCACACATGGAGATGTCAAGACAAAAAGATCATACGAGTTCATTTATTTTTATGCCTAGTTTCTATGAATTGAATCTTAGGTCAGGTGATGTAGTGCAAAAAAATATATGCACGAGAAAATTTGGGCTCCCAGGCATTTTAATAGTGTTTTCCCACACTTATTTAAATTTTTAGGTTGTAATAAAAAGCTAAAAAGGCACTTTTATGATGTCATATATTGTACATATGAAGGCTTCAAGATAAAATGGATAAATAGATGGAATCCCCTATGTAAGAGGATCTTATGCATTAAATTTTAGGTCATGTGACTAAGTGAAATAAGAGTTATGAAATAACAAAGTTAGCCTTTCAGGAAAGCTCTAGGCATAGCTAGTTCTATTGTAGAATAATCTAAGTGAGCATATTAATGGAATTATATCTCACACGTGCAAAAGCATCAAGAAGAAATGAGTATATGGGTCTATTCATTATCATGCCTAATTTATATGGTCCAAAGTTTAGAATAGGAATTTGAGAAAATAAAAAGTTATGAAGGTGCAAAGTTAGCCTTCTAGGCATATTGAGATGGTCCCCATACTTAGACAAATCTACACAAGGTAAAGTTTGAGCAAGTCTCGAAGAGATCAAAAGAGCGTGTTAGATCCAAGATGTCAGGATGAAGTGAGATGAAGATAGATGGTCAAAGTTTAAATCTTGATCAATGGTTAGCACTTATTCATATGTTGAAGATCCAATGAATCATAGCAAAGTCAATTTATCAAAGGCACCTGCACTTGTGACAAGTGTCACATTCAAGGAACCTATCAAACAGAGACCCAATGAGAGTTTAAACTTGTCAAAGATAATGATCGATCTTTTTAGAAGATATAATGGTGAGTGAGTGATCATGCAAAAGAGATCTAATATAGGGATCAGACTCAATGGGATAAAGTGCTTGAGGTTTATCGACATATTGGTGAGTTAAATATTGAGCAAGTTTGATAAGATTGATAGAGTGTAAGCATTTCAAAGACTCGAGAAGTAATAAGATGGGATAAAGATCTTGATGTTTAATGTTAAAATAGAAGTAAATATCAGGCTGGTTTGAAGATCTAATGACATGTGGGAACTTGGATCAAATGATCTAACAGATGATTTTTAAACTTGAAGAGTTAAAGTCCAAAAGCATATAAGGATCCAACATAGCATATGAGCCCATCATAGATTGACCAAATGGATGCATTTTAAATATGAGAAAATTGAATATGGATCATCAGATCATGGTGCCAAATTTGAGATCAAAGGTCAAGATTTAAATTTATGATCATCCCAATGGTCAAGTAGAAGAACTTGCAAGAATGATGCATTATTGACATAGACAATTATATATATTATTGTGATCTATCAAATTTATGTAAAATAGCATGTACATCAAGACCAGAGCCTAAGACTTGTAAATATAGAAAAAGATAGAGAATCATGGTGGTGGAACATGATTTCAAGATGTGGGAAACTTGATGAGTCCAAAATTGGCATGATGTGTTACAATCCAAGTGTGAACACAAAAAAGAGGAAAAACCTAGATCAAAAGCTTAAATATACGATATCTAGGATACTTTCAGAGGTTGATTTTCCCAAAGCTAAAGCTACTAATTATGTCAAATAGAAAATATAGAGACATAGAACTAGAGGGGTAGAGAGGAAAAGAAGAGGCTATAGAGGGAGAGAGATGAAGTGTGTCAAATAGATACATATATAGAAAAAAAGAGAGAGGTGTAGAGAGGAAGAAAGGCACACAAATATAATGTGTAAATAATGAGAAGTTACATATTAGACTTGTAACATAGAGTTAGATATGGATTCATTTATGAATATATTTTGTAAATTGGAGTTGTAGCTCCATAGAGATTCAATTGGTTGGTGCCATCAAACAAGTTGAGTTGGTGCTCAATTAAGAGATTGGTAACTCCTTAGGGTTGATGCCCTTAAACATTATAACCTATGAGGTTAAGCTAATTTTATGATTATTTAAGGATTTGTTGTTTCCTTATAGTTGGTGCTATTAAAATAGGGGATTGGTGTCTCCTTAGGGTTAGTGATCTTAAATGTGTAACCAGTGAGATTTTGACTATGAGGCTAGATTAGAAAAGTAGATTCTAGTAGCTATTCTCAATATGTTTTTTTTTCCAATGGGTTTTCCATGTATACATTTGGTGTCATGTGTATTTGTGTGTGTGTGATATCTACATATTTGATTTAATCTACATATATCTTTTAATCTGCATTAAAAGTATTTAAAGGACTAGTTTTAGTTGATCTACTGATTCACCCCCCTCTCAATAGATAGTTGTGTTCAACATGGAGTTGGAATTATTAGGCTTGGGGGTGCTTATGGAAACTACCTAATTATGGAAAAAGGAAGAGAGTTAGGCCCCTCCTTTGGTTGGCCTTACAATTATTAGTAAAGTTCATTTTAAGACCAATTTGTACAAACTCTTATATAAATATGTAAATAAATTATATTTGATGTTTGAGATCCATGTCATAATTATTATTCAATTGAAAGCATGTATTTAATAGAAGTAAATTATAATAGTCATTATCAAAAGGCATGATGATTCTATATCTCTTACTTACCCTTCCTATTAGATGGATCAAACTATAAAACTCATGAATTCATTATTTATGTAAAAAATTAAATTAAAAATTTTGATTAGACATATATTTATTTGTATTTTTATATTTATCTAAAAATTAAATTTATAATCAAAGTAACCCCACATTTGATAACTGGTGTGGATACCAACCCTAGACACATCAGGGGGTCTGGGTCTCCCAAGGGAAGAGCCAATTTTGCATTTGAATGGTGTGGTAATCAACCGATTTTAAATAAACTAGAAGCCAGCTTGGGTTATGATCATAGGTCACAAGGAACCCTCAAGGTACCTAGGGGAGTAGTGATTCTATTTTTGCTGGATCAAGAACCATCCTGGACATAGAAGGAGGTCTAGATCTCCAAAACTAATTTTGAGTGGATCGGGAACCAATAAAGGAAGAGCCTACACCACATTTGACTAGCACAATAATAAATAATTTTTGGCTAGACCAGAAGCCATCCTAGGCTAAAATGAGGCTCAAGTCTTGGGATACCATCAGGGTCCCTAGAGGATTGATAAAATATTTTTCTCTAGATCAAGAACCAACTTGGACACAAAAGGAGGTCCAGGTCTCCATTTCAGAGCCAATGTAGGGAAAAACCCTGTGAAGTCCACAATGGGACCCACATTAATATATCATCCATTAGTTTTAAATAGGTTGACAACCATCTTGAACTAAATAAAAATGAGGCCCAGGTCTCCACAAGGTACTTGATGATTTCACCCACAATAGAAGCATCACTATGAAAACATGCAATAACCAAGAATAATACCTTTCCCTTTTTAAGATGGTCTAGAAACCATCTTGGTCTGAACAAGCATGAGGCCCAGGTCTTAACAAGAACCAATTTTAGCTGGGCTAAAAACTAACCTAGGATAATAAAGTAAGAGGCCCAAGGGTCAAAAGAGGAAGAGAAAATACTGCATTTGACTAATGTGACAACCAATAAGTTTTGACTGGACCGGAATCCATCCTAGGCTAATATGAGGCCCAAGTCTTGGGATACTATCAAGGTCCCCATGGGACTGGTCAGATGATTTTTGCTAAATTGAGAACTAACCTGGACATAAATGGAGGTCCAGGACTCCACTCCATAGCCAAAAGTATAGAAAGAAACCCTACAAAGTCCCCATTATGACCCATCATCCATCGATTTTAAATGGACCGACAACCATATTGGACTAAAAAAACACAATGCCTAGGTCTCTAAAAAACCTTTTTGATCCTCCAAAGGACATAACATATCACAATATAATCTGATTTTATCTGAAACAAGAAATAGTCTAGACACAAATAGAGGTCTAGGTGTTTAGAAGAAACACCTATCAGTTTTGGATGGATTGATAACTATTATGGGCCTAAAAGAGCATGAGGCCTAGATATTTGAAGTACCCTTATGATGCCCTAGGGGACATATATCAAAAGGGTAGTGTTACCTCCTAGCTATAAATAGAAGACTAGGAGTACACAAAGGACCCAACTGAAGGATGTAGTAAATTTTGAAGGACCAAGAGGGCCCTAAAAAGGAACCACTAAAAAAACCAAACTAGGGCACCTTCCCCTAGAATAGGGGATTGATAAAAATCCACAAATCAAGTTTATGTCCAAAAATTATCAAACAAGCACATCCACACACCTACAAACTGATTTAACTGGATCAAAAGCCATCCTAGACAAAACTGTAGGTCTAGGTCTCTGGGCATAGTAATGAGGGGTAATAAATTTATAGTACCCCTTAGGATGTAAATCAAATAAGGAATTTTCAAAATTAATGCAGCAAAGCCATAGTAGCCATAAAGATTTGATATTGGTCCAAGAAACATATCATACCATCTTTTGACTGGGTTTAGACCTAGCCTATGAGCTTAAAAAGTCCCAAATTTTTAGAAAAATATGTTTCTCTCTCCTAAAAATAGGGGATTCTAGTTTCATCTTTAAAAAATGCTTTACCTTACCCATATGGATTTTTTTCCCAAGCAAAAATAATATCCATGACATAAAAACATCGATAAAAAAAACCATTTCCAAACATGAGTCAAAGTTAAATCACTAGATGAACCATTTCCCCTTAGTGATGAACCAGAAAAGTTCAAAGCCAAAGCCAAGAAATAGTTATAGCAAAAACTACATATCATGATCTTTCGTTAGAATGCACTAGACTAATACTTCCAAATGGATATTTAAAAAATATGCTAAACCATATTCTCCACTTGGGAGACCCTTCAAATCCTCTGCATAGCTAAAATGAGGCTAAACAAAGACAAAGCATAATTTTAACAATAAGCCAACCCAAAAATAAAGGAAAGGGAAATTGCTTAGAGATCTCACCATAACCAGTCTCGATGCCAACTTTCCTTACACATGGGTAATGAGGATACTAGCTAGCCAAAAATGGTATATGGATCCAAGAAAAGTATTAGAATGTGAAAGCTGCCCAAAATAATCCTTTCCTTGACAAAAAATGAGCAAGATCCTTTCAAAGGAAAAACTTGTTGGGATTAGTTTTCACATTGTTTAAGTTTGAGTATTGATAGGTTTATATTTATCGAGAGGTAAATATAATTAGTTAGTTTGTTAATTAGAATATTGTTATATAAAAATATTATGATATTAGATAGATACTATATTATCGTATATAGTGTTTGTTTTTAGATATATCTTACGAAGAGAGTTTGTAATATATTATTATTGTATGGGTAAGTGGTTGAGAGTTTGTAGGGATTTGGGAATCCCTTGATATAGGAATTAGAGGTCCTATATATTTGTAAGTGTGTTTGAGTAATTTAGAATAGATCAAAATATTATATCTGTGTGATTAAAATTCTCTATGCACTATTGATTTATGTATATTTAGCTCTATTAATCTTACTCAAATCTACACTAGCCTCATCATCTGGTATTAGAGCTAATTGATCTTGCACCTATTATGGAAGATTAAGAATGTGAATGGGCCAATGTCACAGAGTTTATAATTACCTCATATTAATGAAAAATCTACATAGCTTTTTTTTGGCATTGATAGTAATAGGAGAATAATGTATTTATCTCTACCATTTATTTTAGTGTGTTAAAGGTGTTTGATCTTTTCTATGGCCTACAAGTTTCATTACCAAGTACGTGGAGTCAATTCCTATATTTAAATTATCATCAGATCCATAATTGATCCATCATCTTTCTCCTTTGTGCTCAGTTCATCACCGATAAATTTTCAACATTATTCTTTTAATTACAGATCTGGTTCATAAAATATTATTTCACCAAACTTATTATCTAGAAGTGTGTTACACAACAACAACAATGAAAAATATTCTATTTTTTTGTTACTGTCATTAGGGCTCATGCCCATGAACCTATATGTTTAATACTCTACAGATTATTACATTTGAAGCAGTCCTTTTTGACAAATCAATGCATTCCTATGTTATGTATAATAAGCAGATCTAGTGTGTCATCCAAACCACTTTGTAGACCCTGCATACATGTTCCTCATGATGTTGGAATAGTTCTCACCTATCCATGATCTCCAATGATGTTTTGTTCTTCTATGTTTCATATGTTTTATCCATGCTTGATCTCTTTTCTTCATGATGTCTTTTACTATTACTTCAAGATGAAAGTAAATGTCTAGCCAATTTGTGCATGCTCATAATTAAGTGAGTTTTTTTTTAAGAGTTTGGTTTGTGTAGTATTTTGTTTTAGTTGTTAATGAGTTTTTTAAGTCACTATATTATTTATTCCATCGTACAATAAAATTTTGAGTATTTGATTTTGTCAATCAATTTTTTTAATAAGGTGGATAGTCTTTATTTTACATTTAGGTTTTTAAATAGTCATAGTATTATTATTTTAGAGTTTTATTGGTTTATAATATCCTTTGAGTCATCATTTATATTATCAAGTTGTATGATTATTATGAGTCATGATTATAATCATTTTGTGTCCAACAAAAATGATAAAGTATTTTTTGAGTCATTAGTCAAAATTAAAAAAAAAGTCATCTATTTTGGTCTATGTACAAAAATATAAAGTACCAATTTAAGTTAAGTCTTATTTGTGTTAATATTGTCAAAAATGAGTCAAGATTCATTTTTTATGTTAATTCATTTTGTCAAAAGTATTATAGATTCAAAAATTTTGAGAAAAAAAAAGAAAAAACTTGCCTTATGAACACATTTTCACTTGTACGCGACATCTGCATTATGGGGGGGATATTTTCCTTAAAAATTTTCATGCATCTAAGATACATCGACATACCATCTGAGTGATCAGTAACATAATAGAGGATGTAGGATACACAAAGGAAGGAGGTCTTTCAAAGACCTCTCATCAATCACCAACGATGGGGTGGCACCAATGATGTGGTGACATTTTGTGTGGTGTGTTATTTTCAATTGTGTGGATTTCAATTTTTTCAATATGTTGTGGTCATTATATTTAATTGTCAACATGTGTGAAAAATAAGAATAGTTGTACCTATTCACTTGTGAATGATATTTCCATACAATCGCTTTTGTATATTTACATTAAAGAATATTGATCTAAAAAGCATTGTAGCAATCATGATGAAAGGTTAGTGGTAAACCTATGAAAACCATTTTTTAGGGTTAGTGGTGAACCTGAGAAAACCATTTTGTAAGGTTAGTGGTGAACCTAAGAAAACCATGTTGTAAGGTTAGTGGTGAACCTGAGAAAACCATTTTATAAGTTTATTAGTGAACTTATGAAAACCATTTTGGAAGGTTATTGGTGAACCTAGAAAACCAATTGTAGATGAGTGTGAAGAGATGTGCAATGGCACATGTATGCAGAGAAGATCATGAGCACATGGAGGTGGCACGCTAAAATTAGAAAATGAGATATATTGTACCATGTAAACACTATGGGGGGGAATGTTGGGATTAGTTTTCACATTGTGTAAGTTTGAGTATTTACAGGTTGATATTTACTGAGAGGTAAATATAATTAATTAGTTTGTTAATTGAAATATTGTTATATAATAATATTACAATATTAGATAGATATTATATTGTCACATATAGTGTTTGTTATTAGATATATATTATAAAGAGATTTTGTAATATATTATTTTTATATGGGTAAGTGGTTAAGAATTTGTAGGGATTTAGGAATCCCTTATTATAAAAATTAGAGGTCATATATATATATATATATATATATTTGTAAGTGTGTTTGAATGAATTAGAATAGATCAGAATATTATATTTGTGTGATTAAAATTCTCTGTGCACTATTGATTTTTGTGTATTTAGGTTTGTTAATCTTATTCAGATCTATACTAGCATCATTAAAACCCTCCATTAGAAACCAATCAATAGAATGAAAATTTATACCAATGGTTATGAAAAACCACATTTTCATTAGGGAGATGCTAGTGTGGAGACTTTTTAGGTCCCACCATCCAAGATTCAAATCCAAGCCTATACATCATTCTAATCCAAGATATCCTAGTGAGGATGCATGCTTAATGGCTAAAAACTTGGCATAAAATGTGGTGATCTTCAAGATAGAAGCTATTGTCAAAAAATAGGGATGTCCAAACCCATACCCGAATAGTTCAATTTCACCTAAAGCATGCCATTCTAAGTATTTGGAAGGACAACTATTGAAACAAATAAAAACCCACCACAAGATATGTTGGGCCCTTTTATTATTTCCTATCAACATCCTGACTATCATCACCATCCTCCACTATAATGTGGGACCTTCCATTACTACCCCATCACTGGTGGAGATAAAGCACCTCGAGGCCAAGCTTATCTAATGTAGAACTATGGGATGAAGCTAAAGATATTTATCCTTCCAAGATGGACACCAAAGCCAAACCCATACTAGGCTAGGTGGAAAAGAGACCAAACCTAAACAATCCTTATTCCTTTCCATTCTTTGCATGACTTTTCCATTGATCTAGATCCATATCATCATCATTTTCACCTTCAATCAAATCCCCTACAACTTCCTACCCATGGCCAGTTTTGAATTTCTGACCATTCCCTCTACTCTGCTCCACTTTGCCATTATTGAGTGTGTTTATTTTTTGATAATAGTATGTTTAAAATTTTGGGATAATAGCCAGGGAGTTTTTATCAAAGGGGGACATGTGGGTGGTCCTGGGTTCATAATTCCCAGTGAGCAATTCATATCTAGAGTCACCCCATTGTGCCCCATGTGAAACACATGGAGAACTATAACCCCTACCTCAAGGTGCCCACATATACACTTCAAGAAGAACTCACATCGTATATTCACCATGGGAACTTAACTTGGGTTGATGAGTACAAACTATCTTGAATTTTATTGATTAATGTGAAGCTAAGAAAGGCTAGAAACATTTATATAATTTTCATGCATTTTGAATCATTCTAATTTTTTCCAATTGTTATTATATTATAAAATATGGTTAATCAAGGTTAATACAATTTATGGTACAATTTTAGGATGTACGTTAGATATTTGAATTTTCAAAGTTTTAGCTCTAAATCTTCTCATACCTCCTTTTTAATTTAGTCTAACTTTGTGTAATTTTTAAGCACATAAAATAAGGAAATCAGGTACCGAAAATAAATTTATAATAAATTTAGTAAAAATAAAGACCCAATGTCATTATAATTTTAAATATTAGACTCCTAGTTTTGTCATAATGAATTTCTGAAATTAATCATTTTATAGGGCACTTTTTCAAACACACAAGATCTTTTAAAGGGCACTAACCACTTAATGTATGGCATGTTCTTTAGTTTAGCCAACCGTAATAAGTGGAAAGGCCCAAAATGGGGTTGACATGGTTATAGGTAGCTTGATATCCATGAGATATACTATCCACCCCATGTGAATGGGTTGAGATCAGTTATGTGGCTTGATAGCCATACAACTATCAAAGCTGCTATCCATAGCCTTGAGGAGTGGGATGGCCCCAAAAGGCCCCCCCCCCCCCCTCCATTTTTTATTCTCTTCTAAATGATGTATTTTTTACATTTGGAACAACATACCTTTCTAAATTTCACCCCATTCTCCCTAGAGATGCTTTAGATCTCTTTTGCAACCTAGTTCCTTGTTTCATTTCCATAATTATAAAGGCTTGGAGGCTTGTAAGTGGGGGAACCCAAAAGGGAGCCCAATAATTTTTTTATCCCCTTATGTATGTAATATGGTTTTTATCTTGTAACCTCCCAGTATTCACTTTGTACAAGGTTTGTCTTTTAGAGGCCTTTTTGACCTTATTAGCTAACACAGATCATGGAAATCCAGAAATTGGCTAACCCAAAATGGGACCACTATTATTTTTTTGTCCCCTTCAGTCTAAAAAAACTTTGAAGACCTGAAATAAAACTTTGATGAAATTTTCACATTAAATTTTATGGCAATCATTAATGGTTGTAATAGGGCTTGAAGCTCCTAAGACCTTTTGGAAATGATAAGATACTAAGACCTTATAGAACATTTTCATCAAATGGGGTACCTGTAAAAAGAACTCATGAATATTTGTATCATGCTATAAATTTGAAAGTGAAATAAATAACTTAGTGTAAAATCCTAGAGACTCCACTAATTATAGTCATCTAGGGATGGGTAAGGACAAAAGGGATGACTATGGAAAAGGTATCCTCCAACACATCCTCCTTATTTTAAAAATTTGAGTTATAAACTCAATGGCTAATTTGAAGACCTTATGGCTTACATAAGGATATTTAAGGCATGTTTTACTTTGACCAAATATGATGGTCAAGGTTGGTTTGATCTGACAATGGATTAGGTTATTCCAATCTCAAGGGGATTAGAAAAGATATTTTAGGCACCTTTTTATGTCCCATGAGGACCAATTGATATTTTTTAAGCACTTTACTCTAAGCCAATTCAATGAAAAATTAGACTTTTTTATGACTTAAATGTGAACTAAGCCATGTCATTGGTTAGAATCACTTAAGACTATCCTTGAACATTATTGGGAGTTAGGACGTATCACTCAAGTTGGTGGTTTCTCAAACCCACCTCATGTATATGTGCATCCCTTTTTGTCCTTAGGTTTATGGGATCTGTTGATGCTTGAATATGTATCATAGGTGCCCAAAGTGTTCAAGAACACTTCTTATTTTATAATTCTAAGTATTCAGTGCATGAGTAGTAGGTTGTGATAATCCTATTATTTTTTTATGGAAAAGAGGCAAAGCAAGTGGATTGTTTCATAGTATTTATAATATTTGGTGGTTGGGAGCCACCATGGCCAAATAGTTAATATATGAAAAATATGAAGTATGTTATGCTAAGAATAGTGAAATATGATTAATAACTAATTTAAAGACTAATCTAAGATGGATATTTACAATGAAAACTAAGTTAGAGTGATCTGGTTAAAAAATGAGAAAAAATAAAGGTAAGATAGAGAAGTAATGTTATTGATCCTCATTCCAAACATCATGACAAAGTTAAAATATCATCTAGACATGCACTTAACCAATGTATGACATGAATTATTGTAATCTCAAATCCTATCACAAATCAGACAAACATCTAAGGAATGTAGGAAATAATGTAAATGAGAAACAAGTTCACTTTAAACATTTACCCATGTAATAAAACAACATTAACCCAAATAGAAGAAGAGAAAGAAAATGAAATGAACCTAAGAAATTTTAATTAACCTAGCACTTGCGTAAGTTAACAACTTTTCATTCAAATGTACACACCAAGAATTCATAAGAACCATTCGAATCTGGAAGTCAGAAAAAAAAAAAGTGACAGAGAATCCAAGATAATAAAGACACAAGCAAATTTGGGCAAACTTTATAGAATTTCTTGCTTATATTATTTGCTCAAAAGGTACAATTGGTTTTGGCTCAAAAAAATTCCTCTCTTTTTATAATTGAAAATTATCCTTTTGTAGGATGTAAGGAAGTATGTTGGTCAATCTTATCCAATTACAAAAGTACAAATGTTAGGAAAACTATCCTTTCTACAAATGTTATAAAATACACTAGACTTTCTCCAATGGACTGATCTATAGGTAATATGTTTTACAAGGTACACATGCCTTTACAAATAGAATATTACATTTTCAAAATGTACAATACTTAGATATAGGAAGAATATTCTTAATTCAACTAATATTTGGGAGCCTTATGCTGCTAAAGTCCCATGTTATTATTGTAGGGTCTTCATTGCTCTCTGATGTTACTCCTCAATTAGCATAAGGTTGATAATTAGTTTCATTAAAATATCCTTCATTTTACCTACTAAGCTTTTGTGGTCTTTATCTACCCTTCTTAATGTCTATTGATGTTTCTAGATTTACTTAATCTTTTCTTTTATTGTAAGAATAATATATATGACCCTACTATTTCCCATCCCAGATTCCCCTTGGTTCTTACTCCTCAATTTTTATGTGACTAGGGTAGCTCTATGCTTAAACTCCTCATTAATGATGAGGCTTATGGAGCTAAATGCAGTTGGCTTGGTGATCATGGTCCCAAACAAGTATTCCATACTATTTTACACCTACTTATCATCCTCAAAGAGACTTTCCAAGTTCTTGGACCATGTGTTTAGGATTTTGATTTTATCTATAAGTAGTCCCATAACTATGTTTCATATGAGCTAGGCTAATGATTTTGAATCTAGGGATTTGATCTTCCATCAATATGTTGGTAAACTCTTTCAATTTTATCCCTTGAATTCTACCATTGGGTGACTAAGCTTTTTGTTTCTATATCCTATCGGGTAAAAGCTCCACATATTTCCTAGGAATGTAGTTATGAGCTATTATGGCTAGAAATTATATTAAATTTCTCACTATTAGACAATAATTTAGATTCTAGGTCAAATTCTCTTGCACAAATGATAATTCAACTTCTCTAGCTTGATTATGGTGAATACAGGGCCAAACTAGGGCTCCTATTGTGATTAGGTCTTTTTGAAGGTTTTTTTTTAGAATGCTCTAATGGTGATAGTTTCTTGAACTTGTATGAGCTTCGTTACTTAGATCCCAATTGGAATGCATGTTTATGCCCTTGTATTTCTCAAATCTACAATATCTTCCACTTGGCACATTATACTTATGTGTCTCTGATGTCGAATCACCATAGCATCCATGTAGTATTTTCATGACATTTTTATCATTCATATTTAAAAAATGATCATTTATTTTTAAACAATTCTCACATGGTTTTGCACTATTAGATCATCCTTATAGTTCACTAACAATAGAAGTTTCCTAAACTTGTATGAGCTTCATTACTTAGATCCCAATTGGAATGCATGCTTATGCCCTTATATTTCCTAGGTCTACAACGATCTTCCACTTGGCACATTATACTTACGTGGATCTAATGTGGAATCACCATGTCATCCATGTGGTATTTTCATGGCATTTTACTCATTCATATTTTAAAAAATGATCATTGCCTTTTAAAAATTACCACTTGATTTTGCACCATTGGATCATCCTTGTATGAGATCAATACAAACCATCTGATCTTGATCTCGAGAACTCAAATTCCATTAGTTACTCACTAAGTTCCACATGGTTATGACACTTGTCACTTCCACATTTTCCTTGAATTTGTAATGTTTACTACGCACCATTTATGTTGATTACATGCATCAATTACACTTTGTTGATCTTGATCTACTTAATTATACCTCTTGCTCTATGGACCATTGATCTAAATGTGTATGATCATCTACGTACCATTGATATTTAAAATATGCTCAATCTTTAATTTATGGCCTATATCTATGCCACATGTCATCTCCACATTCATCTTGACTTTTCAATGTTCATCATGCACCATCCAATCATCTTTGTTCAATCAAACACGCTTCATTGGATCATGATATGTAAGGTTGAATGATATTGGTTATTGAGTGTTCTTTTGTTAAGATTGTGACACTTATCATGTTATCACTCATCTTGGGGATCCATTGAAGTTTTGACTTGATACGCACCATCTGATCAATCTAACCCAAGCAAACACATGTCATTGATCTCTAGAAGATGCTTAAACTTTATCTTAGGGTCAGGGCTTTGAATTTTCAAATTTAATCTTGCATCATTGATCTCATTCATCTCGGTAAACATAGATCATTGATCCTATGAATAAAAATGACATTTAAGTTAGAACTTAGCATAATTTTTTAGAATATGGTTTTATTTCATGTTAATAAACACAGGAAATACCTTAGAAAAAACATTTTGAGCTAATTTTTGAGACATAATAAAAGGGACCATGTGAATAATCAAAGACATGGCATATAGTTTTATCCTAGGGTTTATTGTATTATTAAATATAACAAACTTTAGGGTAAGGCTTTTAGGCTAGGTCTATATTAAAAGGGATCCTCTGTTTAGTTAGACCATGTGGAAATAAAAGGGACCAAGGGGGCTTAGGAAAATAAAGAGACCAAGGATAAATATTTTTAGACTAAGTTTTGGTCACGTTAATAAACATGACTAAACCTTAGGATAAAAATAGAACTAAGTTTATAGCATAATAAACTATTCCCACATAAAATGTTCCTACCAAATTTGAATTCAATTCAAAGGGCATGAGCTAAGGTAATTGTAATTAGGGTTTTAAACTGATCATTCATAAATTCAACTTGATTTTCTATAGACCAAAGGCTAGTAAAATATCAAATTATTATTAAATGATAAAACTTAGACATTGCCCATTCCAAATGGACTCCAATGGAGATATGACCTAAAATATAAATATCAAATGTTAGCAAATTTAGGTAAGATTAAATCAGAATCATGAAAAAATATGCCAACCAAATCTTGTGTGGATGATCTTCAAATAAAGATAAAGTGCAAAGCACTCTCATGGTACTATGATAAGATGAATTTTCAAATTTAGGGTACAAATTTGTCACAATTTAAGATAAGGCTCCCCACTTTTCAAAAATGGGGCTATGTTGACTTCAACAAAGACCCACTAGGACCAATTCAAGATTTTTAGGCTTGTTGAGATCCTTTATACTGATTAAATCTGGTGGAACCTACATGGTTGTGAAATAATTATCTATCCACTTTTGCATTGCCTCCATGTAGTTTGGGAACATAGGTTATTTCATTCTTTTTAAATATCATGCCACATAGTTGGAAAATTGTTGGTAATGAGAGTGTATATAATGTGTGTTTTACATTCTCAGAAAAAAGGGCCTATTTTTGTATGTGTGTTTCTGTTGTGTCAATTTTTGGGATTGATAATAAGAATAAATTATAAATAATATTTGAAAATCTGTATGTATAATTATTAAACTAAAAAGTTAGGATGAAACAATAAGAGAACCCTAAGGTGTTTCCATGATCCAAATAAATGTCAAGTTCACTAGTATGTTTCAACTTATTTTGGATCTAGTCATTTATAAAAGATAAAACTTTGTGTACTTAGATTATATAATATAAGGCATAAAAAAAGTAATATTTGAATCTAAAAATAAGAATCACATTAACCATGATATCCATATAAATGACAAGAAGATGGGTACTTAGCTTGTTCACTATTTATTTCTAATCTCTATATGTGGACAATCATAAAAAATATTATGTAATAGATTTTTGATTACATGGTTGAGCAGATTGATTATCATAATCTTTAGAGATACCTCTTATAGGGTGAAAATTCTTGTGGCTACCAAATATGTATACTAGTTTCTATAACTATCTTATGTATTATTTATATTTTTTCTACCACATATTATTTTGCATGCATATCTATATGATTCTTATGTAATTTTATATGTTTTGCATATGCACATATTCAAATTTTTCTTTGTTCACCTTGAACCCCTAATTCCACTTTAAAAAATTTGCTTAACCTATAAAATGGGTTATAAAAATGGGTTGGATAGCCCCAACCACACGCTATTGAGTGTTTGAGCATAGCCTACATTCTTATACCTTAAATAGGGATCAAACCATGTGTAGTTATCCTATCTATGTTAATGTGTGATCAATAGTGATCTACTCAAATTTATGCAACCTATTTAGCATTTAACACAATAATATGTAACTTTGACCTTACTTTAGGTGTTTAGGCTTAGCTTAGTGACTATTCCTTTGAGGAGATTTTCATATTTGGATGATTCAGGGTAGTTTCACAAGGATGTGAAGATGTATTCCTCAATCTACAAGTGATTTTCCAAGTGAACCCTAGATAGGTGCTAGATATGAATAACCTTAGTATTTATATGTATATATGGAATGTCCTTTAGGTAATTTCCTTTCATAACTGACATTTAAAATGTTGGGTTGACCTAAGGGGAGAGTTAAAATTTGAAAAATAGTTGTTTGAAAAACCTTCAATGATACTAGAAAGGGAACATGATACTAGTAACCAGTATCATACGACTATTTCCAAAACTATCCAGGATGGAGAAAATAATGATTTAAAGAATGGTGATAGTCTTCTTAGGATAATAGGATAGTCAAACACATTCTAGGGAGATCCTATATATAGTTAATAATAAAATGACTATTTCATTATCATGATTCCATGTTATAATTACATATGTATTGATCACAAGATATGTGATGATAAATATCTACCCTTAATTTATGAGAACAACCTAGATTGTCCAAAATTATGGTGAAGTGTAGAAGAGTACTGAATTCTAAGATAACTCTTATCATTATAAGTGTGTGAAAATTACTTAAAGATAAAAAATAGATATTTAATTCATTAATTTTTGCCTTTGAAAGAAATAAAAAAATCAATAAAAAATAAAATAGTGGTAGCTATGAAAAATTGATGTGGCTATGATAAATAATATATAATAAAGAAAATAGTGTTTATTTTCTTTCATAGGATTTTCATGAATTTTTGGTGAAGCCTTCATTTTTATAGAGCTCTTTCAAGGAAGTAATTTGGTGATTACTATAGGATTTGAAAGGAAAGGCATGAAATAGAACTAGGGAGGGGGAGTGGGGGGAGAACACCCCCCTCACTTCTATACTACTATTAACCAATGACATGGGGATGAATAGGTATGAAGTAAAAAGATAAATGGAAACCATTAATGCAAAGGAGAAACATAAGGAAACTGAGACCTAAAATATGAGGAATGCATGTTCAGAAATAAGATAGCACATTCTAATATTGGAGCTAGATTTGATCCAACTTAAGGACACTATCCACAGGTTGAATATGATGGGATTAATTTACCAATTTTTAGGCATGAAAATATTAGCGAGGTATTTAATTATATGGGCTAAGAAGAACTAGAAAACCCATAAAGAGTATGAAATAAAAAAATACCAAAAGATAGCATATTACAGTGTTTACAAATGAAGAAGATCTTGAAATAATATTCAAGGGTGGGCCATGGATTTTTTTTAATGATTTTTTTTTATGAAATAATAGTAGATTGGCTTTAATCCCATAGAGAATATGCCATCTTAGGTGTTATTTTGGATACATATATATGCTCTTCCCCAAAAACTATGTGTAGGGTATGTATTAAAATAAATAAGGGTCTTCATTGGAGGATTCATATGTATATCAAAAGGTTCAATGATTAAGGAGATTCAAAATTTTCTCAACTCAATGTAGAAATTGAAATAGATCAATCATTAAAAAAAAGTGTAACTCTTAAGGAAGGTGACATCATATGGGAGCCAATTATTGACTATGAATGCATTTCATCCAAATGCAAAGGTTACCAAGAATATGGGCACCTTGCAAAAGAATGCCTAGTGAAAATAAAGCTCATTATACATATACAACCTAGAAACAAGAAACAATATAAGGATGATAGATTTAAAAAGCCTAAAAATAAACATGTAAAAAAAAAGATGGGTAAGGGTGAATTATGCAAGCAATTAGGAGGAGGGCAAGAAAAAGGTGACATAGCAACTACCAAAGGAGTAACAAAACACCAAATCTTTCATGAATATTGATACTTAAAAATAGAAGAAATAAATTTTAGAGATTTATAGGTTTAAGAAAGATATCAAAAACATTTTAAAGAAAAAATATCAGAAAGAAATAATGATAAGTAGGATTAATCGGGGAAATATTTTTCATATAATCCCTTTTAGGGAGATATAGCCCTCATTGATGGAAAAATTGTCAATAACGTAGAAAAAAACAAAGGAATGGAAAAAACATTGATGAGCATACAAGACTTTGAAGGGTCAAATGAAGAAAGAAAACGTTCAATCATGCAATTTACCAGTGAATGGATGACATGAAATCTAGTGTAAAACAAGAAGGAAAGAAACATATCAAACATAAAAATAAAAAATGAAACTATGATAATGAATGCAAATGGATCTCAATCTATGTTGGAGGATGTGATTGAAAATATAAACAAGAAGAGAAAAGGTCAATAATGATAGTCTTATCTTAGAATATTATAGGCATGAAATCCCCTAATATTATACAAATTTTAAAAGGCTTAAATGACAGAGTGAAACTAAGTATTATTTTGATGCAAGAGTAAAGATATCCTGAGAATAGGTTAAAATTAATGTTTAAATTTTTTTTAATAAAAAGGCTAGTTGTATGGGATTCGATGTTAAAGAAAAACTAGGTGGAATGGAAATAACTCAAAACTATAATAAGTCACATGTACAATAATATCTTCAAAAAAATATTATATCACTTGTTACTATTTTTAGAAACTTAAAAATAATTGTATACCTTATCTCCTATTTTTTAACTAATTTGTACAATCCTTGTCAAAAGGAACATAATATTTTCACCCTCGATGAGAAAATATCCAAAAGTTTAGTCATTGTAAAAATGTTGTTAGGTGGAGATTTCAATTTGATATTTTATCATAGATAAAAAAATATAGGAGCATCTCCTCTTAAGATAGAGGGATTGTGAGCCCTTGCAAGAGTTCTTATTGGAAGGTAGTCTTTGTGATTTTACACCCTCTTATGAATTTTTGACATGGAACAATTAGAGAATGAGAAAATATCATATATCAAAAATATTAGACCCATTTCTAAGATCACTAGACTATTTGGAGTAGAATTTTGTACTTAAATTATAGGATCTTCAAGATGGTGGATTGGATCACTAGCTTGTCATGTTAGGTATTTGATCTAGGAAGATTTATATAATAGATATTACCACAATATTTGGGTGTTTCTCATATATCCTTTCTCTAACATAATTAACTTCTACATCAAGTCCAACACCCATGTGCCAACACATAGGATCTAACTCTTCTTTTGCATTATTGCATAATGTATACAATGCTAACATTGTAGCACATAGTTTGTTAGTAATAGTGGTTTGTGATCTCGCCATAATTATTGATTTTGAATTAGTTATTACCAACCCTTGTAATGGTATAACCAATAATTCATTTCGATCATCTATACATTAGTGTGCACTTATATTATTTGTAGATATAAAATAAATATAAGAATGAAGATATGGACTACATAGGTACCATACATATATTTCTCTCAGATATTTTATAAAAATGCATAATATAAATTTTCTATTATAGTTATATATTAGTTATCAATTGTTTTATCTTCTTTCCTTTTTCATTTTTCTCGTGCAGTTCTTAGCCCCTAATCATTAAAAAAATGCTTCTACACACAACCCCCTTAAATATATTTAAGTAGGTTATCAATCAGGGTCTCTTCTTGGACCCCAGATCAATGGTATTAAATCCATACACACTTTGTATTATTCCCAAGTGATATTTTGGTGTTTTTGAATTTTATCTTTGTTTGTATACTAAATCATATTAGGTATGAATATAGGAACCTAGGGATTAATAATTGTGACGCTTCATCATACCTTCCTACACATACTCAGTTGGGATAAAAATACTCAATGATGCCAAATTAAAAATATTCAAAAAGGATAGAGGGTACATTACAAAGATAATAGTAATAATTAGAATCAAGTTGGTCATGAATCCTGATTTGGGACTTGCTAGCTTTAATTGTTATATATAACTTTCTTAATTAGCTAGATTGTATATGGTGAACATTATTTAATATATATATATTGGCACTCATTGAATCTTATCACCATCTCTACATGCTTGCGGGGCATGTGATCATAGCAATCTTGATTGACACTCATTGAATATATCCCTATCTAGGGCTCAACCGATGGCACTGAGACACTTGATCAACACCCTACACACACAAATAAACATATATATAGACACACACACACACACATGACACTGGGCATATGAAAAAGTGAATTTTTTTGCTCATTTCTCACTATTTCTCAAGCAACAGACTTCTTCAACAACTATCATTCACATTGTCTATTTGGTAGTCAAACGTCATAAAGGTATAATTTAATTCAGGCATCCTTATGTTTGAAGGAAACATATATACATATGACCTAGATAATTGACTTAACTTCATCTATTCATAATATGTAGTTAATAACTTCATTGAACAAAATAATATTATATTCACTCTTCTAAAATTTTATTTATGAGTTAATAAATGATGGAATAACTACTATATTACACATGAAAACTATGAATATGAAGTTAAACTAGACACATCTATAGACACATTGAATGGTTTTGTATAATCATTCAAATAATCTTATTATCCTATTGGAAACTATGATGACCAGTACTTCAATTTATCCTAGTTGTGCCAAGGAAAATATCACTTTTTTCAAGAATACACATATACAATTCATGCTTTTGTGTCCAAACTAGGTGTTCAGTGTTTGTATTAAAACCTTGTTTTTAAAAATAGGTTAGGCTTGAATCCTCACATACCATCAACATGATTTTCCTATATATATCTTCAATTGGATAATATTAAATATTTGCATGCAAGTTTGAAGAAAAATCCAAATTCAATATTAAGATGAAATATTCAAAGTCCTAGGCTAAACAATAATCAAATCATTCTAAGAAGAATTATAAACTAGGAAATGGATCTCAACACCATCCACAAAAGAATTAAAAACTATCAAATGACTAGAATAATAAAACCAATACTAGAAATTGGTGTTCGGTTCATAACTCTAACAACCATTCCAATGAGGATTATCATGCTAAGAAAAATATAGTTGTGAAATTTGAAGTAACATGTAGAAAAACTACATAATTGGAAAATTTTAAGCATGTAATGGAATATAAACTTAATGCCATGGTGGGTACCACAAACATCTGTACTTCCCCTACATAAAAAAAGAAAGCAAAAATATTATTACATTCTCAAATGTGAATCAATGCACAAAAAATACACTTCATCATTGACAATGTGAGTGAGAATAACTTGATCTATTTTTCATAAGTTCACACATTGAACTTTCCCTTGGCACGTCACCTACAGCCATAATCCATTGGATTGTTTAGTGCAGGATCTAAGAAACATGTCATATAGTAGTGTACATTGGTGTAAAACATCAAGCCTTTCTAAGATATAGTCATTTACGATCATTGTTTCATTAGATGTATGTAATGTTTTACTTCAAAAACCATATCTTTACCATTGACATGAACTATGTGAATAAAATCTTAAATTTTTTGTCATAGATGATGTTGATAAGAGATAACACATATGAGAAGTAGATCCTAAGCTATCTTTTATTAGTGCCAAAAAGTGCAAGAAGTTAGTTACCTCTAGTAAAATGTTTATGATTTTTATGGTATGATCTAAATATAAGAACATCTTTGTGGAAATAACTCATACTATAATTCTTTCAAAAATAGTAGAAGAGACCTCAATATTGAACTACAATTTGTAAGGATACAAGGATATCTTTTAGACACCAAAGGAAACACTTACACACTATATGATGAAGCATACTATTGAATTGATCCCATGAATACCTATACCTAGTTTATATTTATACTACAAATAATTTATCTAAAATGGGAAGATCAAGCAATAAAACCATGAACTTATGGATAAATTACATATAATGCCTAACCCATCATCTTGCGACAACCCAATTATGTTTGTGACTAAATAAGGATAACACATGGAGGTTGTGCATCAACTATATATTTATCAAAAAAATAAAATGGAAGAACCGCTATCCTCTTACAAGGGTTGAGGACTTGTTGGACAATCTCCATGTTGCAAAATATTCATCAAAATTGATCTTAAGTCTAGGTATCATCATATTCTTATGGAACATGTAGACATATTGAAGATAACCTTGAAAGAAAAATAAGGTTTGTTTGAATGATCAGTCATGGCTTTTGGATTAAGTAATGATCCAAATACATTCATGTGGATGTTGAATAATATTATCAGGACATTCATCACTTCAATTTTTTTATCTTGATGACATCTTACTCTTAAACAAAACATGGGATGAAAATATACACCATATATATAAATTATTTAACAACTTTTTGAAAAATAAGTTGTATACAAACATTTGAAAAATGTTCATTTTCTATGCGAGAGATACAATGTCTAGGATACATATTAGATTCAAAAATAGGGAACATGGACACAAGCAATATTAAATCCATCCAAAAGTGGCCACAACCAAATAATCTCACAGAGATCTATAGCTTTTTGGTATTGAAAAATTTATATAGGAGATTTGTACTTAGTTTTTCTCATGTAATCTTCCTCTAAACCAAGTTACAAAAGATGGTGCTAAAGAAAAATTAATCTAGTTATAGACATAATAAACATTCAAGGAATTGAAATGCATACTTTAATCTACCCTAGTACTTGCACTATTGGATCTTCATTAACCAATTGAGATTGAAACTAATGCATCAGACTTTGTACTTGGAACAATTCTAACTAAATATTATTGCCTACTTGCTTACCATAGTAAAAATTTCATTGCACTAATAATAAATTACCCAATATATGATTGTGAGTTATATGTTATCATTAAGTAATGTAATAATTAGAAGCATTATATATTAGCCTAGGATATTTTGATCTATACAAATCACAAACTTTTTTAGTTCTTGCATAATTAGAACAAGTTACAATAATAGTAGCATGAAAAATGGGTTTCTTATCTTTAACAGTTCCATATAAACATTAAGCATAAGAATGTATGTGCCAATCCAACTATAGGTTTTCTAATCCATTTATCTATTCATACTCTCCTTTTCTTACTTGACACATGTAGACATCATTCAGCACATGGTCAGACTTGTATCCATCTAACATGGATTTTACATATATCTATCAAAATCTGTTTCACATTAATTTGTTCCTAGATTTTTACTTCCAATATGGAATCCTATGTTACCTTAGGCATTTATGTGTTTTAAATGAGGTAAATATATACAAAATAATATGTGAGGCTCATTTCAAAAAAAAAAAATAAGACATTTTAAATTTGAAAAGACTCTTGTGGTGTCACTGAATTATTTCTTTTAGCCACACCTTAGGGAAAATGTTGCAAATAACATCAAGTCTAGTACCACATGTATAATTTCCAAGCTGATCAACAAGAATTAAGGTTTGTACACACCTCTACTAGCTCCAATGAGACTGTGGGAATTTATTTCCATGGACTTCCACTCAAACTACCCTACTATCAAGCACAATAATGATTGTGTTTATGTAGTAGTTGATAGATTCTCAAAGATGATAATTTTAACACCTTATACGAAATAAATTTGGCTCTAAAAATATCTCAACTATACTTTTAGCATGTCTAGATCCACTTGGAATACAAAAAAATATTTTATTGGATAGATACATAATGTTCTTGATCAAGTTATCAAAATCACTTCTACGCTAGACACAAATTTGAACAAGTCTATTGCATTACATATATAAACTAATGGACAAATACAAGTTGTAAACATGATGATTGTACATCTTCTTGGAGTGTAAAATTGAAATAAGTCAATGTAATTGGGATGAAAACCTACATTTATTTAACATAGATACAATATATGTTTTTAAATTTCTACCACACATAGGCCTTTTCATATTTGTTTGGGTTCCCAGTGTATGGTACCCATTGACATAGCTTACCATGTTCTACCCTCAATAGTAATGACTCATTTAGCTCAAAAAAAAGATGGAAAATTTGTTTAATTCATTGAGTACATTAAAAAATAAGTGCATGCTATTATACACAAGGATAATGATCAGTAAAATTAATGCCATGATAAGCATCAAATGCCACACACCTTCTAGGTTGGTGATCTAGTATAACTACACTTACAAAATGAAAAGCTGATAGGACCTTACCACAAAAATTTTTACACTTTATTATGGGACCTATACCATACTAAAATAAGTAGGATAAAATGATTTTAAGCTTAGTATTATTTTATTACCTTGGGTTATAATCAATCTTCAATAGATAGATCTTGTGTCATTACTTTCCCCCTTTGTTGGATACTTTAGACGTGATATATACTCTTCAACAAGAAAATGTCAATCTAGAATTTAGTTTTCTTGTAGAATTGGATCAATTCATTGATGTCAAGTTAAAATGAATACATCAAAAAGATATACCTCTCTTTCATATTGTTAAATAAGGTCAAGTGCCTCCCCAGGTAAAATGGTTTACAGAAGTGTAGGTTGCATAATTAATTCCACATCTTCTACCACAATTATGTGTAATGAGGACCATTGCTCTTGAAGGAGGGGGATGATCCAGAGGAATTTGGGTTAGTATATTTTATCTTAACTTTTTGGAGTTAATCATATAGCCTTGATCTAATTTTAATAGCTTCTACATCAAGTTCATAACCTAAGTGCTAATGTGAAAGATCTAACTCTTCTTCAATGTTACCACATAACATATTTAGTGTCAATACCATAGCACACATTTATTTAAACCTAAATTTATATACATAAATATCGTATAAGTTTAATAATATATAAATGAATAATCACAAGAGATGATAAATGGATATATATAGTAGGCTAATTAATTCCAAACTTAGAAAAAAATATTTTGAATTTAAATGCTAAGAGATGCTAAAAATGAAAAGTATGCTGATTGATTGATATTGAAATAAATACAAAATAATAGTACTTACCTAGTTTACTATGCCAATACATATATAATGTGGAACAAGATATAAGTATACTAGATCTAAATTCTAGGACAGTCATCAAATTTTATAATTTTACACTTTGTGGCCTCAGACGCTTGTGTCAGATTTGGATAATTGCATGGACCTACCTATCTAACCTGGATGTAGGTGTCTAGTATGAAATATTGATTAGATCTAGATGCAACCACCTAGAAACTTCTAGGTTTTATATTTACTTTATCCTAATGTACTTATATCTCTCTCATAGGTTATCACTCCTTATGAAATGATCAAATCGTAGTTCTTTATCTTCATAATGATTGTGGAAAAAATGGGTTAGTGGGCTCATGGTGTCAAGCTGACCCAAGGACCCCTTTGTTAATGGTACTACTTACATAGCCAATAATATGAAGAGGGCCTCAGACTTATGTAGTTTTTCCCCATGTGTTGGATTATGTGTGCATAAAGATGTAATGTGCCATAATCAAGTACATATAGTGACCTAGCTTGCAACTTGGTAAACATGGCTCATGGAATGTTACTCAAGTACTTCAAACCTATAGGAATACTACTCCTATTATTGATATGTAATAGGGATGAATAGGGCATATTTTATCACTTGAATTCTTGACTGAATGTTTTTTGGTAAGTTACCTTGTGAGTTTCTAGGTCTTTACTAGTTTTGGGAATTTGAATATGTTCCATTATTTGTGGCCTCCATGCCTTTGTTCGCGTACTTTGACATTTGAAAATTTTATTAATTTCCTTGTGGACATTTTAATAAGTCATTCCCCTTCGATTGTGAAACATTGGAACATGTTTCTTGTTTGAGGTCTCCTTGGACCATTGTATTTTGATTTTATTTTTAGTGCTCTTATGTGTGTGATTGATTAATTTTTTAGCTTATAATTTTATTATGTAGATGTTGTCATGATTCACATCATGTATCTTAAGGTTTGATGTGATCACATGCTATGTACCTCATTGATATATCTACTTAGACATGTTACTCTTATATGTTATATGATCTATACACATATTATATAGTTATCTTATCCTTTTGAGGTAAGGTAACTACCAATTTATACTTCGCCTCACCTTAAAAATGGGGCATATCAATGGGGCCATGTCATAGAGGCATGGATTTCACACCTTCACAATTTCATATTTTAATGGGGGCATGCAAAAAAGGCATAACTTTCACACTTATTTAGTACTCAACATTTCAATGGAGGCATGTTATGGAAACATGTTCTCTACACTTGCACTAGTTCTCAAATTTTCAAGATTCAGTGTGGTCATGTCACAGGAACATATCTTCCAAACTTGTATAAATTTCAAAATTAGCCAAATTTCACATTTATATAATTTAGATACACTTTTATGGTAGCATTCGATACATTGGTACCATTTTTATACCCAAGTTTTAGGTTGAGACATATATGAGGTGTGTTTTCCATGCAAAGGGAACCTTAAATTAAAAAATCAAATTTATATTTAAATTTCAAATACTTCTATTTACTTTAGCATACACCAAGATAAACTTTTACAAACTGGTATTGATTGAATCTACTATAGTAGTTGGTTCAATTTTGGCAAGGTTGAGGTGATTAAATCATCTCAATCTTACTAGGTTTATCGGATGGAGTTATTAAATCATCCACCCTCACTATATTTATATTGTGAGTTGACTTGGATCACTCATGCTCACTTGGTTATAAATATGGTTGGGTTGCATGGTTGAGTTAACGTCAACTATCAAGTGGTAACTCACCTTTTCTCTAAGGTTGGGGGAAATCTATCCTCTAATATTTATATATATGCACTTTTAAGTTTTACATTTTTCATAATATTAGTTTTAATGATTTATAATGAAACATATTTTCAAATCAAATTTCCAAAAGGTAAGATGATTGCATTTATATATAGGTGTACTCCTAACCTTTCTCTCTTTACTTTCAAATATTTCAAATAATTTCAAAATTTTATTATATGCATCGATATATACTATAACATGCTCTTAGTTTTAGGTTATTCATTAGTAAATCATTCAATTTAGACTCATGCAAAGGCAAAGTTTGTTATACACACCTATGTACACATTTCTTTTCCTTTAAACTAGCAATTTCATTACTAGATTAAAGGGGAGGAAAATGTAGACACTAAATCTAAATTATATAGCACCTCAATATTATACATTTGGAAAATACATATCATGGTTGTACCCTTCAATTCTAAGGCCTTTCCATTACCAAAAGGCTTACATCCACTATCTCTTGTGCCTATTGATTATCTCTTAGTCAAACCATATGTTATTCTAATGACTAGGCATTCTATACTATTCAAGATGATATACACTTATTATCATCCTCTACAAGTTTTTTACCTGTACCTATTTTATAACTTCCCAGACACTTGTGTCCCAATCAAACACATACATTGATGTAAGTGCCCTATGCCAAACTAAGTGTGGAGTACCCTAAAGTCATCAAATTTACAAATGAAATGTATCATTATGGTCAGCTTAAGTGATTTAGTGTGAGTTATTTCTTGAAAGGATTGGTAAATATGCATGATTGATCCTCATTCATTCCTCATCTATCAAAACACAAGGAAACTTACCAAAAAATATTTAATCAAGCATTCAAGTGATAAATATTCCCTCTTCATCCTTATTTCCATAGCAAGCATAGGAACATTATTCCCTTAGATCTAAAGTACTAAAGGAACATCCCATGAGCCATATTTTCCAAGTTATAATCTAGGTCACTCTATGTACTTGTTTATCACACATAGAATCCTTATACACATAGAATCCAACACATAGGGGTTAACTACATAATTATAGAGATCATATTCAAAGTATTGGCTATATAGGCAATGCCCATTGACAGATAAGTCCTTGGGGTAGCTCAATACTGTGAGCCCACTAACCCATTTTCCCATAGTCATTATGAAGATGAAGAACTACGGTTTGTTCATTTGACAAGGAGTGATAGCCTATGAAGGAGATTTGAGTACATAAAAATAAAGGTGACAAAAAATCCAAAAGGTTCTAAATGGTCACATCTAGATCCAGTTAATATTCTATACTATACACCTATGTCTAGGTTAAACATGTGCATCAATGTAACCGTCCAAATACAATGCAAGTGTCCAAAGACATAGAGTGATAAATTTTATATTCTAATCACTATTAAAAAATTCATATCCAATCTAATTTTATCCTATTCCATAGCAAATCTACATGTGCATAGTAAATTAACTATATACTTTTTTTTTCCATTTATTGCAACATCAATCCATAAGTGTACTTTTCATTTTTAGCACATGCATTTAAATTTAGAATATTGTTTATCCAAATTTGTAATTAATTTGTCTAGTAAATATATGTTTATCACCATTGTATTTATTCATTTTTATATTATTAAACCTACACTATATTTATCCATTTCAATTTAGGGTTAAACAACATTCTTTTAATAATGATAATTGTTGATGTCATTGTAATAATTGGTTATGAAGTATTTTTTAAAACCATTACAATGGTTAAATCAATACTTTATCTCCACCATTTGTATATTAATATATACTTCTATTCTTTTTATATAGATAAGATAGATAAGATTAAAGTTACATAATACATAAGCACCATACATTTGATCTCTTAGATATTATACAAAACTTGGCATAATATGACTTTTATATTATAGTTTTACATTTATTGTCAATTTTATTCACTAATTTCCTTTTTCATTTATTGCATGCATGTCTTAGCCCTTTATCATTAACAAATCATTTTCACACATAACCCCATTAAATTAATTCGATTGTGTTATCCATCGAGTCTCCTCCTAGGCCCATGATCAACATCCATGAATATGATCCACCTAAAAAGAGTTTGTTCCATCTCCAAAAGATGTGGATAAGTCACATAAACCTAGGAGACAAATTGGAGGCTTGGTGGAAGGATGGTGACAGTATACAAGAATCATGTATATTTAAATTAGTTGAGAAATTACAAATAGTGAAAACCAAGATTAAGGTGTGAAACAAGGAAGTATTCAAAAATTGTTTCAAATAAAAATCATAGATGGCAAACATAGCTCTTCAAATTCATGATGATATCCCAAAACATGGCTCGAATGAGGAAATGAAAGATATTGAAGACAAGGCTAAATAGTTATTGAATGACATTTATAGTAAAGAGGAAACTTTATAGAAGTAGAGGTTGAGGTTAAACTGGATTAAGGATGGGGAAAAAAATACAAAGTTTTTTCATTTATCAACTCTGATGAGAAAGGAAAAAATAAAATTATAAGCATTATAAATCCTCAAGGAGATGTCATGGAAAAGTCAGATGGTATCAATTGGGAAATTGTTCATTATTTTTAAGATCTCTCTTAAGATCAAGTGGACAGGGAGGAGACCCAATAGGTAGTGCTTGATAACATACCATATCTTACCTTACCTATTCAAAATTATGATCTAATGAGTAGAAGAAGAAGAAAAAAATGAGCTCTTTTAAATGAAGAATGATAGCGCATCTAGCTTAAACAATTTTCCATCATTATTCTTTCAATTTTTGGGGTACTTAGTAAAGTATGATATTACATCGGTAGTCAAAGAGTTGAGGGCATCAAGAAATATTTTAAAGTCTATGAATGCAACATTCCTATCTCTAATTCTCAACATAGAGGATGCAAAGTTGTTTGATAATTTATGCCCCATCTCTTTATGTATTAAAACCTACAAAAATATATCTAAAGTATTGGCTAAAAGGTTTAAGGTCTTGCTTTCATCCATGATATCTCAAAAGCAAGGAGGATTTGTGAAAATAGGTAAATCATTTAGGGGATTGCATTAGTTAATGAGATATTACACTCTCTAGATGTAGGAAAGTAGAAGGGCATGTTATACAAGCTAGATGTTTCAAAAGCTAATGACATAGTTAATTGGGTCTTTCTAGACAAGATCCTAGAGCATTTTGGGTTCTCAAAGCAATGGAGACAAAGAGAAAAGGAATGTTATTCTACTTCTATTTTCTTTTTTTTATTGAATGTCTTGTCTTAGGGCTTTTTTTAGTTTTCCATGAGGTTTAAGTAAGGAGATAATTTGTCCTCATATTTTTTTTAATCATATTAGAAGAGGCTCTTGGTAAGAGCCTTAAGAAACAGAGAATTTCTAGGAATAATATTAAAGGCCTCAAGGCTTCTGACTCAAGGGATCTATTATCCCATATCTAGTTTGTGGATGACATTATGTCAATCATCCATTCCTTAGTGCATGATCGTAACAATGTCATGGAGATTCTACGATGTTATAAAATTATTTTCGAGAAGCATATTAATAAAATAAAATTTAGAGCTTTCTTCATTAATGTCTTCAAGAATCAATAATTTTATTTTTATTGTATTAGGAGTAGTGAAAGGGAAACTCTTTTGGACACTTATTTGGGAGTCCCACTATTCAAGGGTAGATAAAAAACAACATCATGGGAAGGACTGATTAATAGAATCAAAATAAAGCTAATGGGATGGAAAGAAAAAGTGCTTTCATCAGGAGGAAGACTTGCTCTACTTCAATCATATTTATATTTTTTTATACATGCATGATTATTAGTAGATAAACATGCATGGGAAAGTATGCTCATGCTAAAAGCATGCATGTCTTTTTAGAATAAATACTATGGTAGGTTTAGTAAACTATACTAAAAAGAAAGTTAGCTTTACTAGAAAAGTTAGATTGTTGGTGAAAAACATGAATGGATAATAAAGTATAAGAGTGTAAAAAAAAATTAGTATAAAAATCTTGCTTTTTTCTTTTGCAGAGAATGTTTAAAGTAAAATTAAAAAATAAAAATAATTGCAAGCATATTTTTAAAAAAATAAAAAAATTTGCAAGCAAATTTTTAGGCAATTCTTCCTTACTTACCAAACTTGTATTAATAATTATGACATGACTCTTGATATAATAATTGGACTTGCTTCTCATTTTTTATAATATATTATATACTTTTAGGGACAACTACATTGCCCCTACGCATCTTAATAATTGGCCCCTTCTAATCTAATGTTTAAGTGTAATTATTATTCCTATATTTCATAGAATTTATTAAATATTAATGTTTTTGTAGTCATTATCACAATGATTTTTATGAGTAGTTATCATTTAAATGATAGGTTTTTTCATTTATTTTTTGTAATAAGATTTTGTTAGTAGTGGGGAGGAATAGTGGATGAAATTCATCACTTTGGGCTTCTCACTTTCTAGCCTTTTTTTTATTAGCAAAATTTTTGGTGAGTATATTGTGTAATAAATCACCTTTGTCTCATAATTATTATTTTTATGATTAGGGGTAAACACTTTTGACCAGATTTAAGAACCAAAAAATACTTTTGACTAGAGTTGTAAATCATAAGAAACTAAACTTTTTAAAATCTAGAACTACGAACAGGACATAAGACCCAACAAAGGGCCTAGTCCCCAATAACCACAAAGCTTGAGACAATAACCAACTCAATGTCCATGACAAAGGACAAGTAAGTAAATAGAGGGCCCACCCCCTCAACATAAAAACATTTAAGACCAAAAAACAAGATAAACCTTCCAAAGATAAAAATACCCTTTTAGACTCTCAGTTTAGTCCACATGTACACAAGTTGATTTCGCCAAACCGAATGATCAATATCACTAGTTAATATTGATTTGATCTAAGTACCGACATGCTCCTAATAACAATTACTTTTTTTAAAATCAAACATATCCTTAATGAATCAATGTATCAATTTAACATGTTAATGACCTAATAAATTATTCAATTGGACCCATATATAAACAAATCAAGGTCTCATTCAAAAGGAGACTGCACTTATCTAAAACACATCTATACACTATTGCAGGTTGAGCATATCTACCCTATTCTTTCCAAATAGTAAATATATCATTAGGAGCAATCACAAGACAAGTCTAAATCACTCTAAATTTAGGTTAAATTAATCATTGTCAAGTATTAAAGCCACATCATTAATTACATACACATAGTGAATGAGCATAATTACACAAGCACACTAGGTTTCTAGCCCTCACAAAAGAATTAGAGTTTCAAGGCAAAGGATACTAATGTCTAGAGTTGCATGCATCATCATTCATGATCGCATAGAGCAAGCATTATGCTCACAAAGATAGTATAATCAATGTGCCCTACTTTTATGCATGTCAGTATCGACTAGCGATATTGATCATTATCCTATTCTAGAATCAGAGACCCAACAATAGATAAAGCAAATCAATTAGCAGAACCAAATGAACCACAACCCTATTTTATCATATTTTTCACTTTCAGAATACAATCACACTCATGAAAAAAAACAGGGGGTGCAAAAAATCAACCAAAAAAATTAATTACTCATCCCTTTGTTGAGGTACTTACGCTATATTCAACATATGCCACTTATCAAATCTTTCACAATCTGTTTCAATATTTTACATTTAAATGTATGCTTAAATGTCATAATCTTAATATCTAAATTAATTTTGTACAATCTCAAGTTTCTTGGAATTCTATTAGCCCAATAACAGATTTGTATTAAAAAAATTAGGGGTAAAACATATTGGTGAATACAACATGAAGAATCAATTTCAATATTTTAGAATTCACACGCGATATATGCTTAAATATCATATCTACCAAATATCTAAATTAAATTTCAAAGTTTTATCTTAATTATAATTTAATCTCAACGCCATTAATCCAAATTAAAGTCAAAAACATATTGATGAACCCATAACCCAACACATATTGAATAAGGTTAGTCGTAAATCTTTCAAGGCTACAGGGTATTTTTCTTAAGGTTTTATCCATCTAAGGTTTCATATGTTTCATGTAGACCTGTTCTTTGCTCATTTATGCTCCCTTTGAGTATTATAAGGGTCATCATTCTATTTGTATTTTTTCATTGGTATTATCTAGGTTTTTATATGCTTTATATGCCTAAATACCCTAAAAACCCTCAATACCTAGTTAATATTGATTTCTCTAATAGATCTCCTACTACTATTCTTTCCACCATTCATCAAGGTAGTGTTAGTTACTTTCCCTTTATGGAGGTCTATGCTACCACTATCCCAAAATGTAACAGGCACCTCGTGTTAAATAACTAGGATATTAACGACACTACATCTAACATGATTTATCAAGGACATATAAAATCTCTTAAAAAGGGATATTAAAGATGTAATACTAGATATTTAAACACTTGGGAATAAAATTACTAGTTGAACCAATGACTTAAACTTTACCCAATATGGTTTTGGACTTACATGTTTAGCTAAAAAATGGATACACATTACAAGAATTAGGGAAACATGCATAAAATATTTTTCACCTACATCCAAACATATGCTTGAAAAGGATGATAGGGTCTTGGGTACATAGTCAAGTTCAATATTTTAAAAAAAAATGTCAAAAACACATACTAATTTCATAATTAATCAACAAAAGAAGCTTGAACCAATGACTCTCTTAACATACATATATCCCAACACTCTACATGATTGCTCTACTCAGGATTCTTCCATCAATGCTTTAGAGAATTAAAAACTAATGATCCTACTACTATCAATTATATGGTGGGTCAATATAATGAACTATTTATTCAAGTTATGATATCACACAACCTCATCAAATGATTTATTATTGATGTTAAATCAACAATATGGAGACTTAATTTTAAACATATCATTCTTGCATGCATTACCCCATCCAAACATATGCTTGAAAAGGATGATAGGGTCTTGGGTACATAGTCTGTTTAGAAAAAAAATATGTCAAAAACACATACTAATTTCATAAATCAACATCAAAGAAGCTTACAATGACTCTCTTAACATACATATACCCAACACTACATGATTGCTACTCAGGATTCTTCCATCAAAAGAGAATTACAAACTAATGTAGTTATCAATTATATGGTGGGTCAATATAATGAACTATTTATTCAAGTTATGATATCACACAACCTCATCAAATGATTTATTATTGATGTTAAATCAACAGAGAGAATTTTAAACATATCATTCTTGCATGCATTATCGATATGCAAAATTAGTAAACCATCATTACTAAATTAAACCAAAGACTATGGATGCACCCCATGAATGCAATACCATCTATATTATATATGTGTGTTACATTTACACACGAAGAACATCTATATACATGTCAAGAAGACGAGGATTATTTTAAATGCCATATTTCATCACTATCTACAACAACACACATAAAATAAATAGAGGATACAATCTAAGTTATATCACAACCTATCAGTGAATTCAACATTTTAACTCTATCAAAGAGGCAGTTTTTGATATTACCATCAACTCTTCATGTGATACTAAAGAAGTTAATAAAATGCAATCTTATCACACTTTTGCCTCCATGAAATCTTGATCCAAATAGACCTACACTAAAAAACTATGACAATAATGCATATTGTGATTATCATAAGATGATAGGTCATTCAACAAATAAATGTTACAAATTGAGACACAAAATACAAGATATTATTGACAATAATGGTATTAATATTGTTACATATTCAGGGGAACCAAGATAACAAATGGATAACAATCAAAATTTAGAACATACCATGATTATTATGGATGGGAATTATATCTATGAACTCAAGCATGCTAATAACATAAAGTATCATACAACACATACTCAAATTATATATCCCATACAAATCTTGAGATACATACAATTGCATCAAAGATACATGATAGATGGAACCAATGCAATAAGACATTATTACCACCAGATATAGGACCTCCACGTGAACTATTTTAGTTGGCAGCTGTAACATCTCCATTGAGATCTACCTAGAATAATGTAATCATTTTTTAAAAAAATAATCAACATATTCTTTCATTAGATTTCATCCCAAAAATATAATTAGTGATTGGGATAAAATATTTTAAGTATATTAACTATAAAATAATCATGTGACATCTATATGTCACTAATCCTCATCATTAGATGAAATATAACATAACTGAATATAACGAGTAATTACAGATTTCCAATCATGGTTGGTAAAAACATGCAACCATTATTGTCATGGTATGATAAATAAATATTTATATCTCATCTGAAAAATGTCTCAATAATAACAAATATAATATAATGTATAATATACAATGTTCCACGGAGCATGATTTCCCTGAACTCCAATATCTATGGCAATCCCAAGTGTCATCTCCAAAGAAGTAATAATATGGGGAGGGAGAGAATCATCCAAGAACTTTTTCACACCAACCATGGACCATCAATCCCCCACATAAACCCCCATCAGGGAATGGCCCTCCCTTCACGAATGAGTAGATAATGATGATACAAAAATTTAGAGAGATAAGCTAGTACCTATGTGTTATATGATTTCTAAAAATATGCAGTATACCATAAATAAATGTTTTTTATAACATGATATCACACAAGCATGTAGTTAAATCATATATATATAATGACAATATCTAACTAACATTACTTTGAACAAAGTTTTCATAAGTTCTTGATCTCTATGATCGATCAATTTCATACACATCACTTTATTGGATTACCTTCATCTAGCATTAGTGATACTAATAAGATAATGAAGTCCATCTTACTACTTGGTACTTGAAATATGATATTTGATTAACATGAATATAACCAACAAATTCATACAAATTACTTCCTACTAGTAGGCACAAACATACTAACACATGAAAAATCAAAATGCATATATTTAGTCTATCAAATATATGAATGAATCTCCACCACATTATTTATTATATAAATAATAAACATATAAAGATAGATTATTTTAATTAGATATAATATATATTAGAATATAGATTCTAATTTTCATAAGTAGACACAAATACAATAAATTCTATGTCAAGCACTAATATCACAGTCCATCATTTTTTATGTTCATATTACTCAATTTCAAATAGCCAGTCTTAATATTTTTAGAGAAACAGATAACCCATAAACCAAGTTACACCTCATATGAACATAGTTAAAATAACTTATTATGTTTCTAAGAGACTGTATTCATATGTTTATAGTTTCCTATCCCTCATAATCCTATGACTTATTTTAACAATCTATTAACTAATAGATATAGGCATATGCCCCAACACACCTATATATGTTATATATTTATATGAATACTTAAACCTATATGTAGATATATTTCCTATATATACACCATTTTACATATTAACTGTATTCGTACTACATATCGTATACAAGCACTGAACAATATATAAATATTGTAAAAGTCAATAATCATCTTGAAATTCTAATCAATGACTTCATATGATTTTAAAAATCATTACAAGTTAAAACCAAACTTATATTTTACATGGTGATTACGTATTGCTCAATCTAGCATAAAAACCATAAATACACATGTTCACATACTGAAATATATTAACATACTATATGATGGTCAGCAAACTAACATGCAAAGTATATTAAGGCAGGACAGATATTAAGTATGTGAGATTTAATATAATTGAGAATAACATAGTATTAAATTACCTGTTAACTCACATAGGCGATTAATAGTATATAAGTACTTAATAATGTTAAAATCTATAATAGTCATCAAAGTACTTATACTATTAAATCTCACTATTAATGTATATGTATTAGCTAATTTTATACTATTAATTATGTTCATTCTCGCATTAACTCATATTATGCTAGACTATATTAAAGCACGCATACTCAATATCGTGGATTTCTTACTATGTTAATTCATTACTTATCCATACATTTCTCCAAATAAGTTTATATGTATCTCCTTCATATATAGTCTATAAATACAACATAAATAATCACTCTGTATAACATCTCAATACATGGAATCACTCTATATATTTATCTTTGCATCTATGTATCTCTATATCTCCTTAATACTAAGTTTATAAGTTTATCAACTTGGATTCCACATAATTAGATCGCTCTAATACCACTATACATAAAATAAAGAGTAAAATCATTCCCAAGTAAGTATATAGCGCTACTATATAACTATATATTATTGTCAAATAAGGCATATATGTGTATTAGTAAGACATATCATTGTACTATATGTGTCGCTATTTTTTTTTACAGACCCACATAATTTACCTATTCATAGAAGTGGGGCAATCATGAGTTCCCACTATAAACATTAATTTAGACCCACATAATTTACTTATTTGGACCCACATAATTTACTATAAACATTATTTCACGTAATACTATAAACATTATTCAGACCCATATAATTTACTTAATCACAGAAGTGGGGTAATCATACCTATATATAAGTGTATCAACAATATATATGTGTATCATTAATGCATGGCATTAGATAAACACTGGGGGAATAGAATATCATCATTGAATATCATTACTTCTTGCATGGATCAATATATCATCACTTCTATGGATCTATGTAAATCAGGGTGTAATTAAATCTAAAATCTCCCACTATATACATCGTTGTAATATTTCATTCATAGTGAACTATATATAAAAAATATTGTTGTATGTAAATGTATGGATTGTTATATTTAAATAAATAGATGTATATAAATGTATGGATCACTAAATTTAATTAAATTGATGTATACTTAATCAAAGACCATTATACTTTTATATGGTACACCTTATAACGTGATTTGATTTATATCCTTAGATCACTTGTTGAATGATAAACTCTCTTTTTGTATAAACCTATTTTCGGTTTAAATAATAAGTTACATACAGTTATATATATATATATATTCAACCTTTCCAATAATCATTTTCTACGGCCCATAGAGTAATGGCGCATCATATGCTAGGTAAATGTTTGCAGTTTTAGATGACCCTATAACATTCTTCCATTTATTCGCTATGTATTACCAATCCAAAACATTATTATACATGTATTAGGATCGCCATAATGTGAAATTTGTAGATTATAATATATCAAAAAGTATTATAATATAATTAAAAAGAGATTATAATATGTGAAATTTTCCATTATATAAAGTGTTACATCGAATATTATAATATGCAAATCCGCATATTTTAGTATAACATTAGTTAAATAATGGTGAATACACATAATGGGATGTACCAAGATGGATATTATATTTAATATTCAAAGTATAATTAATACACATTAATATGAACCATTACATACTAGTATGAAGTGCGTATTCACTATGTATATTCTTATTTAACAGGATCGCCATGCTTTACAAAGATCAAGACACAAAATTTAACATGAATTTTAATGACATCTCCTACCTTGTCTATGGCACCCAAACAGAAATACTGCACGATCCGAAAAGAAAGCTTTGCCTAGTTTGAATTCACCTCTCTTCAAATCATCTTTTATTCCTTCTCCTTCTCCCTATATGAATCTTCTTTTTCTCATTTTTTATATTGTGCTCCTCTCCGCTGTTTTATCTTTCTTATTTTATCTTTTTTCCTAAAAATATACTTTCCAATTTGGTCTGAGCATGCTTTAACTTTTATTTTATTTGTTTTCAATTGTTTTATTCCTTTTTTTTTTTCTTTCCTATTTTTTTCCTAATTAAAACACCATATAATCCAATTTCTAATTATAACACAATTCTGATAATGATATCTATTTTTATTGACTCATTAGCTATTGATAGTGTTATTTATCTATATTAAGGCATTAAGCCTTATAATGATAATCATGAATATCATAAATATAATTAGTTTATGTTATCATCATTACTAAGACATGTTGGTTAGTCTACACATGGTAGAACCAAACACTATTCACATAAATTTACATTTTTAAAAATATGAATAGTCATGAACATATTAACATGACATAAATGTAATCACACAAGATTAATACACCTAAACATAAATCTAAGATAACACACACATGCAATTATCTAAATATAAATAACACAAAGGATATACCAATGCTAACCATTCAAACTATGTATATAATTAGTGTTATTTAATGTGGTGTGTGAAAGGTTCTAGCCATTCCTCTGTCCTCCCTCAACACCTCCATTTACATCACCCTCTCTGATAATGCTCTCCCTCTAGTATGCTCTAAGGGATGAGTCTCTCCTACGTTAAACTCACAATAAGCAAGTAGTTAGTCCAAAACATCATGACATATATCATAAAATACTATTAAAATAATAAATCAATATAATATTAATGTAGAAATATGCATTACATCTAACTCATAACAATGCAATTATGTAATCAAAAAAATTCAATTGTACCATAACAACATATGACTTATAGCTTAATCAAATAATAATCAGATCAAATCATCAACTATAGATGTCCACGGATAATCAAGTAAGTTGCTTAGCGAGAAATTTGTATGTAACCTCCTTCCTCCCTAAAGTTGATAATCATCTTGATGACACTTATTCAAACATTAGTTCTGAATTAAAAATATTATTAAGCAGAAAAATAACATAGCATGAAGCATCAAATAAAGCAAATAAATATGTAAATCACTTGTAGAACTGATCATAGTCCTCCTAAGTAGTACTATCCTCAGAGTATTAGTCTCACAAGACCTTGTAATGTGACATCTCTTTATTACACAAATAAAGTTTTCAAGTGTCAATTACTCTGATTGGTTCTACCATGTCCACCCCAGAGTCTAGACCCTGCAAAGTATTTCAATCCAACACATGTGAAGGATCAAATATATAATTTTTAAGATAAGAAACATGGAAGACATTATGTAATAGAGCTAGAGCTGGTGGCAATGTAATTTTACATGCTACAAGATTGATCACTTTTAACACCACAAAGGGTCCCACATATCCTGATGATAATTTCATTGACTTCTTGAATTTAATATTCAACCATAGACACATGCAATCATCATAAAATCTAAAAATAAATGGCCAAGGAGAGTTACACAAAGCCTTCTAGCACCTTTGCACACCTTTCTAACCCAAAGAGTGTTTTTTTATTTTTAAAAAATTATTTAAAAAATTTGGCAAAAATGATGTGTATAAGTCAATACCATTGTTACTCCACATAATTTCTAATAAGTATGACATGTCAATACTATAGCTACTCCATATAGCTCCTAACAAGTATGAAAATGATTAAGAATTAGAAATAATACATTTACAATGTATTCAAAATTAAATAATAAACATTTCTTGGTATACATTTGTATAATCATATGACTAAATTTGACAAGTCCCCCTTCGAAAATCTTGGATTTGATAAACTCCCCTTATCGGATCCAAATTCAGTAACTATCGAGTCAATGTGAGACTAACTAGGGTTCACTATCATCTCTCAATAATCACAATTATAATTCACCACTCATCCCTTAGGTCTCCATGAACTAATGATCTAATAAATGTACACACGATTCAATGAATTACAAACCCATACTAACAGACCATAGAGTGCAATGATATACCATAACTAGTACCACATTTCACAGCTTAACCCATCTCAATTATATTCATAGTTAGAATAAAATAATGTTAAAATCAACATAAAAAACAAATTCAAATGAGCACACCATCCTTACAACCTTATAAAAGGAACAAGTGAGACAGTGCCTCCTCATTTGCTAGACTAGTTACACAATAAGTTATAAGCTTATCTGAACCCCTTAGACTAACATGATGTTTTGCACATCCTATTCCACACTCGATCTAGGTGAAAGATACATAAATGTCTCATCAAAAAAACATGTTTTAAATAAGATGAGAATAATACCAATCTAATTTAGGGTGAATCATATCATAATGATTATAATCAACTTATGAATCTTAATCTAGAACTAATATAATTTCAAAGTTTGCTACTCCACATGGTCAAGTTCTCAAGTGTAGATAAAGTATCACTGGAGAGTGACTCTAAAAATCCATAAGTGTAAAGTAATAATGTAACATCTCAATAATAAAAATCTTAAATATCCTCACATGGTATGAAAAAACACTACAACCCAAGATGCCAAAATCACTACACACTTACCAAACTTGTAAGTATAGTATTACAACCTATTCCCACAGCTAGAAGGGAAAAAAATGTTAACCTCATAGATGCATCAATCCATTCCATTATTATAACTTCTCTATCAATAAGTATAAGACATTATCCCATGAACTCCATGAAATATTTTCAAAATAACATTTCAAAGACAAGTTTCGGATTAAGGGAACACTTAATCAATATCATGAAAATATGAATCCACTTAGTGGGCTTATAATGATATAAAAAGAGGGTGAGTAACAAATCACTTATATTATAGCTATGTGAGATGACACCTCTTCCCAATTCACATAAACATATTGGGTGTCAATCTATGAGCAAACTCCTAACACATAGAAATCCTCAATAAAGATAACTACACTCCACTACAAGGAGAATTTCCACCACACTAGGTGGTGCCAATCCAAAGTGGTATTTTAGGATTCCCTCACCTTGGATTCATGTACATAAAAAACAAAATTCTATCTAAAATTCACATATTATTAAGTGAAAAACATCCCATGTTTTTTTAACACTCACAATACAAAACAAAAGTGGCAGAGGTGACTTGATTACCAAGTAAGGATGTAATCATTCTCAGAGTGTTCGATATAAGTGATAAATATTTTAAGAATATCTTTTTCATGACTCATGAAATATGCTATGCACTTATCTACCCAAACATCATATACAACAATCACCATCGAGACACTTGATAAACCAACCTTTTAACAACTCTAAGAAGGTACGAGGACTTCTAAGGGTACATACTCAGTGTACCACACAACATTTCTTGGAATCAACTATAAATCATCATCACTTCATAAAATAGGTCACATATGATTATGCCTTATCATTTCCAAAATTCTCTTTTGTTATCATGATGTTCCACACATCAGATGATTCAGTTAAATAGGTTCTTAGGCAAATTAGACCTAAGATCTTTAATAAAGGCAAGCTAATTTTCAATGTAACTCGCAAAAAAAATCAATCCCTACCTAGCAAAGGAGGAAAGAATTTTCTCAAAGAGTTAAAATACAAAATATAATCCTAAGAGATTAAGTTATTTGATCAAATGTAGAATACATCAACATAGGTAAACATAATTTTCAAGATTCATGGATGTCTATTATCTATAATATTCATCAAGTCATACATGCATATCTATTAGATATCACAACTCAAATAATGGTGTAGCATGATTTTACACTGAGGCACTACAATTTTAAAATACACTTCACATAACTAGCATAATACCATATGTCACTAGCCTCTCCACCTTGGTCAACCATGCTTCAACTCCATCACCCAAAATAATTTCTTCAAACTTAGGTGGATTTACATGTTTTATATCTCTAGTCAACTATGTAGTTACTTGTGCTCTTACATCCTAAGGGTTTTCCTGCTCAATGAGATGCGCTTCAAGTTCATTATGGTGTTCTTCCTCTTCGTGGCCATGAACTTCCTATTTTAGGGCTGAAATTCTATACCTAGTTTCGTACATGGCTGTGAGACTCTGATCCAACTTTGTATTAGAGAGTTGTCAATGATGTCATGGTGATGTCTTGAAGGTGTCCGGGTGAGTGGATGAAGTGTCTTAATATTTTATGTGACAATGACAAAGTGTGAAATATACTTGTCCCAGTATGTTTGAAGTATGTTAGGTTGATCTTCAGTTTGGCATGGTTAAAGAGGATTAGGGATGAGTATGGTGATTTAAGCATGTGTAAGGGGTCATATTAGTGGTCAAATATGATTGGATAGCTTGTGTGCATGAGTGTATTTCATCTGGTTGTCCATATTTTTCATCTAGACACTTTGGGTCTAGGGGCAAAAAGATCGAGTAGGTAGTTTGTTGACATCATCATTACCACGTATAGATGAGTCAGGGGGAGTTGATCATATGGTTATGATCAGTCGCTAGTTATTAGTCAAGTCTAGTTATCAAATATATAATACAAAGTTGATAAATCTCAAGTCATGCATTGAAGTCATAGCATGTTGAAAGCATATGGAGGGTGATCAAAGTTAGCTTTTAATGATAAATTTTAGATCATGTTGAAGATCATCAAAATATATGTGTGCAAAGTTGGGATCCCAGGCAGTTTGACTATATTTTTCCATACTTAGCTAAATTTGTGTGCGACAATAAAAAATTGAGTAGGAATTTTGATGATATTATATATTTCATGTGTGAAGGTTTCAAGAGAAACTAATCATATAAGTTTGTTTAGTTTTGATCTTAGTTGATTTCCACTAAAATTTAGATCATGTAATGAAGCATGTCAAAGGATATGCTTGTTTAAAGTTGGTCTCTCATGCAGGTTTTGACATAGTTGGATTTATGATAGAAGATTTTGAGAAGGCATTTTAATGGTAATATATCTTACATGCACAAAGGTTTCAAGAGAAGTTTGTCACATGGTTGGATTCTCCTATGTGAGAAGATCATATAGTCCAAATTTGAGAATATGTGAGTGAGGTAAGAGTTATGACTGTGCAAAGTTAGCCTTCTAGGTGTATTTCAAAGGTTTTCATACTTAGTCATTTTTTTAAAAGTTAAAGTTTGAGCAAGATCTATGGTGCATGTTACTACATGAAGTTAGGAAGTAATGAGATGAGGATAGGTGCATGATGTTTAAATACTGGGAAAAGGTAAAAGATAAGGATTTAATGGTGAGTGGGTATTTGCACATATTGATCAAGTAGTGAGCATTGATAGTTAAAGACTTGGTTGATCAGAGATCAATGGAGCATGTGGAGTCAACATTACAAGATTGCATGAGATGAGGTCAAAGTCACTAAGGTTTAATGTTTGAGCATTGACACCTATGCATTAAAGTTTAGACATGATCAAAAATGCATAATTGATCTGATCATTGAGGACATGAGATATGAGCAAAGTAGTCAAACTTTAACTGTGACTATTTGCATTTGAATATTTGAATTTTGTAAAGAAAAAGACCAGTGTCTAGTTTTTATGCCATAACTTTTGATACAGGCAGAATTTTCTCATGGTGTAAAAATAAAATATGTAGGCTCCAACATGCATTTGGAAATATGTATTTAAATATTTGGAATTATGTATAGACAAAGATATTGATATTTAAATTTGATTGTGTTCGTACTTGTTATGTAAGCGACCCAAGAAAAGTAATTGAGCTTGTTTTGATAATATTTTGATATCTCTTGATGAATTAGCTATTGGAAAGTGTTTTAGAATCCATAAGCATTCTCTCTATGCATTATGAAATATTAACCAATTGTATGCAATATAAGCAATGGTTTTGAAGTCGATTGTGTTTTCATTTATAATGATTGTGTGTACAGAGAAGTGCTTGAGCTAATTGGGTTTTAGTAGAAGAGTGTTTTGGGGACTATGATCATTTGAGGATGTCAAAAGGGTCATGTGGAATGGGTTCATGCATTTGGAATTGGTCCTTTGTTCTTAGTTTTCTCAAAGAAGTGTTAAAGAGATGAATGGGTCTCCATAGGACCTAAAAGTGACTTAGGCCTATATGAAAGTGGACTGTGCTTAAGTGTGACCCATGTGAGATGCCTTAAGGGTGAAGACATGTATTATGGCTGATATAAAATATTTTGATATTCTTAATTCATGATTTATTTATATATATATATATATATATATTGAAACCAAATGTGTTAGTTTCTAGAATTCTATGTGTGACATGTGAGATAGGCTAGTGCAAGGTGCATGTGAGAGTTGTGGAGTGAAGGATAGGTAGTGTGCCTGTTGGTTGAGTTGATGAGAAAAATAGTGTGTTGACTATGTGTATAACCTATAGTTCATGTTATTAATTCTATAATATTGTTCTTTCAATTTGAGGATATACGAAGAGGTCTGAGTGTACATATAAGGATAGTTTGAGTAAAGGAGAGATATTGTGGCATGCATATATAAGAGGCATGTTTGAGATAGATAGAGAGTTTATGCAAGGGTTATAAAATAGAGATCCATCATCAGGTGTTAAATACATCATTTCTAAGGTGGAGGTGTTCAAAAGAGGGTCTAAATGAATTGGTCTTTCTTAAGAGCAGTTGCTCTTTGTGAAATAGGTGTTTCACTAAATACTTTTGGTCAAGAGGATATGATCAATGTTTATTGGTATAAAGCAGTTGATTAGTCTCTTGTTTATAATTTATTATAGGATAGTATTCCATTTGTGTTACAGGTTTGAGAGTGAATTTTATTCTGCATGAGGTTTTTTCACAGGAACTATGTGTTATGTGTTTGATCTTGTATATGCATTGAATGTATGAGCTCTCTTGTTAATTCTTCTTAATCAAGTTGATATATGTTGATTGGTTAATAGTTTAAAGGATTACAATTAAAATTAAAATATTTGGGCTCGCTGATTCACCCTCTCAATGATTATACCTCTAATAATTAGTATCAAAGCAGGTCCTTTGGCAAAGGCTTAACAACTTGAAGTTGATCTAAGGTACAATATGGGTAGTCATCAAGGAGGCTTCTAGACTAAGTAAGAATCAATGTTCAATGGATCTAATTATGAATTTTGGAGTGCCAAGATGAGGACATACATTATGTCCCTAGATTTTCATGTATGGCAATATGATGTGGATGGTTATGTTGCTCCTACTATTCCTCCATCTAGTGTTCTAGACAAGAAGCTATTTGAGAAAAATTACAAGACATTGAATGTTATTACTCATGGTCTTTCAGAGACTTAATACACCAAGATAATCCATTGTAATTCTGCTAAAGAGATATGGGACAAAATGTAGATCATTTATGAAGAAGATTCAAAGGTTAAGATTGCTAAGTTGTAGACTCATAGAAGGAAATTTGAAAGTCTCAAGATGAATGAAGATGATACTGTGGCAACCTTTTTGTAGATAGTTGATGAGATTGTGAACATCATCAGAGTCCTTGGAGAGAACCTTGAAGAGGATGTTATTGTTCAAAAGGTATTAAGGTCTCTATCCCCCAAGTTTTATCTAAAATTATCTACTATAGAAGAGAGTCATGACCCTAATCCATTGAACATGGATCAACTACATGGCACCCTTACTGCCTATGAAATGAGGAAGAATGATGATATACTGCATCAAATAAAGAAGTAGATTTCAAGACTAAAATGGAGATAAAGAAGAAGTTCTAAGGTAAGAAACTTAAAGAGGATGACATTCTTGATATAGATGAGGATGAACTAATTGCTTTAATTTCAAGGAAATTGAAAATGGGTTGAAGCAAGTATAAAGGTAAACTACCCATCAAATGCTTCAATTGTGGTGAGATAAGACATTTTGCTAATACAGTGTCCTCATAAGTATAAGAAAGATGATGATGAAAAGAATGATCAAGTTTATGATGATGGCAAGAGATCATTCATGTCTGATAAAATCAAGAAGGGATTCAAAAGGTTTGATAACAAGAAGTACTTCAAAGATAAAAAAAAGTCTCTACACCAAAGAAGATTGTAGCTCATCAGATGAGAGTGAATACAATGACTCAAAGTATGATCATGAAGATGATGGTCCTATTGAAGATAGAGTCATTTTCATGGCTGAAGAAGGAAGTTGTTCACAACAAAAGGAGACTACTTGGAGTGTTTCAAATGAGGATGAATATGAAGTGGACTATGAGACTGCATTGACTAATGCTCATGAAGAATTGAAAATTGAGAAGAAGATCAATAAAAAGATGAAATCTAAACTCAAGGACTTTGAGGATAAATTTAGTGTGTTTTAGGCAAGAATGAATGAAGATGCCAAGGAGCATGAAGATATGGTCAAACATCTCAGTTGTCAATTGAAAGTCTTGTCTACAATCCTAAAAGCTAAAAAAGATGAATGTGTAAGATATGTAATTAAAAATGAGTCATTGAAATCTAAGTTAGAGAAAATGTCCAGTAAGGTAATGTCATTTGTGAGATTTGAAAAGATCTCAAGTGATCTAGAAAACATTCTAAATGATCAAAAGCATGCAAGTGATAAGACTAGTCTTGGATATAAAGAAGAACCAGAGACTGCAACTCAAGACAAGATGAAGACTAATTTGAATAAAGACAATCATATTTTGAAGGCAAATCATTAGAAAAGGAATAAAGGTGATGGCAAAATGTATACAAAATAGATCAAACAACTAAATGCCATGAGGTATGTAAATTTACATGGTTACTGTTATACTTGTAATTAGTTTGGGTATAGAGATAGAGAATGTAGAAGACCTATTAAGAATGAAATTTCATGGAACTATGATGGTGGTCATCAGTCAAAAGATGTGAACAAGGCTGAGTGCTTCAACTATCATGATATATGACACTTTTCAAAACATTGTCCATTCAAGGTAACACAAAATGAGTTTCCATCAAGGATTATGGTTTGCTATAGCTATGAATAGAGAGGTTATATTGTTATATTTTTCAAGCAAAGGCCTATAAGATAGAATAGGTTTTATCAGGATCCTAGAGTGCAAGACAGAAGTCAAGTAAACTCATGGAGACCAAAGGTGGTAAGTAAGAATTATGATGAGTCTGAAGGTTCAATTACTCTATTTTCTATGGTAGAAAATGTTATAGATGTTAAAGAGTGACAAGAACTCTCATTGACTGCTCATGTTGAGAATGAAGAGACCAAGCTCAAAGAGAAGACCAAGGTACTGGTTGACGATAGTCTTGACATGTGTATGGATCCAAGTAAACATCTTACTATTGTTGAAAAAGTTTCATGCAAATAACATCAATTGTTTGTACCTAGTGATGAGGTTCCAAGTTGTAAGGTTGATGCTTCAAATGAAAAGGTATGTCAAGATTCCATAGTTGTTCCATGTGTTGTCAATTTTATCTTTGAAGAAATGGAGAGTGATATAGAAGAATAACCAATTGTCATAGTCTCAGACTAAGAAGAAAAACAACAATATTAAGAAGTCATATAGCTATAAGAGGATTCTATTGGTTACTAAGGAGATGTGGGCTACTCTTGACTTCGCTTTGTTTTAGAGCATTATGGTGCAAATGATGTCTTTGTCTATGCTTCTTAAGAGACTCCTTTAAATGGAGAATCAAGTGTTTATATGGTGTTCATGAGATGTTTCTAGTAGACTATATTTGAGTATTCTTAGATAGAACATGTATACCTAGGTGTAAAAGAAGTTTCAGAGGTGGACATTGACTGGAAGATGTTGTCTTGACCTTGTTTGTTTTGAGATTTTAGGGTTTTGGGCTCTGACTAGAAAAGTCATCTGCCTTATGAGTTGAGGTATGAGGCTTCTTAATATGTTGAATAGGTCAAATAGGTTATTAAATCAAGATTCATATAGATTTTAAGGTTTTTAGTTCTCAATTTATTCAAGTTTTTATCAAGTCAGAGGCCTAATTAGGTAGTTGGTTTGTTAAGGAAGTATATTGCAAAGGATGAGCTAGTTGTTTCAAATTTATGCTTTTGAGGGGGCATATGAGAGTGCTCCAAATATGAATTTTTAGGTCTTGAAGATACATCTATTGAAATTTGTGAGATCTGCAAGTTATAGGTAGGGTTACAAGGAGGCTAAACATGCCTAGTTTGAAGAAGAGTGTTTTTTTCTCAGTTTCTCCAAAAAAGAAAGGTATGATTATTTCAAGGAGATTTTTCAAGTTGGTTGAGATTATGTTCCATAGTTTATGAGTGGCATAAAGTTCTGTTGGTTGTCCTTATGGTAGCTTGAGAGAGAAGGCTAGTAAGCATGTATGGTGATTCTTCATGGTGTGTGGAGATGTGGCGATATGAAGATGATCTGAAGGTGAAATTGATTAAAAAATATTAGGGGGATTCCCTCTCAAATATTTCTTAGTGATTTACATCATATTTATGTGGTTGTGTGTTTCTTTCTTCATTGATTGCAGTGTTTGGTAAAAAGAGAGTGTTGCCATGGAGCAAGAGGAAGGTGTCAAGGCAAGAAGACGGAGGATCAAGTTAACGGTGAGTTTGTATCATATTTATATGATGGTCATTTTATATTGATGGTATTTTTAGGTCCTTAAGATCAATTTGTGCCCAATTTATCAATGAGTCAAAGGGGGAGAAAGTTCCTGTTATGGGAGTGCTTGAAGAGAGAGAAGGTGAGTTGTATAATGTTATATGATGGAGTGTTGATATCAATGATAAAGGGGGAGATTATTGGAGAGTTGTAAATAATGTAATGGTGATGTCATATATGTGTCTTTATGATTGGATAAAGTACCTTGATATTTTATGTGATAATGACAATGTGTGCAATATACTTATCCTAGTATGTTTAAAGTATGTTTGGTTGACCTTCAATTTTGGCATGGTTAGAGAGGTTTAAGGATGAGTATGGTTATTTTATCATGTGAAAGAGGTCCTATCAGTGGTCAAATATGATTGGATAGCTTGTGTGCATGAGTGTATTTCATCTAATTGTCCATATTTTTTATTTAGACACTTTGGGTCCCATGGCAGAAAATTTAAATAGGTAGTTTGTTGATGTCATCATTGCCATGTGTGGATGAGTCAGGGGGATTTGGTCATATTATTGTGATAACATTAGTCTCTAGTTATTATTATTTAAATATAAAGTTAGGAATCAAAGCGTAGTCAAAGATATGAGGGTGCAAAGTTGGTTTTTAAGACAAAATTCACTACTTTCCCATACTTAGTCAAATTTGCATGTGGCCAGAAAGAGTCGAGTAAGCATGTTAATGAGGTCAAAATTAACACACATAGAGGTGTCAGGATAAAATGATCATATGGGTTTGTTCATTCTTTTGCCTTTTATTTATGATAAATTTTAGATCATGCGATAAATTACATCAAAAGATATGCATGTGTAAAGTTGGGCTCCTAGATAGTTTGACTAAATTTTTTCCATACTTAGCCAAATTTACATGTGATAAGAAAAATTGAGTAGACATTTTAACGGTGTTATATCTTGCACGTGTGAAGGTGTCAATAAAAATTGATCATATGAGTTTGTTCAATTTTAATCATAGTTAATTTACTCTAAAATTTAAATCATTTAATGAAGCACGTCAAAAGATATGCTTGTTCAAATTTGGCCTCTTAGACAGGTTTTGACATAGTTAGCTCTGTGATATAAGATTTTTAGAAGTCATTTTAATGATGATATATCTCACATGCACTAAGGTTTCAGGAGCAGTTTGTCACATAATTGGATTATCCTATATGAGGAGATCATATGGTCCAAATTTGAGAACATATGAGCGAGCGAGGAAAAAGTTATGATTTTGCAAAGTTGGCCTTTCAGGGGTATTTCAAAGGTTCCCATACTTAGTCATTTCTGCACAGGTTAAAGTTTGAGCGAGATCAACCGTTTGGATTGCTCTAAGAAGTCAGGAAGCAAAAAGATGAGAACAAGTGCATGATGCATAATGATTGAAAAAAGATAAAGGATAAGGATCTAATAGAGAACAAATATTTGTATAGAATGATCTAACATTAAGCATTGATAGTTAAAGACCTGGATGATCCACAAAGATCGATAAAGCGTATGGAGTCAAAATTACAAGATTGCACGAGATGAGGTCAAAGTGATTGAGGTTTAAAATTTGAGCATTGGTTCCTATGAATTAAAGTTTATACATGATAAATAGTATGTAATTGATCTAATTAGTAAGGACACGAGATGCGATAAAAGTAGTCGAAGTTTAAATGTGACCATTTGCATTTGAATATTTGAATTTTGCAAAGGAAAAGACTAGAGTATATTTTTTATGCCATAACTTTCAATCTAGATAGAATTTGCTCATAGTGTAAAAAGTGGATATGTAGAGGAATCCAAGGCGCATTTGAAAATATATATTTAAAGATTTGAAAGTGTGTAAAAATAAATATATTGAGCTTAAAATTTGACTATGTGTTCGTACTTATTTTGCAAGTGACCCAAGAAGAGTAATCGATCTTGTTTTGATATAGTTTCAATATTTCTTAATGAATTAGCTACTAAAGAGTGTTTTATACTCCATAATAATGATTTGTGTGTATTATAAAGGATTGATCAATCATATGTAGTATAAACAATGGTTTTTAAGTCAACTATGTTTTCATTTATAATGATTGTGTGTATAGATAAGTGTTTGAGTTAATTAGGTTTTAGCAAAAAAATGTTTTGGGGATTGTGATCATTTGAAGATGTCAAAAGGGTCATGTGGAATGGATTCAAGCATTTTTAAGTGGTCATTTTTTCTTAGTTTTCTTGAATAAATGTTAAAGAGATGAATGGGTCTCCATAGAACCTAAAAGTGACTTAGACCTATTTGACAGTGGATTGTGCTTAAGTGTGACCCATGTGAGATGTCTTAATGGTGAAGGCATGTATTGTGACCAATAATAAATATTGTGATCTTGTTAATTCATGATTTCTCTATATATAGTAAAACCAAATGTGTTGGTTTCTAGACTTGTATGTGTGACATGTGAGAGAGACTAGTGCAAGGTGCATGTGAGAGTTATAGATCAAAGGATAGGTAGTGTTATTATTGGTTGAGTTAATGATAAAAATATTTTTTTGACTATGAATTTTACAATTCAAGGATAAGCGAAGAGGTTTGAATGTGCACATGAGGGCAATTTGAGTGAAGAAAGAAAGAGATTATGGCATGTCTATGTGAGAGACTTGTTTCAGATAGAGAGAGAGTTTGTGCAAGGGTTAAAAAATAAATATCCATCATCGAGTGTTGAAGACATTATTTCTAAGGTAGATGTGTTCAAAGGAAGGTCTAAAAGACTTGATCTTCCTTAGAGACAGTTGCTCCTTGTGAAATAAGTGTTTTACTAAATACCTTTGGTCAGGAGGATATGATCAATTTTTTTGGTTTAAAAGAGTTTATTAATCTCTTGTTTGTAATTTTTGATAGGACAGTAGTCCATTTGTGTTGCAAGCTTGAGAGTGGTTTTTATTCCCCATGAGGGTTTCTCAAAGGAGCTATGTGTTATGTGTTTGATCTTGTATATGCATTGAATGTATGAGCTCTCTTGTTAATACTTCTTGATCAAGTTGATATATGTTGATTGGTTAATATTTTTAAGGGTTGTAATTGAAATTGAAAATTTTAGGCTCACTGATTCACCTCCCCTTAGTGATTTCACCTCTAACATTTTATTGCTTGATCAACAATAAATTTTTTAGGATTAAATGGAGGGTTACTATCATTGACATTTGATGAAACCTCTCTAGATACTCTAAATTTAACTATTATCCCTTCTAAAAATTAGAAGGATAAAAAAATTATAGTGGAATCATTAAATTATAGAGTTTGAGTCGCAGCTCTGATACCACATGCAACATCCTCACTAGGATCTATCTAGAATAACATATTTTTTTATTTAATCAATGTATTCTTTCATTAGATTTCACCCAAAGAATTTAATTAGTGATCCAGATAAAATACTTTAAGTATATTAACTATTAAAAAAAACATGTGGCATCTATCCATCACTAACCCCTATCATTAGATGAAACACAACATAATTGAATATAATGAGTAATTACATTTTTTAGCAATGATTGGTACAAACATGTAGTAATTTATGTCATGGTACAATAAGTAAATATTTACATCTCATAAAAAAATGTCTTGATAATAATAAATATAATAAAATATACAAGATACAATGTTTCACAGAGCATGAGTTCTCTGAACTCCAATATCTATGGAAATATCAAGTGTCGTCTCTAAGTGAATACTATTATGGGGAGGGAGAGCATCATCTGATAACTTTTACATACCAATCATAAACCATCAATCCCCTACACAATCCTCCATCAGGGAACAACCCTCCCTTCATGGTTGAGTAGATAGTGATGATGCAATAATCTAGAGAGACAAACTAGTATCCATGTGCTATATGATTTCTAAGAATATGCAGTGTACCATAAATTTCTTCATTATAACATGATATCACATAAATATGTAAATCATACATATAAAATAATAATGTCTAACATTACTTTGGTCAAAGTTTTCAATAGTAATTGATCTCTAGCATTGGTCAATTTCATACACACTACTTAATCAAATAATTTTCATTTAACATTGATGATACTAATAAGCTAGTGAAATCAGTCTCACTACTTAGTACCATAAATGCAAAATTTACTTAACATAAATATAATCAATAGATTCATACAGATTACTTCCTACTAACAAGCACAAACATGTTAACATAGGAATAATCAAAATGCATATATTTAGTCTGTCAAACATATGAATGAATCTCTACCATATTATTTATCACGTAAATAATAAACATATAAATATAGATTATATTAACCAGATATAATATATATTAGACTACAAATTTTGATTTTCATAAATAGACACAAATACAGTATATTCTATGTCAAGAACTCATATCACAGTCCATCATTTTTTATGTTCACACTACTCAATTTCAAACAATCAGTCTTAAACTTTTTAGAGAATCAGATAACTCCTAAACCAAGTTATACTTCATATGAACATAATTCAAACAACTTATTACATTTATAAAAGACTATATTCATATGGTTATAATTTCTTATCCCTCAGAATCCTATGGCTTATGCTAACAATATATTAGCTAATAGATATAGTTATATGTCCCAATACACCTATATATGTTATATATTTATATGAATACTTAAATCCATATGTAGATATATTTATTATATATACACCATTGTACATATTAATTGTATTCATATTATGTGTTTCATACAAGCACTCAACAATATATAAATACTGTAAAAGTCAATAGTCATCTTAAAATTCTAATCAATGACTTCATATGATATCAACAACTGTTATGAGTTAAATCCAAACTTATATTTTACATGGCGATTACGTATTGCTCAATCTTTCATAAAAATCGTAAATACATATGTTCACATACTAGAATATATTAACATACTATATGATGGTCAACAAACTAACATGCAGAGTTTATTAAGGTACACTAGATATTAAGTATGTGATATTTAATATAATTGAGTATAACATAGTATTAAATTAATTGTTAACTCACATAAGCAATTAATAGTATATAAGTACTTAATAATATTAAATCTACAATAGTCATCAAAGTACGTATACTGTTAAATCTCACTATTAATGTATATGTATTAGCTAATTTTGTAATGTTAATTATGTTCAATCTCACATCAACTCATATTATGCTAATGTGAACTATATTTAGGCACACATACTCAATCTTGCAGATTTATTACTATGTTAAATCCATTACTTATCCATATATTTCTCCAAATAAGTTTATATGTATCTCCTTAATATATAGTCTATAAATATTACATAAGTAATCACTCTGTATAGCATCTTGGTATATGCAATCACTGTGTATATTTATCTTTGCATCTTTGTATCTCTATATCTCCTTAATACAAGTTTATAAGTTTATTGACTTGGATTCCACATAATTTATACGTAAAATAAAGAGTAAAGGCATTCCCAAGTAACTATATAATGCTACTATATAACTATATATCGCTATCAAATAAGACATATATATGTATTAGTAATACATATCGTTGTACTATATGTGTCGCTCTTTTTTTTTTATATACCCACATAAATTACTTATTCACAGAAGTGGGGCAATCATCAGTTCCCACTATAAACATTACTTCAGAACCACATAATTTAAGATAAACATTATTTCACGTAATACTATAAAGAATATTTGGACCCACATAATTTACTTATTCACACAAGTGGTGCAATCATACCATATAAACTGTATTGGAAATATAGATGTGTATCATTAATGCATGGTGTAAGATAAACATTGGCAGAATAGAATATCATTGCTTATTGCATGGATCAATGTATCATCACTTCTATGAATCAACGTAAATCAGGGTGTAAATAAATTTGAAAGCTCTTACTATATACATCACTATAATATTTCATTCATAGTGAACTATATATAAATATTATTGATGTATATAGATGTATGGATTGCTATATTTAATTAAATTTTTGTATACTTAATCAAAGACCATTATACTTTTATATGGTATACCTTATAACATAATTCGATGTATATCCTCAAATCGCTTGTTGAATGTAAAACTCTCTTTCTGTATAAACCTCTTTCCAGTTTAGATAATAAGTTACACACAGTTATATCTATATATATTCAACCTTTCCAACATTCATTTATATGGCCTATAGAGTAATGGTGCACCATACGCTATGTATATGTTTGCAGTTTTAGATGACCCTATACATCGCTACTCTTATTTAAACCTATTGTATATTCTTCCATGTATTCGTTGTGTATTAATAATCCAAAACATTATTATACATTTAACAAGATCGCAATTATGTGAAATTTACAAATTATAATATATCAAAAAGTATTATAATATAATTAAAAAAATATTATACTATATCAACAAGATTATAATATATGAAAATTTGCCATTATCTAAAAAGTATTGCATCGAATATTATAATATGCAAATCTGCAAATTTTATTATAACATTAGTTAAATAATGGCAAATACACATAATGGGATGTTATAGGATGGCTATTATATTTAATATTCGAGGTATAATTAATACACATTATTATCAACCATTACATATTTGTATGAAGTATGTATTTGTTGTATATATTCTTATTTAACAAGATTCTTCATGCTTTGCAAAGATCAAGACACATAATTTCACATGAGTTTTAATGACATCTCCTATCTTGCTATGGCACCTAAATGGAAATAACATGTTCCATAAAGAAATCTTTGCCTAGTTAGAATTCTCTTCTATTCAAATCGCCCTTCTTTCCTTCTCATTCTCCCTCTATGCCTCTTCTTTTTCTCTATTTTATGTTGCGCCCCTCTCTTCCTTTTTATTTTCTTGTTTTCTTTTTGTTTTATCCTTTTTCCTAAAAATATACTTTTCAATTTGGTCTAAGCATGTTTTAAAGTTTATTTTATTTGTTTTTATTTATTTTATTCATTTTATTTCTTATTTACAATTTTTTTCTAATTAAGACACTAGATAATCTAATTGCGAATTATAACACAATTCTGATAATAATATCTATTTTTATTAAATCATTATTTATTTATATTGACGCATTAAGTCCTATAATGATATCCCTGAATATCATAAAGATAATTAGCTTATGTTCTCATCATTACTAAGACATGTTGGTTAGTCTACACATGGTAGTATCAAACATTAATCACATAAATTTGCATTTTCAAAAATATTAATAGTTATAAACATATTAGCATGACATAAATGCAATCACACAAGACTAATTCACCTAAACATAAATCTGAGATAATACACACATGCAATTATCTAAAGACAGATAACATAAAGAATGTACCAATGCTAACTATTCAAATTATGCATATAATGAGTGCTATTTAATGTGGTGTGCACAGAGTTATAGTCATTCCTCTATCATTCCCTAACACCTTCATCTACATCACCCTCTTCGATGATGCTCTCCTTCCATCATACTTTGAGAGATGAGTCTCTTTTGCATCAAACTCACAACAAGTAGGTAGTTAGTCCATAACATCATGATATATATCACAAAAGACTAATGAAATAATAAATCAACATAATCATAATGCAAGAATATGCAATACAACTAACTCATAGTAATGCAATCATGTAATCAAAGCAATATTCAATTGTTTCATAACATCATATAACTTATAGATTAATCAAATACTAATTAGATCAAATCACCAATTATAGATATCAACGAATAATCAAGAAAGTTTGTTTAACGAGAAATCAGGGTATAAGAATAACTTCACATAACATTTTACATAACGTATTCATGTTTGTTAGATGGATGATCCTTAGTTATCCTTCTATCTTGTACATACACCCACACATCAACCTTTTTTTAGTCCTTAGATTTGTGTTCAATAAACTCTTTCCTTGTCACTTTTATTCTAATCCAAACAATCCAAAACTGTGAACCTATATTTCTTTATATTTCATAGCATCCCTTACATATAGAAAATCCATAAAAAAAATAGATTGTGTTTTCCCTCATAGTCATATCTACTAATCTGAGTCATAATTAGTTGTTGGTACTACCTATAATTAGTGGAACCTATCTATGGTCTTCCTCACAGTCATCCCCATTTATGAGACAACAAAGCCATAATATACACAAAATTCGATAATTGTCATGGAAAACACAATGTCAAGAGCATGGTCATCTCAAAAAATATATATTTATGCTTGACATTGTGCACACATGAATGACTAGATTTACATCTTATGAAAATCTATATGCATGTGATAGATTGTTCGGATCCTTCATATTCTTATATTTTCAAAACTATTACAAATTGAACTTTTCAATATTCAAATATTCTCAAAATACAAAAATATTCAAATATTATAAAAATCTAAAATCAGGCCCTAAACATGATATAATTTCTAGATTAAACTATTTACAAATGTTATTTATCACATATTTGGTAGATAACATATTCTTTACATACACACATGCATTTCATAGTATATGAGTACTATGTAGGACATACAGATGTTTTTTCATCTACCTAGTAGCCATACCAATACTAGGAACATCTTGTTTATCAAGTTTCACTATTATAATTTGTATCTTTATATGACCTTTGTACTATGTTGAATTACTTATATTGCTTACACATGACTTACTAATTACTTATTTTTTACACAGTGATACATAATATGCCATTATATTGTGATGTGACATTGATATATATGAATGGTGTAGACTAGTACTTTTTTTATGCTCCATTGATGTTATTACTCTTTTACATAGCAGACTATCATGTGTTTTACTATTTTGTGTGGCCCTTAGTTCTTGTTTGATGCAACATCATTAATGTCATTTGTTTGCAATACTGTTAATGTCATCTTGTATGTGGCCCTTGGCCTTATTTGTTGCGATATTTTATGTCCCTTGTATATGGCCCTTGACCTTATACATGACACTAACACTTGCACATGTTGAACTTGTTGACATTGAGTGGTGACATGACCTATATCATACACTATTACTGCATAGTCTTATTCAGTTACATTTTTACCATCTACTTAATTGATACATCTATCTAGAGATGACAATTATATGCCATGCATTCCATATGTTACATACATACCTTAATTGATATATGCACTATTATGATGACATATTCTCCATATGATCAAATGATATTATATTATATTATATTATATTATATTTATACATAACATGTTAATTTTTATTTTGAGATGAATGACTTATAGGATACATCTCTCTTCTCAAAGGGAGGACATTATAGTGGGTTTCTCATAGAGACATAAGCTTCCATGAGAAGAAAGTTAAATTGAAGTACAAATTTTTAAAATTCAAAAATTCAAAATAGTTTATGTATCAGATAGTTATATACATGATAAATATTGACACATTGATATAGATTACATGGACATATGTCATGCATATGCATTCACTTTACAAACACTTGAGTACATATTCATACATAGTTGGATGTTTGAACCAACTGATATAAAACGCTGTCCCTGTATGTTGAATTTGAGAATCTATATCTAAAATGTATGTGTATGTAAAAGCATGTAATCCTTGTTCTTGTAAATTGTGTGCATATGTCCATGCATATGTACCAAATGTGTATGGATTTGTGTTGAAGTGAGCATATCCACATAGTTTACAAGAACAAGGATTACAGGGTTCCATATACACATATTTGAGATATAGATTCTCAAATTCAATATATAGGTGCATAACATTCTATATCAATTGGTTTATGCGTACATACACAACAACATAGTTATAGTTGAATATTAAATAGTTGTCATTCTATTTCAAACTTATCAGATCTTTAGTCATGATGAGAGCATAGACATTTTTTATTCTCTTTTGGTCATGCATTATATTCTACATTGAGCGAAACTACACAATCAAACATGTGTTCATGATGGGACCATGAACATTGTTCATTTCCTTTCAATCATGCCTTTTGTTTAAAATAGAGTGAACTTGATCAAACTTGAGAGAAAAATTACAATGAAATATATGGCATCTACAATGGTTGACTCATTTTATTTGAGTGAATCTGCCCTGAGGGTTCTCTCATTTACTTGCATAGTCATTTCTTTGAGCAAACCTAGGTTGATGGTTCTCTCTTTTTCATACATAATTATTTGGGTTAATAGATTATGTACTTTTCTCCACATTCATGAGGGTTGAGGCATGTTTTCTTTTCAACCCAAATTCTTGCATAATACACAAGTTTGAGACATGATCACCCCAACTCTCTATGTCCTTTAACAAAGAAGCACAATCTCTGCAATGTTTCAAGGAAACATCATCTTGAACAAGTTGTACGGAAAACATAGTTTTCACCAACACATATATGTACTTTAACTCTTGTTCTTTCAAAATTTTAGTTTTAGATTAAAATAATTAATTTATGGACATTGACAACACATGATTGCAGGTTTTTGCTATTGTCTATCATGCACAATTAGAGATTCATCATCAAAGACAAAGTGTGTTGTACACACTTAAGTATATTTTATCTTTTTATTGTAACAATTTCATTACTAGAATGAAAGGGGAGTAATTGTAGAAAATAAAATTTGGTCTTTGGTACTTAACAATGACAAGATTGACACACATTTACCGCACATAATTGGAACACTCAAACAAGTTCTTAATCAATCATTTTCTCATACTTACATGTTATCTTATGAGTCAACCCTTCTATTATGTTGTTATCCACCTACAAGAATCTCACTGTATATTTCAATCTTGCTAAATATTCTACACAAATATCTTTAGATTCTCAGTTTAGTGTGCATGTATACAAGTTGGTTCTACAAGACTCAATCAATGTTGCCAGTCGATATTTCCCTGATTTGGTTCATATCGACCTACTCCCAACAATGATTATTTTATAAAACCAAACCCATCCTTAAAGCCAATGCATTAGCATAGCATGCCAATAGCATGAAGAATTATTCAATTAGATCGATATATTAACAAATCAAGGTTTCATTCAAAAGAGGACTTGACATTTATCTAGTACACATCTATACACTATTGCTCTTCCCAAATTGTAAATTTATTACTAGGAGCAGTCACAAGCTAAGTCAAATAAAACATTGTCAAGTATCAAAGCCACAACATTCGTTGCATACATATAGTAAAAGAGCACAATTACACAATCACACTAGGTTTTTAGTCCTCACAAGCACACCTAGGGTTCACGACAAAAGATATTGATTTTTGCAGCTACATTTATCAAGTTTTGAGATCACAACATAGAGCAAAAAAGATAGTCATCAGTAACTAAAAAACCTCACAAGCACACCTAGTGTTGACGGAAAAAGAGACTGATTTTTGTAGCTACATTTACCAAGTTTCGAGATCACAACGTAGAGCAAAAAAGATAGTCATCGGTGACTATATAGTCATTGTTCCCTACTTCCGCTCAGGGCAATATCAACTATCAAGTCAGTATCAACCGATGAAACTGACCCAATCCTGCAAAGCCAACCCAACGCAAACAACAAATCTTATTTAAACTAAACGAACCACATGGCTACATTACCCTAGGATTTTCATTTCCACAATATAGTCACAATAAGACAATCGATCAAAAAAGCTAAGAACTCATCTTTTTGTTGTACTTATTATATTTAGCATATGTCACTTGTTGAATCATTGCAATCAGTTTTAATATTTTACATTCAAATGTATGTTTGAATGTCATATCTTAATATTTGAATTACATTTCAAGTTGGTTCACGGCAAAAGAGATTGATTTTTGTAGCTACATTTATCAAGTTTTGATATCACAACATAGAGCAAAAAAGATAGTCATCAGTAACTAAAAATCCTCACAAGCACACCTAGGGTTGACGGCAAAAGAGATTGATTTTTGTAGCTACATTTACCAAGTTTCGAGATCACAACGTAGAGCAAAAAAGATAGTCATCGGTGACTATATAGTCATTGTTCCCTACTTCCGCTTAGGGCAATATCAACTATCAAGTCAGTATCAACTGACGACACTGACCCAATCCTGCAAAGCCAACCCAATGCAAACAACGAATCTTATTTAAACTGAACGAACCACATAGCTACATTACCCTTATTTTCATTTCCACAATATAGTCACAATAAGACAATCGATCAAAAAAGCTAAGTACTCATCTTTTTGTTGTACTTATTATATTTAGCATATGTCACTTGTTGAATAATTGCAATTAGTTTTAATATTTTACATTCAAATGTATGTTTGAATGTCATATCTTAATATTTGAATTACATTTCAAGTTTCTATCATATTAGGGTTTGTAAAACCGAATTAGGGTAAAATAATTAGCATGTTTGTTCCACATTAACCTATACCTATCTTTTTAACCTTTTATTCATGGCATATTTACCCCTACAAACAAATGTATTTTTTGCAATTGAGACATGAACAACAAATACAATATTGCAGATCACCACTAAAACTACTTCAATAGCCATTCACTTTAAATTCAATTTGAATTGCCTATCCAGGCTCATAACTGCACCTAAATGGCATTGTATGAATGATGCAGATCCTCTCCCACGTATTTGGAGTGGATCTGCACCACTTTGTGTGGCACAATTTCAGATGTACAATTAAATTAGTGGATTTAATAATAGAAATTGTTATCTTTCAATAAATTGTTCTGGACTAAATACGCATAAGATTAGAAAATTCAATGACTTAAAAAATTATATAGTTAAAATCTAGTTTTGGTTTTCAATTTTTCACTATGGCGTAATCAGACAAAAGAGCACAGTGCAAGCTAGTAATAGCAAAATGTATGATAACAAAATAAATTGTAGGGATCTGTGCCATTCTAGTGAAAAACTCGAGTTTTGCAACTAAATTAACAAGCCTTAAAAACTATTTCATTACATACATGGGGAAAGCAATTTTCAAGATATTTCCATGCATCAAATAGAGTACAGGTAACTCAGTTAATTTGAAATGACTGATACATTTATCTAATAAGGTGCCATTTTATTTTCTGGATGGTCATCCCAGGCATTCATACCTATTTTTATTGGTAGAAAAATATCTTTTACAAAGAGTCTCCATTTCCCAAAGCATATTGCCTGTAGGCATAATGATTTTGTGAGCTTTTAATCCTTTTTATCATTTCATTTCTCAATCCAAAGAGGGTTCACTCTGTATCATAACTTCGTATATTTTCCATAGCTTTTAATACTGACAAAATTGGCCAACAACCTTCCTGGATTTCACTAACTTAATCTTCCAATGGCAGCCTATTCACTATGTACCTTTGCATTAGTCATAGAACATGCTGACATTGTGGTGAACACAAAGCTTGCATTGATTTGATCTAACCTCGCCAATTGTAATGCTTTGCCAGCAGACATAGCTGGGTTGCATGCTTCTCATGAATCACAGAAGCAGCCACGTGAAGGCCTTGTGTAACTCCATAATGAACTAATGAATCCTTCAACACAGCGTGCAACATCCAAGGGGTTCTCCAAAGCTGGAGTCACTTTCTCAGAAAAATGGTTTTCATCAACCATGATAAAGCCCGCAAAAACTGCACAGTTTATCAATTTAAGTTAGAAGCCCTGGACAGGCATGGAAAGAGCAGATAATGCTTTGAACTTTAGATTATTATGCATTGCTGCATAGCCGATTTAACCTTCCTACAGCTAATGAAATGTGAGTGGTCTTTCTGATCTGCCCATGACATATGTCGAAGCCTAGTTTAACTTCAAAACCAAGATGAAGTATAAGTATTTACCTGGGGCCTCCACATTTAAATTCCATTTCACACAAAAATTATTAAAAGTTTGGATTTCCAACTCGTGCAATCACACTATCCAATTCATAAATTTGACTTTGAAATGTTCACAAATTTTAACTTATGATCTTTAGGAAGTAATAAAAATGATCAAAATGTGAAGGTTAATTCCTCTCTTTTGCAAATAAGTTGAGTGGAATATTAACAAATTTGCAATTATTTCAACAAAACACAATCTATTATGATAAAAGCATAATTACTACTGATTGTTTTCAAACTAGAAGGTTCAATTAACCAGTCATTCCCATTTACAAGTAAGAACACATACTTGCAAAGGTCAAGCTGAGGCCACGAAAACCCTAAGCATACTCTCTTAGGACATGGCATTGTATACAGTACTGGCAATCACATATCCAACCATGCAAGTTGTTTCAGAGCATCTCCAAGTTCTATACTGCCTGTTGCTCAATCTCTGATTCTCTACTTGCATCAATCCCTTGTCTTAGGTGCATGGCAAGCACTTCCTGGTTATCTCTAAACTTTTCCCCATTACTCTCAATTAGGTTGTTTCAGAGCATCTCCAAGTTCTATACCGCCTGTTGCTCAATCTCTGATTCTTACTTGCATCAATCCCTTGTCTTAGGTGCCATGGCAAGCACTTCCCCATCTCAGTTTCAATTTTCAATAACATATGCAACTTCTGACACATTTAATAGATAAAACTAATCATAGCCCTATACTTAACAAACTCTGGTTCTGAATTCCATCAACAATCTGAAATTACCAGATTATCAAATGAATGGCAGAAACCTGAATATGCATGGATCGATGACAATAGCCAACAAAAAATAGGAAAATGATGTTAACAAAAACAACAAACGTAAAATGCTATTAGGAGACAATCACCAACCACCTAGAAGCAACGCATTAGCTCTCCATTGTTTGCAACCGAAAAAAGACATGGAGTATTGCCAAGACTTGTACATAATACAAACAACCACGGCCTAGAAAGTAACAATGCAGGTGAAGCAACCACAAAAACACCACTTTAAGGTACTGTACAATAGGCGACACAGAGAAACTAGAAGACAAAATACATAAAAACTCTATACTAGCCCACTAACATTTGTAACAATAATGAAATCATCATGTTGGGTATAAAGAACATCCAATGTCCACTATAGGACAAGATGCGGCTAGCACATAGGAAACTTACATAGATATCCTAAAGCAATGATATCATATCACACAAAATTAGATTTTGTACAATTGTAAAAACACTTTACTTGGGCTCTGAGTTGGTCTGAGAAAACAATAAGATTACTTATTATTTATATTTTCAATAAAAATCACAGATTGGTGAATTTTCAAATTACAACACATTTATAAATAATAGTATTAGTTAATGTTAGCAGGGAAACAAGTTGATATTTCCATCAACACTTCACAGATCGAAATCTCATTGAGAAAACTAGAGCTAATGAAATCTTGAATGAGACTGTGAACTCTATATCTCCTGCATATTAAAAGGGAAAAAATTATTTGCCATGAGATAATGTGGGGAGCATCACTAAACATGGCAGTGGCACTACTCAGCTCTGTAAAAGATGCAGAACATATACCCATCTCAGAAGTAGAAACAACAGAAAAATAAAGATTGTGAGAGGGATATATATGTAGTTGCAAATAAGTTATCAATAAACTTAAATAATCATTGAAATTATAGCAAGTCTACAAAACAAGTTATTACAAGAAAAATCATGTCTGCAAAAATGATTCCATTAATTCCCCCTTATCTATTCAAGCTATCTAAAGCATACGAACCTATGCAGAAGAGTGGACAAATTCTAAGAAAATCAAGATAATAAATCTCGAACACTACCTTTACGGAAGCCTTATGGAGGCCAATCAAATAAGCACTTGCTTGCAGTAGTTTTGTGTCACCAATAATCTCCACAAGAGCACATACCATTCTTGAAATGATGAAAGCGGTTGGTGTCCCTCACAATAATTTCTCGCATGACAATGTTTGATATGAACTTGAAGGCGGTGTGACAATCTCCACACATGCGAAGGTTTTTCTTGATTCGAATGGTTACCTCAAGAGGTATGACAAGAAGCCCAAAAGCAAGTGCCAATTTTTCACTGTGGTGACCAAGGAGGTGTTCCTTTTGTTGTTCTTCTACATCATGTAGCGCAAAGTTAGTTTTAGGTACATACCCAGATTCTTTCATCTGCTGAGTCAATCTCTCTAACATAGTATATATTTCCTCTGTTCGTGGGTGCGATCTATCTCCAACGATAAATACATGCACCTTACTTTTGGCCTCGATCCAACTAAGTCCTACGTCTTTCTTTGCCCCACTGTCTTTCATCAGTTTCCACACCTTTTCTACATCGTCCCACCTACCCGCTGCAGCATAGGTATTTGACAGAAGCACATGATTTGCAGCATTTTCTGGTTCAAGCTCAAAAAGACGTTCAGCAGCACGTCCTGCTAGCTCCATATTGTCGTGTATTCTACAAGCACCTAGTATAGATCCCCATATAGCAGCATTAGGTTCAAATGGCATTTTGTGGATCAAATCCTCTGCCTCTTGAAGGCGTCCACCACGACCAAGCAGGTCAGTCATGCAGGCATAGTGTCTTATGTTCGGTGTGATGCCATAATCTTGCATCATGGAATCAAAGTAAAGTTGGCCTTCATTCACCAGGCCTGCATGACTGCACGCAGATATAACACAAACAAAAGTGATATCATCTGGCTTCATCCCTGCCTGCTGCATCTGCTCAAATATTTGGAGTGTCTCATTACCTCGGCCATGATGAGCAAATCCTGTAATTGGGGAAAGTTTTTGTGGCTAAGATCACCTATTCGCTATTTTCCTTAAAAAAATTCAAGATATGTCGTGCAGATTAAAATGGATATTTCCTTCAAATTCTAAAAAATAAATTTGATAATATAAAATCTGAAGGAAAATGAAGAATATCAGTTAAATTTTTGCTTTAAAAAAACAAACAAAGGCAATTTAGTCCTGAAAAAGATTCACCCAGATTTCACACTCGGCTCCTTAAAACATTCCCTACCTTTAATCATTGCATTCCATGCTGGCACATTTCGCTCTGGCATTCTGTCAAAGACGGTATATGCTTCATCTATGTTTCCACATTTGGCATACATGTCAACAAGTGCAGTGCCCACATAGACATGAGACTGGAACCCACTTTTGGTTGCCACAGAATGAACCTGAACACCCTCTTGGAGATCTGCGAGGCTAGCACATGCTCTTAGAGCACTGGAAAGAGTAAACTGATTTTGATTCATGTCAACCCGCTGTACTTGCCTGAAAATATACAATGCGTCTTCATCCTCACCATTGCAAGCATAGCCTGCAATCATTGCATTCCATGTCACAAGATCTCGTTCATACATTTTGTCAAACACTCTACGTGCATCCTCAGTGCTACCACATTTGGCATACATGTCAACAAGGGAACTCTCCACAAAAACATTGAACTCAACAAGAATCTTAACAATCAAACTATGAACTTGCCTTCCCTCCCTCAGAGCTGCAGAGCAGGCACACGCTTGGATCACGCTCGTAAACGTAAACATGTCCTGCTTTACGCCTTCTCGTTGCATTTTCCAAAAGACTTCGATTGCTTCTATGCCATTACCGCTCTGCGCATATGCTGCAATAATGGTATTCCATGACACAAGATTTCGCTCAGGCATTTTGTCAAACAGTTGGCGGGTATCCTTCAAACTGCAACATTTGGCATACATATTCATAAGATTGTTTGTTATATAACAATCATTTGCGATTCCAGTTTTAATTATGTGGGCATGGATGTTTTTCCCGCTTGCAATAGATTTTTTCTTGATACTGTCCTGCAAGAAATTCAAAATATCCCATGACCACTTGTTCATATACTTGATGTTCATGGCTCGAGTATGGCGTTTCTTTATTAATTATGCTCATGGAATTCATGCTGAACATAATAAACTAATGGAGTGTGTTTGAACCATTTGAAATCTTAAAAAGTAGCTATCCTGTGAAATAGTTTGTGTATGATTGAAAGTAACAAAAAAGGAGAGAAGGCCTGGTAATATAATCCATTTGAAGGTAACGAAGGAGATGGAATCGAAGTGTTCGACCTTTTTTAATTTGGGATTCGATCAAACGAGGGCTAGGGGAAGGTGCTCTAACTTTCATTTTTTGCATTACGCTACTTTCTAGTCTAAAACTTTCTAGTCTAAAATTTTAGATTCAGACATTTTAACTTTTTAAAGTTTAAATATGTCGTTTCATAGGTAAATTTATATTGTGGAAAGTCGTACGATGATGTTTTTTTCGATATATCATTTTTAATTTTATTTTTTGGCAAAAAGAGCAATTGATTTATAAAAAATATTAATAATAATTTTCGAACTAACACATTATTTTATCATTGGTTTAAAATTTTGTGAAGTAAGGCACAGACTGAAATTAATATGAAACGAAGTGCCATGTTAGAAGATGCATGACTCATTAATGTCAAAGCCAACACCTTTTCCACATGGCTTGGTGAGTTTTGCAATATTCATGTGGTAAATTAATGCTTCCATGTGCGCCACCAACAATCGTCTCTCCCTACCTTTTTACGTACATCATCCCCCTAAATGGCCATGGAACCTATCCAAAAGTTCTCAACCATGATGCATTTTACAGAGGAATTTTTGTTGGTAGAATGGAGAGATGAAATGTATGTGTAGGTGTGTTGCCTATAACGAAACACATAGCTATGCTATTTTTATTTTTGCATGGTTATTATTATTGTGTCTTCTATGTTCATGTATTTTTTTGTGTCTGCACATCTGATTAAATGTTTAGTGTTATGTTAATGGAGGGATGAAATGTTACATGTGGGTGTGTTGCTTGTAATTTAACCCACAACTATGTTATTTTTATTATCACATAGTTTTTGTTGTTATTGTGTCTTCTATGTTCATGATTTTTTTTTTTTTGTGCCTTCACATTTGAGTAAACATTTAGTGGTATGTGTATACACACAATATTTTTATTAACTTTACCACTTACTAACACTTTTTATCTTGTAGGAACTTGTCGAGTTTTAATCTCTCTGAGTGCATGTATTAAAGGGTACATTAGAAAAGGGGTGGATAGAACATTGGTGCTTTGCAAGATTGTTGTGGCTTTGTATCATTCCTACCATTTTCCCAACCAATTTCTATCAACACAATATTCTTCTATGTACTTCCTTAAGCCTTGTCTTCTCTCTTGCACCCTCTAGTCATTTTTTGACTTCATTAGCCCTTCCTAAGCTTAAAACTCTTTTTGACAGTTTACAATACTAAGTTGGCCCAATCGACTTAGTATTCTAATTGATACTTGTTATTATCAATTAATAATATAGAGTCAACTAGGTTGAATTAGATTCTAATTGATACTTATTATTATCACTTAACAATATAAAGTTGACTGGATTTAGTGAATCAACTTTGAAAATTTGAAACCGGATGTAGTGAATCCAGAGGCTGGTGTGGCTGTGGTAACCGCTACGGGTGGGGCTTCTTTCGTATGTGGGGGGAGGGTTCGGAGTGCCCTTAAAGCTACGGGTGGGGGCTCTATTCCGGCCTTGAGATATGCTAATGGGTCCCAGGCCCCTGGTTCAAAATTTGAAACCGGATGTAGTGAATCCAGAGGTTGGTGTGGCTGTGGTAACCGCTACGGGTGGGGCTTCTTCCATATGTGGGGGGAGGGTTCAGAGTGCCCCTAAAGCGCGCGCGATTTCAAAATTTGAAACCGGATGTAGTGAATCCGGAGGCTGGTGTGGCTGTGGTAACCGCTACGGGTGGGGCTTCTTCCGTATGTGGGGGGAGGGTTCAGAGTGCCCCTAAAGCGCGCGTGATTTCAAAATTTGAAACCGGATGTAGTGAATCCAGAGGCTGGTGTGGCTGTGGTAACTGCTACGGGTGGGGCTTCTTCCGTGTGTGGGGGGAGGGTTCAGAGTGCCCCTAAAGCTGTGGGTGGGGGCTCCATTCCGGCCTTGAGATATGCTAATGGGTCCCAGGCCCCTAGTTCAGGTTTTGGTTCTGGGGGAAGGACTTTTGCGGATGTGGCTGCCTTCGAAGCTGGACTACATGATGCTCTACCTCACGTATCATTAGGGCCTTCCCATATTTCACCTGTAAGTGCTTTAAAACCCATTAGGGTAACTCTAGATTCTAAATCAGTGGAAGAAATCTTCCAAAAGGAAGAACAGTTTTCCTCTCTTGCTGCTATTTTTCATTTTCATGGCTTCGGGCCCTCTCTCGCAGAACTACAGGACTGGATTTCCAAGACCTAGTTGCCACTTATTGAAAATAATGCCAAAATCATCCCATGCGCCAGGGGTTTTTTTATAGTATTGTTCCAAAGCTTTGATGATAGGAAGATTATTTTGTGCCACAATTATTTTCCCTGGCAGGGCAGATAGCCTCTCATGGCCAAACCTTGGCATAAGGATTTTAATCCTCTCTTGGAAGCCTTTAACAAGATCCCTATTTGGGTGCGGCTCCCTTATCTTCCAATACATTTGTGGCATGAGTCAGTTTTTAAAACCATTGGGAATGCTATAGGGGATTTTTTATTTGTGAAGGAAAGTATTACGGATTTTCATCATTCGACTCGCGCACGCTTTCTAGTAGATGTGGATGTTTCTAAGGGCCTTCCTGAGGCGATTAGCTTGGATTCCCCAAGGGGTTCCTGGACACAAATGTTGGATTATGAGGGGATCCCTTTTCGATGCAGGAAGTGCCACCTGACGGGTCATATTGCTACTCATTGTACAGCAAGGATATCCAAATCTAAACGATCACCTTCTTGGTGGACTAAGATTTCCTCTGAACATAATATTGTTAAACAACCTATGGAAGCTATGATTGAATCTGATTTTAATACTGAGGAAAGTATTCATTTCGAGCTGGAGGTTGAGGAGGAATCTTTGATGAAAATTTTTAATGAAGTTCTTGTGGAGGCTGTGGTTAGTGATCTCTCTGAGCCAGTGGTAGAGGTGGTGGTCTCCTCCCCTGTTTCAGAGGATCCTCCAAAGAGCCAGACTTTGTTTGGTTCTCACAAGGAATTTGTTGCGGCATCTGAGTCCTTTGGGTTCCAAGGATCAATGTCTTCTGAGGCATGCGTTGCTGAGGCGGCAAAGTTAGAGGACAGATGGACAGCAGTAAAGAGGAAGAAGTCTAAGCCTTTGGTCCCCCCTCTAGACATGAATCTTCGGTCGAGTAAAAAAAAACCTCAATTCAAAAGGAATATCTAATGGCCCCTTTTGCTGACTAGTTTTTTGGGGTTAGTAAGCGGGTTGCTTTTTTGGTTTTCTGGTTACTGGTCTGGGTGGTTAGTTTGTTAATATCTAGATCAGTGTTTTGACAGCAGTTTTATTTGGTCATATCTATTGGTAACAGGTCCCTGTAAAACCTGGTTTTGGTACTTTTCTGGAAACTAGTTCTTTAAAAACTTGGTTGTGCTTTATGGTTCATCTTTCTCCTTGTTGTATAGGGTTTCGGGGTGCCTTCAAAACTTGTTTTTACCTTAATCTAAAACAATATAAAGTTGACTGGACCAACTTAGTATTCTAATTGATACTTGTTATTATCAATTAACAATACAGAGTTGATTGGGCCGACTCTTTCAGCTAAACTTTCAGAAAGGTCTAGGGGTAGATCTACCTATATAAACACATTCATTTCATCATTTTTAAGAGAAGAAGTAATATATATTATGCATCTACTCATCTACCCTTCTACTTGAGGAGAAAGCTTAGGGTTTCATAATTTTTTTAGAGATACGTATCTTATCTTATAAAGAAGTCTTTTGGATTCATTAATAGGTTGTGTAACCTATAGCTGATTTATCCTTGTCATCCTTACATACAACAACAACCTCTTATGAAGCACCTTTGCCAAAGAAGAGATTGAGGTTCGATGGGTTCATCTTAAAAGGTAAGTATTTTTAATTTTGTTACACCGTTGTAAGAGTAGATAGATATGCATTTGTACTTCTCTTTCATTTATTAGGATTTCATATATATTGATGTGAGTATATGCCTTTTATGCATGTTTACTTTTCATGTTTATTACCCCTATTTTATGCCACAAGCTTTGATGAGCACTAGATTAAACTTTCATTTACTTATTATTTTAGTAAATATGAAAACATAGGACCTAGTTAGGGTTATTGGATAGTTTTGCTTGGATGGAGGCTTTGAAACTCTCCCTAGTGAATTTATTGTGGTAAGAGATCTCTTGGCTAGGTATAGTAGATCCATCTTGGTCATGACCCTGAATATCTAATGTATCCCCAATTGAAAGCGTAAGTAAGATTTATCTTCTTTGATTTAGGATTGATTTATAAATTTATTGCATTTATCATTATAGACATTCTCGTGAACCCAACATGAATCTAACCCTTGCACATTTTATTTCATGTTATCTTTTTTATCATCTTATTATATTTTTCTATGTTTTTCCGTATTGTGCCAAACTTGTTGGTATAATTCTAGCAGTCTATGCATAAGTTTAACACACAATTGTATCAAAGTGACTCCATTTTGTTTATGTAGGTCTTCATCAAATACAAGTAACTGGATCGATATGGTTGACATAGTATTATTCTTTAGCCAGATTCTATGAACTAAGTTGACCCAATAAACTTAGTTTGTAGTATTTCTTTTTGGCATCAGGTTTTAATAACTAAGTCAACCCAGTCAACTTAGTTTGTAGTATTCCTTTTTGGCAGTTAGGTTCTAACAACTAAGTCAACTCAATCGACTTAGTTTGTAGTATTTTGTTTTGGCATTCAGGTTCTAATAACTAAGTTGACCCATTGGACTTAGTTTGTAGTATTTATTTTTGGCATACAGGTTCTATAAACTATGTCGAACTAGTTAACCTAGTTGGTAAAACTTCAAAGCAACATTTGAACATCACAATATAAAAAATTTCAATCTTAACCACCTTCAAATCCACCAAGGTTCCTCTCTTTCCTCTCTATCATTTCAAGATTTCTTTTAGTTTTTTTCATAAGTTAGCAATTTTTAAACCTGAAATCTTATAGCTAACTAGGCCAACCTAGTCAATTTAGTTTTGTATTTTATCTTATGTTTGAGAGACATAGTCAAATTGTTTGACTTTGTTCTTAAAGATCTTGATTCTATAAAACAATGACCTAGTCGACTCTATTCTGTATTGTTTGTATACAGTGTTACTTGAACTAACTCTATACTATTCTTCATTAAATAATTAAAAAATATTTATAGCAATTAATTCGTATTTGCTTTTCAACTATTTGTATGCTTAGAGTAACTCGCATAGTCTAAATAGGTGGTTTTTAAAATTACCATTTTAGTTACACTATTTTACTCTTTTACACACACTACCAAATCACATAACATTCAAAACATATTTTAATATTTGTCTTCTCAAAGCCTACTTACTTTGATTTTATCACCAAGGGAGAAGTTGACTTAGTTTTCTTGTCAAGTATAAATACATGATTAATGATATACATTGAAAAAGCACCTGACACCCTTATTACTATAGTATTATGAAGTGAGGGGTAGGCCCCAATACCAAGCTAGTATCATTATCAATACAAATCTCTTTGATTCTAAATTGCCTAAAACCAACCTTAGATTCCTTTTTAGTTCCTTATTATAACAAACTCTCTATCACATTAATTAAAAACTTTATTATAAATTAACAATACTTAATAATGACCACTTAGCTAGATTTTAATTTCAAGTTGTTATCTACTCTCTGATCATTGAATTTTGTATTGTAAAACTTACACTAGCTAACATTGGTGCAAGATTTGTGCTATGTTCTCCAATCAAACCAACCACATTGATTTGATTGCTTATATGTTTGCTTTCATATGATTAGAAATAATATTTCATGTTTTTTGAATATTTTCATCTGTGTCGACACAGTCTCTCACTGACTGATTCACCTCTTAGTCCTATAATACATAGATGACCTATTCGACTCTGTATTCTTTTATTCAATCAAAATTTTCTCTCTATAGTACTAAGTTGACCCAGTTGACTTAGTACCTTTGGGCTAACCTTGTTTTGTGTTTGGCTAATTCTATCTTTATTTTGTATCCTTTTGTCTAAATAGTACACAGTCGATCCTATTGACTCTATACACCTTGGTCGATATAATTGTGTGTGTGGTTATCTAGTCTTATTTCATAATGATGTCATCTTTTTAACCTCTACTTAGTCAATAAAATTACATAATTAAATATTTATATCAAAACCTCACTTATTTTATTACTTCAGATGAAACTATTTAATTTTTTCCTTCATATTTTTCTAATACAAAACCAATTACTACACAATGTAATACAGTTGAGGTCCTTCATCCTAGTCCTCCTCCTAATACCAATCTTGGGAATCCTTAGCCCAATACTCCTCCTAAAAAAATTAATACCCCACCTTCAAATACTGATGCAAAAATCAACACAACTCAAATTCTTGCACAAATAGTTTAACAAATGAACATCAAACAATCAAACAATCATTCCCAAATGATGAAAATACAATAACATTTATTACACATGACTAGTCAACTACCTCAAGTCATCATGTCTCAACCAAATAAAAAATTTATCCATCCTCCTCTTAGAGATGCTAATGGGAATATCATCTCTCAACCTACTTTACATAATAAAACTCTTCAACATCTTTAAAATGAATTTTTAACTCCATTCAATGCATCTATAGATATTGGAAACATTTCTCTAACTATCACATATGATGGGACTAAGGACCCTACTATCTTTATTAAGTCTTTTGATAATCTCTATAAGGAATGGGTCCAAATTAATACCTTTACTTCTATTAAGCTCTTAGCCAAAACTTTTGTTAGTGATGCACTTGAATGGTACAACCAACTTCCTAGACATTCCATCTCATAATAAGAGGATTTAGTTAATTCTCTATGAAGGATTTATAACATAATGACCTTTTTGAAAATTACCTTATCCATTTCATCAATGCCAATAAACTTTCTAGTGAATCTTCTCACACTTTCATCAAATGATAGAAGTCTATAGCTAACAATGTGGACCATAACATGAATGATGATACTCTTTTAAGACAATTTGTTACTACTCTTAAAGCTCTGCTTCAATACAAAGTTTGATTCTTTTCTCCTAAAATTTTAGAAGAAGACTTAGACCAAGAAAAAAGATAAGACTTTCTTATGACTCAATTTGAAACACCTAAAACAACTACTAAAGAACCTTTCCAATCATTTTCTCATAACATTAATTTATCCAAGCCTCTCTAACCTCAAAATGAAGCATCCAATTCAACCAATTGTAACCCAACCTACCCTCCCTTGAGTCTAGAACAACTTAATAAGAAATTTCCACCCTCTAAACTCATGAGCTTTGATCCTTCCAAACCTCCTCTAAAATGGTACAATCCTGATAAGTTTTATTGGTGGCATGCTCCTATAGGTCATTCTCATGATTTTCATCAATTTATTCTTTCTTCCTTGCTTGGTCCACATTTCAATCTTGATACACTAACAAAAAATTGCTATCAAGACTATCTTCAAGCCTCATAAACTCAATCTAAAGAATCACAATCACATCAACATCAACTACCTAATGATCAACTACAAGCATATTCATCATTGTATCACTTATTACATAGACATATATCTCATGATCCCCATATTTCCCTTATTTCCTTTCATTTGAAGCTCACATCGGTCAATTTTGAGATTATACACTTACTTGTGGGCAAGTATTGGAGTCTTTATACACATTAACAATTAGGTCTTTTTCTCTAGTGACCAAGTGTAAGATCTATTATATTTTTCACTAATTTCACTCATGTTTGGTCCTTTGAATCTGTATGGAGGAGGAATAGAAAAATCCAAAAGAGTTAAAATCTAAATCATAAAATACAAACAAAAAGCATTGGTTAAGAGGCAAAAAAAATATTAAGAGTTAGATCATACCAAAAGATGTGATCTATATTTAGCACATGTCCTATCTTAGCCAAAGCTCAAAATCTAAAATTAGCTTCATGATAGAGTTGAGGTCCATTAGGTTGTGGTAGGCCAATATACTTGTGTAGGAGGTCCCATTATATCATATACTATCTAGTGTGACCTAATTTTTCATGCAAGTACCTAATCTTCACAGTAAACCAACATCTTTGTAAGGGTTCTTGAGGAATGGGGAGCACGTTGTGGGAAGGTATATCAAATTTACTTTTCATGCATATAGCCTTTATGGGTTGATCTATGTACTTCACTTATTAGCTTGAGCTTTGTTATCATTAGTAAAAAAAAATTAAGTCCTTGGTGTTGATAGTTCTTAGCCTTTCTCACTTGCCTAGTGTGTCTCATTCTTGCTAAAGATGTTCATAGCACCCATGTGGCACCTTATGTTCCTTATTTACATCATATTTTTATAATATTCCCCTTGTTGAATATTGATTTTAGCTGACCACATCCTTGATCACCTCTACCTACTTATGCCTCTTGGTTTATAGTTTGTGAGTTGCATTGTAAGACCTTGGATAAAATCAGACCTTCCTCACACACACCATTACACCATTTGTTTACCACACCATCTCACTATCATACTAATCATGTCATTAGGTGCTTGTGTTTTCTTACATTGTATCCCAGAATAAGCATTATGTTTGAGTTTTTATCCTTTAAAGATTTTGATTTCATCTATCATGTTCTTGTTTGATTTTTATGGACTTCACTTATCTTACACATGACATTTTAAATTCTTACATGTTTCTCTTTATGTATGTTTTCTTCATGTTTGTCTTACATCTTGAATCAAATTTCATTTTTAGTCATTCATATTTTTATTTATGTTTGATGTGACATGCCTATCTTACATGGGGTTACTTTTCACTTTCTTACATATCTTTGTTAGAGTTTTATTGCATTGATATTTCATTTTTCATTCATGTTTTACATGCTTCTCAATGTGATTTAGAATGTTCTCTTTTTTTTTGTTTATGTTTTACATGCTTTGCAACATAATTTAGTGTGTTCTACATTTCTTTGCCATCATTTTTTCATTCAATTACCATCAATATTTTGGTTCTACACTTGCCTTAACAATATTAATTTTCCATTTTTTATAAGTAACTCATTTCTATTTTAACCATTCTATGTATGTACGTATTACTTATATTGTTAGTCTTGTATCCCTGAGGTTTTTCAAATGCAGGTACTACACCTTCCACGATCAAGACTAGGATGTTTGCATATAATTATTTAGTGTAAAGGTAAGTTAAGGTATGTATATGGTATTATTCATTTAATTTTATCGTTATTTTTTAAATGTAATTTTTAGTTATCTTAGTTTCATGTGTTATATTCTTTCTTGAAGAGTCAACCCATGTTACACTCACACAACACATGATGAGCTTCGAGTGAGGTATATGTATACACATAATATTTTTATTAACTTTACCACTTAATAACACTTTATATCTTGCAAGAACTTGTTGAGTTTTAATCTCTCTGAGTGCACACCTTAAAGGGTTCACCAGGAAAGGGGTGGGTAGACCATTGGTGCTTCACAAGATTGTTGTGACATTGTATCATTCCTACTATTTGTCCAACTACTTTCTATTAACACAATATTATTTTATGTAATTACTTAAGCCTTGTATCCTCTATTGCACCATCCTCTAGTTATTTTCTACCTTCATTATCCCTTCCTAATCGTAAAACCCTTTTTGACAGTTTACAATACTAAGTTCACTCAGTCGACTTAGTATTCTAATTGATACTTATTATTATCAATTAACAATATAGAGTCAACTAGGTCAAATTAGTATTCTACTTGATACTTATTAGTATCAATTAATAATACAAAGTCAACTAGGCCAACTTAGTATTCTAATTGATACTTTTTATTATCAATTAATAATATAGAGTCGATTGGGCTGACTCTGTCAACTAAACTTTCAGAAAGGTCTAGGGTTAGATATGTTTATATAAACACATCCATTTCATCATTTCTAAAAGAGTAATAAGTAAGATATATTGTGCATATACTTATCCACCATTATACTTAAAGAACAAGCTTAGGGTTTCATACTTTCTTTGAAGACATAGATCTTATCTTATGAAGAAGTCCTTTGAATGCATTGATAGGTTGTGTATCTCTAGAGCTGATTTATCTTTTTCATCCTTACATACTAAAACAACCTCTTGTGAAGAACCTTATCCAAAGGAGAGATTAAGGTTTGATGGGTTCATCTTAAAAGGTAAGTATTCCTAACTTTTTTCCTCCTTTATAAGAGTAGATAGATATACATTTGTAATTATCTTCCTTGTATTAAGATTTCATATACATTGACATGAGTATATGTTTTCTATGAATGCTTACTTTTCATGTTTATTAATCCCACTTTGTGCCACAAGATTTGATGAGCACTATATTAGACTTTTATTGTACTTGTTATTACTTTAATGAATATGAAAACATAGGCCCTAGTTATGGTTATTGCATAGTTTTGCTTGACTGGAGGCTTTAAAACCCTCTATAGTGAATTTATTGTGGTAAAAGATCCCTTGGCTAGGTATAACAGATCCATCTTGGTCATGACCTTAAACATCTAATATTTTTCCAATCATAAGTGTAAGTAGGATTTATCTTCTTTGAGCTAGGATTGATTTATAGATCTGTTGCATTTTTTATTGTATACAATATGTTAATGCAGTTCTAAAATGTTAAACCAACAAACATCTTCTTTTGCATTTTTTTGTACATCCTCCCCCAAACGTCCATGGAACCTAACCAAAAATTATCGTTCATGCATCATTTCAAAGATGAATTTATATTGGTAGAATGAAGGGATTAAAATTATTTTTAATATGTCTTCTATGTTCATGTTTTTTTGCATGCTTTCACATCTAACTAAACGTTTAATGGTATGTTAATGGAATGATGAAAAATTACACATAGGTGTATTGCATGTAACTGAACCCACGACTAATTTTTATTTTTATTTTTGCATGATTTTTATTATTATTGTGATTTACATACTCATGGTATTTTTGTATGCCTTCACATTTGATTCAATAATCATTGGTATATTCATGGCGGTCATCAAGGTATTCATTCACATACTAGTAAATGTTATTTATTTTGTATCAACCCATATGATTTTTTAAATTCTATAGCCATGTTGGAAGACGCTCGTGTCATTAATATGCAAGGAATTGCCATGGTGGAAGATGGTGGTGTTGTTAATATGTAATGGCAATTTTTAATACCCATGGTAGCATTTTCTTCCATTAATGTGGTGTCTTAATGCTACCATGCATGCCATATTCAACTTGTTCACCATGTTGGAGGGATGAAATGTTATCCACATTTAAACCCGTAATGTTAACATGTTTTCATTCACATATGACTCTAAATTTGTTGGTATTTTAATAGAAGCCCTAGAGGTTTTCTGAATGTGTGTTATTGTGTGCTTTATATATACATCACATTTCTATTTTTCCTACAAAATATGGGTTGGAAGACTTAAAATTTACTAGTATATGGATGGAAGCCCTGAAGGTTTTCATTTACATATCAATAATTTTTATATTCTCTATTTCAAAATTAAGGTTTTCATTTGCATAAAAATGAATTTAATTAGTTTTGTATCAAATATAATTATTTTATGAATTCATGGTGTTGTGTGTTTTATATCTGTGACACATTACTATTTCCTTGTATTAACATTAGAGAGATAAAATGTTGGATACCTATGTGAAACTTGCAAACATTTAATCTGTTACTAAACATTTATAGTTATTTGGATGGAAGTCCTATAGGTTTTTACTCACATACAAGTAAATGTTATTATTTTTTATCAAAATTTATACTTTTATTCCCATTCCAATAAATATTAACTCAAATGTATCAAACCAAATCCTATTCTAAATTCTTATTTCTATGTTATTGATGTGTTCTTATTAATTAATATTTTAGTGTTTGTAGAGATCCAATTCCTAACAACATTGTGTCTAAAATTGTCAATATTACTCGACAATGTACTAAAATGCATAATTCGGGCCAAAATCACTTAAAAGTTCTAAAGGGTTTAAGATTTTTATATATAAGTGCTGATTGAGGATAATGTGTCCCTAAATGGGGCAATGCATTTTATGTGATTAAGAACTTTGATGAAATCATTTTGAGTCAAAATGATGAAAACACATTTTGGTGCTCTAGATCACTCTCTTCTAATTCGGAAGCACACGACACATGAACATGTTATTTTAGGTTAACAAAATCCTAAATGGGATGATGGTATATATGAAACTAACATTTCCTTCTAAATCTTCTCAAGTCAAATTATGACCTAGTAATATGACTTTATGACCAATTTGATCAATGAAGTGCACTAATTTCTAAAGAATTGCACTAAAATTGATTAATCTTAATTATAAAAATTAAACCAAATTATGAGCTTAAATAAGAATTTCATGAAAGTTATTGAATATTTATTTAGAAATTGATTCCTATTAACTGCATCATTAAGTGAGGTCATTTTTGGGGTGGCATTGATAAGGCATAAATGCAATAAATATCAAGATTATGGCTTCCCATGCCTCTTTAATACCCCTTCCTCCCAAATCATTATGAGGATATTTATGGATTTTATTTACATAATTGGATTAATTTATAGCCACACATCTTGACCTTGAGATGGATGACCATGGTTGATCCTGATCAATTTGGAAAACCTATAAATAGGAGGCCTCTTACTCACATTTTAAATCTTAATTTGTGTAAAATTATAATGCAAGAATTTCTCAACATTTTTTATGTTGATTATTATGTTGTAGTTTTAATAGGATAGCTTCATCGATAGTCATATTAGTGATTTCATATCATGAACCTAGATTATACTTGGTGTTTTTGAGATGGTGGAGGAGCTTGCCTTGCACCATTATTGAATATTTGAGTACCAAATCAAGATAAAAAACATGTTTTGAGTCATTTATGGATGATGGGATACACTTAGAAAGGTAATGTATGTTTTGTTTCTTTCATTGAGTTCTTAATTGTCATTTGCAAACCCTATTGATAGGTTGGCTTAGATTGTTATGTTCTTATGTATATATTTATTTTTTCATGACTAATGCTTGATATAACCATATTTATAATCCATCTCTACATTTTGGCACACCTGGTGGGACAATTCATCCTTCTCAAGCAAGGAAGACATTTTGGCAATCTTAGATTCCATTTAAAGTCTTTAAAAATCTATAACAAACAATTTTTATGACCATTTTCTTATGTCTTTAATATTTTTTGTGCATACACAGGTCACACAATGACCAACATGAGTTATGGGTAACTGACATTGGTCAAGGCTAACCATCATCGATTAGGTTTCAGAGAAAAATACATCTAAAAATTTGTATTTTAGAGCTTTTATCAAGTTTTTAGTTGTCAATTTGAGTTTTTAAGTCTCTGGTCTGAACATTTTTTCTTGATCCATAAGTTTATTTTGTATATTTTATCCTAACATTATCCTAACAAGAATTTTTTTCCAAATCATTTTTTCCTAAGTGTTTACAGGTGACCATTATTGATCATTTTTTACCAACAATAGTTCTTTTATGATTGGTATAGGTCTTGCAATAACTGACATCGGTCACTATTGACTGATGTCGGTCTCTATGTGTAAAAAATAGAGAACTTGAGAGTAAGAAATCCACAATTGCTTGTTTCATTATAAATTGTGCTTCAAATCTAATGGAGACTCTCTAATTTTTCTTGCAGGACCCACAAGAAAAAATGGTTAATTTGAGCATAATTAAGTCTATAACCTTCCCTTTGGTGTTTAAAAGGAACCTAGAAGAACATGATTTAAGTTTATAACCTTCTTTTTAGTGCTTAAAATTAATGTAGATGAACATAATTTAAATCTTGAACCTTCCGTTTGGTGTTAAAAAAAAACTTAGATGGTTTATTTGATTATTTTGTGAATGTTTTTGAAAGTTTTTGCAAACTAAGGCCAATGGGCCAATAACTTCACTAAACTTTTTAATTTGATTCTTAAAACTTACACTTCAATTAAAGTTCAAGTTTTTAAAAGTGTTATTTTATGAAAATCATCTATTGCTTGTTAGATTGTTTGAGAAAAAATTATTGCACATATATTATCTCCCCCATCCCTTATAGGGAACTTGAGTGACCAAAAATGCCTTTTCATTGTGATTATGCCTTTATCAAAATCATGAAAAGGAAGTTGTCTAGGCTCTCCCCAAAACATGTACGTTTTGGGTGATCTAAAAATTACTTCTAAAGCCTTTTCACTTAGATCATTTATTTTTATGCAATTGGCTTGTGGATGGGAGGTCGTTGCCTCTTTATGAGTTATTTAGGGAAGCTTTGACCCAGGGCTTCATCTCTCGACATTGAATTCAACCCTCTCCATGGGAGGGTATATAAATTGAGATCACCCTACTAGGATGGTGATTTGAGTAGTTAAACCATATTTATTAGTGGTAAGCTGACTTGAAACATATGATTGATCAAGACATCACACTACACTAAGCAACTGATAGATGTAGTGGTTGTGAAAAGGACAAGATATTTTCATAACAAGACAATTGATGTTGATCCAATTGATGTGTTACATCCCTTGTGTTAGCCATACTTGGAACCATTTAGATAGTTGTAAATTTTAAGTTTTAGACAAATCCACTTGTCATGGAGTATTATTAATGCAAGGTGCACCCAAAGGTCAATGTTATCATATTGTCTCTTGGGAGAAGGGGGGTGTAAACTACCTTACCAATTAATGCACTTTTATTTTGGATGAACACTTAAAATCTTCCCAAGTGCACCTATAAATATGGATTTCAATAATACAAAGCAACCTTATCAATTTAGGGCTTAGGATGATTTACTTAGTTGTATTTGGTCTTTGTCTCTAATTAATTGGTCATTGATTTGAGTCAAAAATTGATTGTAAACAAACATCATAACCAAACATATTGTCTACCATTTATTGAATAAGGAGGCATTACATTGGTCAAATCCAAATCATCTTTGCCTTATTCAAATTCCCATCTTAAACATTGTGTTTGTATTATCTAATGAGTGCGGTTATGCTATCCATTTGAGTCTAAACCACTTTGAAAAATCTTTAATTCCTTCATTGATAATTCAAACTCAGAATTGCACCTTTCTAAGTTACTAGGTTAACATGTTATATTAGTTTTGCCATTTGTACTTGAATTGAGTATCTTGGGTTCAATTTCCAATTTGGATTGAAGAACATTTATAGATTCATCATCATTTGATCATTGTGAACTTAGGTCATGAAGTGTATCTCTCACACTCTAAGTTCTAGAACACATATTATTTTATCTCCTATTACTATGTGGCAGCATTGTGCTGACCATTTAGTTCTAGTTTTATACTTAAGAATTCTTGTATGCTTTCACATCTTGAGTTTCTTGGTTTGCATTGTCACCTTCCTAATCTAAAGGTATTTATTTTAGTTTTTAAATAGAAACTCATCGAAGTTGAACAAGATTTTATGGTATTGACGTATCTCTCAACCTACATTTTGGTGTACTACTTTACACTTAGTAATTTATTTATCATACCCTCTTCTAATTCATATTATTTCAACCCTACCCAAGGTTGAGTAATTTCATGAATGCAATCTTCTAATATTGTGTGTTACTATGCCACCCTCCTTTTTATTATAGTCTCTTTGGTACCTTATCATTTGTTTAGAAAATATCAAAACACATACCTTGCTTATATGTTTGCAAAACATTTCCAAATCTTGTCAAACATAGAGAACAACATTTTTAGACATGAATCAAAGGTACAGTCATAGTGGGGTCTCTTATGGCCCTAGCTATGAGGAGGAGCATTATTATGATGGTTAAGACAATTCTGTGGTCATTGAATAAATTCTCATGACTATAGGATCTGAGGAAGATTATGTACAATAACAACCCCAATAAGATAAGGATGAAGACCTTATAAGGTTGATTGAATATGGTGCTAGACCACCCTCAGATTTTCCTATGGAGTAGTTACATACCTTGGTTAGATAAGGAGAGAAAAAATGAGAACAAACCTTCACAAACATTGCTAAACCAAATATGACTTCTTATATAAAAGGTAAGGAAATACTTATAGATTCAAAACCCAATGATCAAGATCTTGTCACAAAGACAAAAAAGTAATTCAGTGATATGTAGACCAACTTATTGTAGACTTGACAGACTCTGTAGTAGCTACTTCAATCCACAATGACACTTCTAAAAAACAAAGAAACATGGTTAAACTAATGTAAACTCTAGTTGAGAACATAATGATGATGGATCAAAATGTCTCAATTGAACAGCCTAAGTCCCAAGAGGTTTCACAACACACTCCACTAGACATGGAACACACATTTTTCAATCATCAAGAACCTCTTGTTCCTTTGTAGAACCAAAGACCAAAACATTTAGTACGCATTGAATAAATCATACAAAATAATTTGGCTAGTTCATCTCAACCAATATGTATATTGGAAAATAGAATATGAACTCCCCAACATCAATATAACACATATAGTTCAAGGCAAAAAATTCCAAAAAATTAGTGTCTCACTTACTTGACTCAAGGAGTGAACCCAAACTAAGTCACATATCATAGGGTATAAATCCATAACAAATCCATGCAATAATAGGGGAATGTACCATGCCAAAAATAATAATAGGGGCACATACCACGCCAAATAAATTATGTTCCACCCATGAATACACAAAATAAGCAAGAGTGGAACTCTATGAAAGAGATTGTGTCACGATTAGATACTAAAAACATAATTAAGAAGTACAAATTTGAAGAGATATGTCCATATCCATTTGATTTATCCATTCTCAAAATCTCCTTTCTATATCATTTTGAGTGACCTAAATTTGACAAATACAAAGGAAAGGGTCACCCTCATGAACACATTCAAGCATTCTTTGTGTTATGCCAAGAGGTTACTTACACTAGCGTTTATTTGTTTTATTTGTTTCCACAAAGTTTAGAAGGGTAAGTTCTATGTTGGATAATTAAGTTACCCAAGGGATCAGTTGTGGATTAGAATGAATTATTTGAAAATTTTGTCAACCATTTATCATACAACATTGAACATGAATTGACCATTGTTGACTTGTGAAAAGCTAAACAACATGATGGAGAAAGATTCACCACATATCTATAGATATGGAGAGAATTAGCAAGTTGCTTTCAACATAATTTGCTAGACAAATAGTTGACAGACATATTTACATAGAACTTACACCCTGGGCAGTGCACAATATATGGCTTTCTTGTGCTAATTCATTTGAGGAAATTATCGATAAAGAGGTGAAAATTGAGAAGGCTCTTATTTCCATGGACCTTGTCAATATTTTTGCGTAGGGTCAAATATCAAATCAAACCCAATCACTGGTTAAAATGGTTGTGCAAGATAAACCTAAGGGTTTAAACAAGAACAAGAATGTGCTAGGGAATGAAGTAACTGAATCAAGACTGACACAAATGGTGTAGGATCCATTGGCCCCAAATGTGTAATTAGCTCCCCTAATCCACCAACCAATTTGTAAAAATAACATCAATGGAGGACATTCCAAAATCAATTTAGAGTCTTCAACAAATTGGGAGAACTAGTTGAGATAGTGTTCCAAAAGCTCATAGTAACTAAATTTATTGTATGGACAATACCAAAGCCATTTCCTTAAGATCAACCAAAAACATATTTGTACAAGGAAAATGAATGGTGCAATTTCCATCATGTTGTTGGTCATGGTGCTTATAATTGCATCTAATTACGACACCTTATTGAAAATATGATCGAGAGTGGTCATGTTGAGATCAAGCTTGCCCTAGAAGGCACTAATCAAGATATGGGAATCTACCAAGATCCATTTCCTTGACATAATCAAAAACCACCAAGTAACCAACAAAATCAAAGATAGAATCAGTGGTAGAATCAGAACCAACATTAGGGTCAAAATCATAATCAGGATCATAATACCCATGCTGACAAATTGGATTACAACAACATGCCTTAAAATTATAACAACACTATGGGATGCATTTTTTTGACCCACATTACCACTATTACTGTTAAATCCTATGAACCATCCTATACTCCTTGTAGTACTAGACCCAATATTATAGGGTTAACACCCTCTCCCTCTAGTAACATTGCATCAAATTTACAAAATTCTATTATGATTCCATTTACATGGGTTACTATTTATGGATAACATCCTTCCTCTAATTACAATGGCTCTTCATTGACTCAAAATTACAACCATGCAACTAGACACCCATGAGTCACCCTCCAAGGCCCTTCACCTTCATTTTCTAATTGTAATGGCTCCTTACCACCTCTAGGTTACTTGGTAGCAACTAGATGCTCATGAATTACTCTCTAGGGCCCTTTTCCCTCTTCTTCTATTAAACCCAATGTGAACATTGTGCCTTTGGATTTGAATCCTAATAGTATGCTAGCCAATGCCAAGCAGTCTCATCCCAATGTTGAAAAGCCTTATAGCCAATTGGACCAACTAAGTAAAACCCCTATGCAGATTTTCATTTTGGATCTCTTGAGTACGCCTGAAGTCCATAGAACTATTTTGAATAGCCTTTTACAAGAATTAACTGTTCCCAAAGATATAAACCTTGAACAATTACAAACACTAGTGGGACATTTGTTTTCATTTTGATAGCTTATGTTTGATCAAAAAGACATGTTCATCCTAGGTTTGAGCCATAACAACCATATATATATATATATATATATATATATATATATATATATATATATATATATATATGAGGTAATCATTGAAAAACATAAGATCAAGTGGGTTCTTATAGATAATGGTTTAGGGCTGAACATAATATCTCTTAAACTGGTACAAATATTGGGCTACACTACGAAGGACATCTATCCAGAGATAATCACCATAAAGGCTTATGACAACACTGAGAGGGACTCTTATGGTACCATTTATTTGCCAATCATTGTTGGGTCTATTTCCCACCACACTTTATTAAATATTGTGGACATTGAGATAACTTATAACATAATTCTTGGTCATCCTTGGATCCATGAATTACAATTCATTCCATCCACCTTGCATCAGTGCCTTAAGTTCCACATGATGGGATCAAGGTTACTATTCCCATAGATCAACAACTTTATCAGTATTATAAACATCTAGAGGCTAAGATTCATAATTATAATTATTGTCCTAGTTTTGAATTTATTAAAAATAATAAAAAGGAGATAGTTTTGCATACACCTCCATCCAATTATATCAAGCCTAGTGACCTTGCATCTACTTCGACTAATCCTTTCCCTACAACTCTTATGAAATATGTTATTGAAGATGTGGGCATTTTCACATACCATTTCAAGGATGCCTTCCATGTTACTAAGTTATAGAAGTCTCCAAAAACATTTCGTAAACCCAAACCTTCCAAAATCCCAAACAGACCCAACTTGATCTAAAAATAGAAGAAAAATAATAGAAACCACCTATGGTATTTATACCTACTACTTTGTGAAGATAGGATCGAGAGGCTTTCATAGAAGGATTGGTTATATTTTTGTGTCATTACTGATTGATTTCAGAATCTAAAGTATCCTATCCCTAATCAGATCATGGATAACTTTGATTATACAAGAAAAGGCCTTGGCCCATGAGCCTAAGGAATCATATAACCTTTATCACCTAGAGTACCTAAATTAAATCATGGATTTAGATTTATACCACCTAGGGGTGAACTCATGACTTTCAATAAAGATTCTTCTAAATCGACTAGTGACGAGACTCCTGATAGTGATGTAGCATCCCATTATAGCCTTTTCAACAAGATAACAAACTTAGATTTATTTGATCAAAATGGCATTATGAATTTAACACCTCATTGTTCCCTATGCCTTTTCCATCTTAAACTCATTGATTAGGACTAAAAAAATTTGGTCATACGCCTTGATGATTTTTAGAATTAAGAATCAATTGCAGAATACATGGGTCTAAGATATGGATTGCCCATTGGCGATCACAAACAAGGCTTTGATTTTTCATTAGATCCTTTTACCTAATTTGGAGGGAAAGAAAACTTTATTGGTCATAACAAAGATAAAACATAAATATATTTGGGTGAAAACTTCTTCAGGGTGCTTGTTGATCAAGGAAAAAGTAAAGATAAAGACAAGCCCTTGAGTGAAAAACTGTTTTAGGCACTCTTGGATGAGAAAGTTTGCTCATCCCCAAAGGATGCACAAGGTCCATCAATTCCTATATTTATAGTCAGTACAATCATCTCTTTATAACCACAACAAATGTTTGAGCATCTCATTCTTGAATTTTTAGAGGTTTTTTCTACTTGGCCATTACTTGAGATGGTAGATTTTGATTACTCACATTATCCAAAGCTTTGGGAGGACCAACAAGAAATAGTAACAGAATAAGATGATCATGATCATACCTTACCCACTATTCTTGAAGATGGATCTACACTTCTTGTAGAGAACACAGTTGAAGTGAACCTCATAACATATGATGATCCCAAAATTATTTATCTTGGAGCTTCCATTACTGAAGTTGAACATGAACACATTATATCCATTTTGATGGATTTTATTGATATTTTTTCATGGGCATATTTAGACATGTAGGCTTAGACCCACACTTAGTAGTGCATATACTTGTTTTTCATCTAGATGTCAGGTCAATTAAGCAAAGATTGAGAAAGGTGCATCCACGCATTTCCCTCTTAGTAAAATTCAAATTGGAAAAACTATTGGGAGAAGGCTTCATTAGACCGCTAGACTATTTTGAATGGATATCAAACATAGTTCTAGTTAGTAAGAAGACACAGGGCATATGTCTTTGTATATATTTTAGAGATATCAACAAAGCATGACCTAAAGATGATTTTTCCTTTGCCCAATATCGACATGATTGTCAATTCTACTGCTAGGTACAAGATGATGTCCCTCATGGATAGATATTATTGAGATATTCAGATCAAGATAGCCCAATAAGATCAACACAAGATTTCACTCACCACTTTATGGAGAACATTCTATTACCAAGTCATGCCATTTGACTTGAAGCACATTAGAGACAATATCAATGTGTCATGATTGTCATCTTCCATGACATGATGCATGATATTGTTGAGGACTATGTTGATGACATACAAACAAAATAAAGAACACGTGTTGGACATCCTAACATTCTATGATTAATCTTTGAGAGGCTTCATGAATATAAAGTTTGCTTGAATCTTAAGAAGTGTGTCTTCGGAGTCACTTCAAGGAAATTGCTAGGATTCATTGTATTGAAAATAGGGATCATAATCAACCATACTAAGGCCAAGGATATTTTTGAAATACCACCACCTTCAAATCTTAAATATCTCTAAAGCCTATAAGAAAAGATCCAGTTAATCTACACGTTCATTTCTCAACTAGCAGATAAGTTCCCCCCATTTAATCATCTCTTGAGGAAAGGGGTCATGTTTCAATGGGATGAATAATGTTAGTTATCATTTCCAAAGATCAAGACATATTTGGCCAAACCGCTAGTTTTGAGAATGCCAACACTTGGACAACCACTGCTCCTTTACATATCAACAACTAATTATGCGCTAAGGGAAATTTTGACCCAACATGATGATCAAGGTAAAGATCATGTAGTCTATTATTTAAGTCACACACTGGTGGATTATGAACCTAATTATATGACGATTGAGAAGACATGTTTAGCTATGGTGTTTGATTCTCAAAATTTATGACATTGCATGCTGAACAATAAAACCATTGTCATCGCTAAGGTGGATCCTCTCAAGTTTTTATTATCCAAAGTAACTCTCACATGATATATGTCTAAATGGGTCATGCTCCTAGGTGACTTTGATATTGAGTATTAGAATCATAAAGCTAATAAGGGGTAAGTTATTATTGATCAACTTGTAGAAGCCCCTATTGTAGATACTCAACCACTTAGATTTAACTTTCTAGAGAATTCTATCATGGAAGTGGAAGAAGTGCAGCCTAAACATGAATAATGAAAGCTATATTTTTATGGCTCCTTCATGTCTAGAGGATTTAGAGCCAACATATTATTGATTAAACCACAAGGGGATTTGATTCCCAAGGTGTTTCACATAAATTTTCATTATACAAACAATATGACCGAGTATGAGGCATTAATCATAGGATTGTATCTTGTCATATAGTGGGATATTCAACATGTAATGGTCTATGGTGATTACCAATTGATCATCAATTAAACCATTGATTAGTATCAAAGTAGAGATGACAAACTTGTACCTTACAAGTAAATCATGGATAATATAAAGGTTCATTTTAAACCTTTATAGTTTGAACAAGTACCAAGGGCCAAGAATATATCTATCAATATAATGGCAATAATTGGGTCAATGATATAGATTAATAATAATGCTAAACAACATTAGTTTCCAACTGATAATATTTTATATCCTACACCTATTATGCTAGATTTGGAAAGAGTATGTGCCATTGCTGGTCCCAATCCCCCACCTGAATTGCCTTGGTATCAAGACTATTATAATTATTTCCATGATAATGTTTTTCCACCTAACTTATCTAATAATAATCAGAATCTATAAAAATGATTTATGACTAAGGCAATGATGGAACACTACTTCATTTTTTATCTTTAGGAGAATCCAATCTAGTGTTGAAGGAGGTTCATGAAGGAATGTGTGCGGGCCACACTAATGGTGTCATCTTAGTTAAAAATCTCCTCAAAATAGGATATTATTGGTAAAAAATGGAGATAGATACTTACAATTATGTGAGGAGGTGCATTCCTTATCAATAACATGGAAACTTGATACACACACCTTCTTTACCACTACAACCAATCACAACACCATGGTTGTTTTCTACTTGGGCTCTGGATCTCATTAGGAAAATAAACCCAGCATCTTCAGATGGCCATAAACACATTTTAACTTATACTAAGTACTTTACTAAGTAGTTTGAAGCCATTTTTCTCACTTATGTCACCAAGAAGCATATTGCCAAATTCATTTATTGCCATATCATCTATCGATATGGCATCGTAGCTTGCATTATATCTGATAATGGTAGATCCTTTATAAACAAAGATGTAAAATACCTTTGTGAAAAATTCAAAATCAAACACAAAAAATCCATGCCATATAACTCGTAAGGCAATAGACAAGTTGAGGCATCAAACAAGACCATTGTAGCCATTTTAAAGAAGATTATTGATGATGTTGGCCATAATTGGCACTTACAAATATTTCCTTCCCTTTGAGATTATCAAACCAATCATCGAACCCCTATAAGAGCCACTCATACTCCCTTGTTTATGGCATATAATCTATTATCATTATTGAGATCGATCTAACTTCATTATGAGTTTCTTTGGAGCATATTGAAGATGATGAAGAATACAAAGTCTCTAAGTTGAAATAACTAGAACTAGAACTTCTTGATGACAAGTGTTTAATTCCCTTGAAAACTTACAAGCTTATCAGAACATATTGCAGAGAAGCTAAAACATGTGTATTCTCCCTCAAGAGTTTGAGATTGGTGATTTGGTCTTGAAAGATAAATAGAAGAACAAAAACCTTGAACTCAAGAAAAAAGGTAATTTCCAACCTAATTGGTTGGGACTATATGTTATCATTACAAACTATGGATCAGGGGCATATCGATTGGCTACTCCAAATGGTGAAGAACTTCCAAAGCCCACAAACATTGTGCACCTTAAGAGGTTCTATGCTTGATAGATTTGAACCATTGTCTACAAGACCCCTTACTTAGGGGAAACTTGTGCTAAAGTATTTTATTCTACCATTATATTTTGGACCGTCTTCTTATGGACCATATTATTTTGACCTACCCTAGACCATTATTTCAAGAACCATATTATTTTCATGACTCGAGATAGTGAAATATTTGGACTGTTGTCACTCTAAACACATTTTATCCTACCTTGAACCATCCTCTTTTTGACCATACTCATTTTATACCATTATCTCATGGACCATATTCATTCAGGACCATTCTCTTTGAGAATCACATTCTTTTCATTTTTTTGGCTATTGTAACGTAAACATCTTTTATCCCTTGACTAATTATGATCCTAATTATGACTCATAGGCACTATGAACACATTCAATGCCAGTTCTACAAATCATATCAACATGGATAGTATTTTATAGCTTCTTTTACAGACAAGTGAACACAAATACTGCAACATATGATTTTTACATGCTGTATGGTTTTTTAGAGTTATCTAATGTTGCATAATATTTTATTATTTTGTATACATTGTTGCCTTATCAAGACCTCCTCTCGCCAATTTGTGAGCATGTGTCATTGTGGCTGGCTTAGCTATTATTAGAACTTATACTCTTGGACGAGCATATCTTTGATTATTTGATTCTCTTTGTACATATTTTATCCCAAAAACACTAAAAACATTAGAAAATGACCCACAAAAGAAAAAATATATTGTCTTACCTTTTTGTATATTCTAATCTCATGTTCTTTTTGTTGTGAAAGTAATTATGCCATGCTCTTACCATTTTTCAAGTATTTATCCCTCTGGCTTGCCATTTTGGAAGACCATTCCCATCTTCTTATTTCTTCCACAACATCAATTAGGTTTTTCTTGTCATCACATTTTATTTATCCCACTTCTTGGGAGAACTAAATTTGGCCTAGAGTTCATGTTGGGCCACTCATCCATGGAAATATGTAAGTAGTGTCCACTTGTTTTGTATATCTGGAGTTAGCTTGGCCACCCCCTTCCTTTTCTTCTCTTCCTCCATTTCTTCTAAGTTGTTTCCATACCACTTGGAAGCAACTTTGTGTCCCTGTTCATGTTACATTATTGTAAAAAGTAATGCCTCTACTACACATGATGAAACATTATTTTTTAAACTGCACTAACTTGATTTTTGTTTGTGTATGTTTATTTAATTTTTTATTGTTGTTTTATTGTCTATTCTTGTGTCTTATTTTTATTTCCTTTGGTTTTTTTTTTTGGTCTTTTATGTTTCTCTTTGGTCTTGTTATTTTATTTCATTTCCCAAGTACATCTTAATGGTCCACATAAATCTTGATTATTCATATATCGATCTCATGTTATCAAGTTTTTCTTGCTTTGTTTTTAAACATTATTGTTCCTACTTAAGTCTTGATTGTTCATATCTTGATTTTGAGTTAGGTTCATTTATGTTTTTTTTAAATCTTTGTCTTTGTTTTTATTTAAATGTAAATAGATATAACTCTAGTCTTGGTCATTATTTACCATTATTCTTAGTTATAGGTATTCACATTTGAACCGGTTCAATGCAATTGAAATGTCATGTCCTCATAAGTTCTTCATACTTATGATGCCTAATTTTATTTTGATATAACAAGCACTTTGTGATTTGGACTCATGTCTCAACTTTGATGTATCTTTGATGAAAAACTCTCAAGAACACCAATGAAACTAGGTACCTATGGCTTACCATGCACCTAAATCTATGCATGATGCGTATCTCTCGGCATACATCATGAGTCTAATTGAACACTGGTCAATTTTATTCATCTCTCATTCCATTATCTCCTACCTCTAGCTGAACTACATTGGTTTGAGGTCCATTTAGACCATGTAAGCAGTGCTTGGATACATGATGTATCTCAATTTAGCTTAGTCACCTTCATTCTTCTTTTAATCTCTTTCATCACTTTGTGCATCCTCGTATGCCAAGTTTCTTGTGGATTTTTTAGTCATTACACCATCATATCTATGTTTGCACTTGCTCATCTTTAATCTATGTAATAGGTTATATCCTTGAGCTATTGCTTGCCAATTTATCCTATAGGGGCACAACATTTGAACCAACCATTAAATCAAATCAGCTCTATAGGGGCACACCATTCTTTATCAATGATCAAAATCATCCCTATAGGGGCACAATTGTTTATCACATGATTAAATTCACTCTAATAAAACTTATCAAGCTTTGCAAACTTTTGCCATAATTTTGACAATATTTTAGTGTACAACTTATCTCAGGATTGATTAGTTTTATAACGTGTAACTTGCACCCTATTTTTGGGTGTGTTCAAAGTGCATCACTTTTATTTTTGTATTGTATCCTTCCCATTCCCCCTATCTTTGGGGCTATTTTATTTTAATTATATTTTTATCATTGGTCGAATCAACATGTGTAAGTATTATCTCATTGATATTTAATTTGTTCCATGAGTTAATTTTAGTTTCTCTCTCTTTTCAAGAGTCCATCCTTATCTTTCATCCTTATATGTCCTATCGAGGGGGAATCATGGGTCATTTAATTATAGTTTATTCTTGAAAATTCTTTTCTTTGAAAAGATGTTGCTTCATATGAATGTTCTGCTATGCCTTCTCAAATAGGGGTAAAATGTAAACATCCAATTCCTAACACCATTGTGTTTGAAATTGTCAATCTTACTCAAAATGCACTAAAATGCATAATTTGGGCCAAAATCACATAAAAGTGCTAAATGGTTTGATATTTTTATATAAAAGTGTTGATTTACGCTAATGTATCCTTAAATGGGGAATGCATTTTATGTGATTATTAAATTTGATCAAATTATTTTAAGTCAAAATGATGAAAATGTATTTTGGTGCTTTGGAATACTATATTTTTCTAATTCAAAAGCACATGACATGTTCATGTGTTATTTTGTGTTGACAAAATCTTAAATGGGATGATGGTTTGTATGCAACTAACATCTCTTTTTAATTATTCTTGAGTCAAATTAATACCCAATAATATGACTTTCTAACTAGTTTGATTAATGAAGTGCACCAATTTCCAAAAAAATGCACTTAAATTGATTAATCTTACTTAGAAAAATTAAACCAAATTATGAGCTTAAGCAAGAATTACATGGAAGTTATTGAATATTTATTTATTGGAAATTGACTCATATTAACTACATCATTGAGTTCATTTTTAGTGGGACATCCATAAGCCATAAATGTAACAAATATCAAGATTATGGCTTCCCATGCCTTTTTATTACCCCTTCCTACCAAACATTATGAGGATATTTATGGATTTTATTTACATAATTAGATTAATTTATGGCCACACATCTTGATCTTAAGATGGATGGTCATGGTTGATCTTGATCAATTTGGAAAATCTATAAATAGGAGGCCTCTAACTCATACTTTTACAATTAATCTGTGTAAACTTATAATGTAGGATTCTCTCCACAACATTTATTTATGTTGATTATTATGCTTTATTTGTAATAGGATATCTTCATTGATAGGCATATTAGTGATTTCATATCATGAGCCTAGATTATACTTGGTGTTTTTGAGATGGTGGAGGAGCTTGCCTTACACAATTATTGAAGACTTGAGCACCAAATCAAGGGGAAAAACATGTTTGGAGCTGCTTATGGATGGTGGGATGCTCTTGGGAAGGTAATGTATGTTTTCTTTATTTCATTGAGTTTTTAATTGTCATTTGCACACCCCTTTGAATAGGTTGACCTAGATTGTTATGTTCTTATGCATTTCTTGTATTTTTCATGACTAATTCTTGATTTAACCATCTTTGTAATCCATCTCTACAATGTTATTGATTCATATTTTCAAGAACTAAAAATTTCAAATTTTATTTACCATAATTATTGTTCATCAATTACTAAGAATTTTATGCTGTGTATGGAAACCCTAAAGTTATTGATATGTTCCTATGAATTAATGTTATTTTGTTATTCATTCAAATTTTCAAAATTATAAACATTCTTTGAAATAAGTGTTTTTGATATATTTTCTATTCATGTTATTGTGTTATTTATATCTGGCCACATTTTTGCATCCCTGCATCCAAATTTCTATGGCTTCTGCAAGCACCCACTATGAGTTCCCACACAAAAATGCTTGTTTGAATGGAAAGGGATTTGAACTTGGAATAAAATACTAAAAATTTAATGCTATACACATAAATGCATGTTTGGATGGAAAGGGTTATGAACTTGGGATGAAAGTCTTAATGTTTACTAGTATGTGGATGGAATCCCTAAAGGTTTTCATTCACATACTAGTAAATGCTACTATAGCTCTTATCTTTATATCAAAAAGTTAACATTATTGTCTTTGTATAGAACACAAATTTAAAACCCCTGGTTTAAACTTTTGACCAATAATAATTTTGAAACAAACACATTATATCATAATTAACTTAATATTTTGTGAAGTAGGGCATGACACAAAATTAATATGGGTCATTAATATAAAATAAAGGGCCATGTTGAAAGAGAAGTGTGTTCAAAAAAATAAAAATTTATTGGTATGTGGATAGAATCTATGAGGTTTTTCATTCACATACTAGTGGATGTTAATTTTTTCTATAAAAATAAGAATTTCATTAACATACCAATAGATGTTGAGTTAGATGTATCAAATTAATTCATATTGTGAAATCATGTTGCTATGTTATTCATATGTTTTGATATTCATTCAAAATTTCCATTATGTTGATGTCCTATTGATATCTTGTTGTGTTATAGAGATGTTATTGTGTTATTGATATGTTTTCATGTTATTGATATGTTGTTGATATGTTTTCTATTCTATTGTCAATTCTATTTATTGGTTTTCCATTCTATTGTTAATTATTATATTTGGTATTTCTTGTGTTTTACAAAATTTGAATTGATGTAAAGGGTGAATGTTTGTTGTCATACTCATTTATTAAAATTTTTACAAACATTGTGTTTTTTAATACTTGTAATGTTTGTGAAGATTTACTTTTTTGTATTATGTTTCTTAACACATTATATGCTTGCAAAGTTTGGAATGATCGTAAAATTATTTTTCAAAGTTTCTAAACTTTGTGATGTTCAACTCTTTATTGCTTCTATTTTTATCTATGTTATTGATGTTTGTTATCTATGGGTAATGATGATAATTTTCTAAGTCAAGAGTGACGAACAATAATGGGGTGCTCAATTTTAGGTGAATGTTTTTCAACATTCATTAAGCTTATGATCCATTTATAGGTTGAATGGTAGACAAAAAAAATCAATTACTTTATATAATCAAATTGAATATTTTTACTTTCATTACATTTCTTAATACACTTCACTACATCGGATTTCAAACTAAATACATTTCATTGTAGTAGTTAAGGTAAAAAAATAAATTACACCATCCAAAGTGAAAAATTTGATATGTGCCCTTCATCCCCATATTTGAAGAATGTGGAGTTGTTGTTGGTCCTTCAAGGGCTATGCCATTAATGGGATTTTATACCATGTTAATAGAAATAGGAGGGCTATCAAATGAACCAATTGGGGATATAATGTTTATCATGCCATTCAATATGTGATGTTGTTCTAATAGAGGGTTAAATTCACTACTTAAACACCTTCATCTCTCCAATTATTTTCTATCCTTCTTGAATTCCCTATCCCTTATATCATGCTCTTTCTTTTGCTCTTTTTCTTGCCTTTGTTGTATCTTATCCTGCTTTCTCTTTTTCTTTTTGATTTCATTTACAATTTTTTGTTGTTCCCTTATTTCCCTCTCAACCTACCTAAGGGATTTCCTATCATCAAATTTTGTTTCTTCCTTGCCTTAAATTATTAAATATCCTTCTTTTGAGACTCTTGTTATATAAACATTTGATGATAGTCATCTGGTGTGAGAATTTTTGATTTTTAGCTTATCCTGAGTACATTGTTTCATGATTTATTTACAACCATTTCCGCTAGCAATTTCAAAAATGTTTATATTTAAGTTTGTTGTTCATTAATTTTATTTTGGCTGAAATTAGGATATTTAATTACATTTTCTACTATTTCCTCATCGATATCTAAATCAATTATTTCATATTCTATGCTCCATTGTCCACCTAATGCATAATAATGAACTATTTGTGGTGGGATAGAAAGAAATGAGAATTGACATAGAGACATATGCTTCCATTAATTCATAATTGAGGCCAAGATTTATTACTTCCTCCCTTACTTATTTTGATGGGTTTTCTTGTGTAAGTCGACTTAAATCATCTTAGTTGATACTGAATGTTGCATTTCTAGCCCTTCAACACCTTCAACATTTGTAGCATTTGTATTTTCATTTTTTGTTTGACCTAAAACACATCAAACATTTGTTATTTTAATTTATTCACCTTTGACAACATTATCATGTTGCATTTGCTCCATCTTATGCAATTAACTTCAATGTCTTCCTCATTTAGCCCTACTAACCTCATTATATTTTTTGTAGCAATAAATCCATCATCTACGACATGGAATGCTTCACTTTGATTCATTACATTCTCTAATACCTTAGGGTTTAAGGTCCAAATACCTATTCTTTAAAATCCATATATTATATTATTAGGATTTGTGTCATCTTCAATTTTTTATTTCCAAAAGTGGCCAATTTATGTTTATTTATCTCATAACCATGATGTGTATTCATATATGACATCCTCTCAGTCTTGAATTAGGACTTAAATGGATCAAACACATTTTCATCTAATGGCTTAAATTTTTGGCTAGTGTATGAAGTTAATATAAGTAGGTCTATCCCGAATACTCTAGCCTTTTCAATCATTGAAAGTGCAACATGGTTTTCATGCCCATAAAATATGAGAAGATGTCTATTAGTAGGTGAAAATATTTTTGTTATAGATCTGAATAAATGATGAAACCATTTCATAAACAATTCTTTCATCATACACGGGACTAGGCAACCATACATGCACCTAGTTCACAATATGAAATGTAATTTTAAAATTAATTTTTTTCTTTGAAGATCCCTGGGATACTCTAGAAAAATAAATTCACATAAGCTAAAATAGTGATTTATTCTCTACTCTTAGACATTATCTGTGGCACACTCTTTTCCCCTTTTTGGTGATGATTGATATACCATAATTCCTTCTAACTTGCTTCCATGTCTCATCATAGTTCTATATTTTTTGTGGTCCATAAGTGTTTTAGGCATAAAAATTTATCAATATATAGTAAAAAAGTATCACTATGGATGGAATTAGCATCAAAATCCTATTTTTGTTAATTCTTGCTATTCTCATAGACAAATAGTGTCCCTATTTTGAAGCTGTTATCTCTCAAACTATGCACTCGATGAATTGGAATATCATTCAATAAGATAATTAGTTCATAACCCAAGGTGTGGGTCCCTTACAATCCTTAGGATAAACCTTTAGAGTAGTATGACTTCCTTTTATTTTAGGCACACTATTTTAATACTAGTGCACCAACCTAAAGAGTAGAAAGGCAAATCTATCGCTAATCTAAACCTAAGATTTTGAGGGAAACAGGAGAGATAAGGTAAGAGAGTCATAAAATAAATTAAGGGTGATGCACCAAGAATATAGAAAGCACCCTTACATCCTTAATGAACACACTATTTTTTTTTGAGAATAAGACAATATCATGTAGATTCCATCAGGGATACTCTAAATGCATAAGTGTTTCATATGGAGGCATGAGAACACAACATGACATTGAGAGGGATGAAGGTTATCCATAATAAAGGCCTATTTAGATGTGAGTGTGTACAAAATATGATCTACAAGTGAGTTCCAATTTTCACATAAAGGTGTTGGGAATGGATAGTAATGATAAAGGAGAACATTACACATAAGCAAAGATTAACAAACATAAATAACATAGAATATAAGAAGAATGAAGGGAAGTGAACTCAATTTTCATTAAAGTTCAAGGTTTAACCAACATAGGTGCTCTTGGAGGGAAAATTTTTGTAGCATTTTTATGCTAAAAAAGTCCTCCTTTATAATGATAAATCTGCCTTATATAAGAAATTGGAGAGTTCATGGTCATTACTCAACGTCACCCACTATTGGGGAAGTTACAATATTCAATGATGAAGAGAAGAGTGGTTGAGATATTTTTTATAAGTGAAGTTGTGCCCATGTTATACATTCAATAAGTGATGCTTGATGTTAGTAGCCACCTTCGTATTAAAGTTCGTAGGCTTGGACTCAAATCAAAACATTATTATAGCTACAACATTCACCAATTTTAAATCTTACATTTCTATAATTTTAGATTAAAATAATTGCAAAGAAGGAGAAATAAAATTCCCAATGTAATTAGTGTCATAAAAAATAGATCTATGGATTAAAAGATATGATTAAAAAGCCAACACATAATTGTGCACAACCATATCAACACCTTCAAAACATGGAAAAATAGAAAATCACAAAGCAATATATGAGAAAAATCCATCATATCATAAATTTATAGAAAGATATTTAAAATATGCTCAAAAGAGTATTTTTAGTTTTTTTGAAATGATCAAATTAACCCCTATGAACTCCCATCTGAGTGTTTTCTAGTGAAAAGTTGGCAAAGTGATAAATCTTCCTAGGAGGTTCACTTTGCACCATCATAGCTTTTCACTAAAAACTCCAACAGCTACAAAACCAATTTCATTACCTTTTTATGCCATCAAATTAATATCATACAAAGTTTAAATAAATTTTTACTTCATTTGTTATTGTAAAAATAGGTTGTAAAAGTGACTATTGGGTAGATTTAGCAATTGGAAGATGCATAAATTACTCAAGCAAAAATCAGTGCAGAAGTCAATGCTTATGACTGCACATTTCACACATGATATTGAATATTTGTTCACTATGTTTCCCATTGCAATATAATGACATTTGTATATTACCATGAGGCATTTGGAAAATATTTGACATCCTTTATATTTAAAAAAATGAGATTGAAATGTGTGCACTAGGCTAATCTAAAAAATAGAAACACAAAAAATTGGGCAAGTATAAATTAGCACAGAAGCTAATTTTTGATCCTGTAAATTTTGCACGTGGAAGATAATTTTCATAAATTTATTTACTTGTACATTTTTTCCACATTTTCCTACCATCATGATAAATTTTAAGGTGATTAGAATTCATTTGGTTCTATGAAATTTTGTTTGAAAATTATTGTGCAGACTGATTTGGCAACTGGAAAGATATAAATAATGCCTAAGTAAAACTTAGTACATAAGCCAATTTTTACCTCTACAAATTTTGAACTTGGGGAAGGGATTTCTTATGATTGTCTTCATATTTGTACTCTTCTCATATATGGATATCATCATGAATGTTTTGGAAAGAAATGAGCATGATTTGGTCCTACAAAATTGCTCTTGAAAAGCATTATACATGCATATTTGGTGTAGAGAGCTTGAATTTTTCCACAGGAGATCAAGGTGACTTGAAGAGTCAAAATTATGGAAACATCTACAAGATGATTTCATACTAAGTAGAGGTCTGGTAAACTTAAGTAATGCATTAAGCATGGAGTCATATAAGTATCCCAAACTTCTCACATTTTTAAAATGCAAGACAACTACAACCTATTTAGCCTTGCACCTGAGTCGACCTTTTAAAACTAAAAGAAAAACTTAATAAAATGAGAAAAAAAACAACATAAACTATGCCATAAGCACATAGAGGAAGTTAAAATAACTAAAATTAATTACAATGTGCATATAGGCACTTAGAGAAAAGAAAACATCTAACCTATCCTAAACTAACCAATCAAAAAGCTATCTAAACAAAGCCATTGACTAGTTCTAAAAAATAACTACCCTTTCTTAGCAAATTAGAATGTTTTTCATGTTTTAGAGAAGATAACCAAAGGGTGGAAAAGGGTTGAGTTCTCAATGAGATGATAATATACTTCTCCAAATATAAAAACAAACTCACCTACCCACATAAGTTGAATATAAATACAACTACCTTAGAGTGGATACGTAGGTTGATTATGACATTCTTAATTCTCAATTTTGTGATCTAGATTTAACACAACATGTGGTGACTTCTCTTTGTTGGCCTCCAACTGATCCAGGTACTTGATAGGGCATACTCTTGATAAGACAAAGTTTTATCAATCATGGTTGCCCTCAAATTTGTGTTTAATTGCTCTATCATTCTGTTGATTGGGATCTTCTTGCCCAAGTAATTATTTGAAATACATCCAATTCCTCCTATTGTTATTGATAATCATGGTTTTAACCTTTAATAGATTATGGTTTGACATCAAGGATCGAATAAAATTCCTCTAGCTCATCCCAAAAGAAGTCTTCTTCCATATTCTCTTCACTCTTCTACATGAGATGCTTCATTACAACTTCATATTGACTTCCTCTTCTTCTATACTGAATAAAAGATCATTTATCTTAGAGATTACCAAATCATATTTCCCCTAATTTTAATTTTGACTAGATAAATATGGCCTCTCATCATCAATACTATCTTCTTCTTCTCCATCCTCACCCATTTTCACACGGTGCTGTTGTTGTAGCCGATCATACTTGTCTTTTTCCTACAGTAGGTCTAAATTTGATAGTTTGGTGGCACAAAGACAGATACCAATAGTTATTTCCTCATCATATTCACTTGAAACATCATCCTCCTAATCTAAATGGTCTTCATTTTTTCTCTATATAATGGGTCCTCATTTGAAAAAGGAGATGGTGGGAGGGCAAGAGATTTTGGCTAGCATAAAGGAAGGGGGTTTTACAAGGTTAAAATTATGAGTTTAGGGTATATGGTCCAAGAAGGATACCATGAATGTGTTTGGGGGTTCTAAGGAGGAATATGTTTAGTCTATTTCAAGGAAGGGGGGTCTTTGAAACTTGGAACCTAAAATTAGGGGGTTTTCTTGAAATCACAAAGGATTTAGCTTGCTTATAGCTAGGGACATTCAACGGAGAAGCTTCCTTCCTCCTAGGCTAGTCTGAGAGCAGCCTACTTAAAGCTAGGAAAGGAAGGAATGAAGGTGGTTGGATATGACTTAATTTCTTACATCTGCATAAGTAACTGATGTATATGTTCCTCTTTAGCTAGAATTTGCCTAGCCAAGCACTCTTCATCATACTTTTTCTGCTCACTTACCTCTTGCTAATGAATGTAAGCTTGATAAGCATGTTCTTATTATTTACTAACATAATATTTCTCTCTTTCAATATCCATCAGTTGTCTCTAAAAATCAAGCTGTATATCATTTATTCTTTTATGGGGATGATTAGGAGGATAACCATGATATTGATTTAGAGCAACATGGCCTTCAAGGGGTTTATTATAAGCATGACTAGGTTTCCAAGAGTGATGAATAGAGGTGGAAGGGAGGAAATTATTATGAAAATGAATATATCTTTCTATGAAAAGGAAATTTGGGATAAAACCAATAACATTTTTTGTTTGAAATGGATGGTAGGAGGGTATAGAAAATATATTTTGACAAGGAAGAGAAAAGACATATTTTTAATGATTGTTTGACATATTAGAAAATCAAATAAGCAAGAAATATATTAGAATATTCTTTGAAATGAACAATCAGGTCTACATCTTGAAGAATGAATACATATAAATAGAGTCACTGAGTGATTAGATTATTTCAAAAGAATGAGAAAGATCAAGAATATCACCTAAATCCTAACCTTTGATAATATTTAAGCACTTGGGATGATTAAACTAGTATATTTAATATTTGAAGTCACCATGGTGTTGATTAAGTTTTCATGAATGGTAAGATTCACTAAAGAACACACTAAAATACTTTAATGGATGATGTAAGGATCATCAAACTGGTCCCATCAAGCATGCTAAAAACTATTATCACTCGAACCATACACTTGCTAAATTGGAAGATAGTTCAGTGAGATAATGGGATCATCCCCCAAGGTGTCAAACGCTTGCATTCCTTGGGATGAACATCCAGAGTAGGCCAACTTGATTCTATTCTAGGGGCACTGATTTAAGACCAACGTGCAAACCTAAAGAGCAGAAAGGTAAATCTACCACTAATATAAACCTAAGCTTTTAAGGGAAAAGGGAACAAGAAGGTAAGAGAGTGATAAAATAAATAAAGGGTGATGCAAAAATAATAGAGTGAGCACCCCTAATACCTTAATGAACACAATAAAAATTTATGAGAATGAGACAATATCACATAAACTCCAACAGGAACACTCTAAGTGCATAATTATTTCATATGGAGGCACGAGAACACAACACAACATTGTGAGGGATGAAGTTTATCCATAAATAAGGCCTATACAGACTCAAGTTCACACATAATATGACCTAAAAGTGAGTTACAAGTTTCACATAGAGGTGTTGGGAATGGAAAACAATGAGAGGGGAAAACATTACCCACAAATAAAGATTAACAAACACAAATAACACACAAAATACAAGAAGAATGAAAGGAAGTGAAATACATATTCGTTAAATTTTAAGGTTTAACCAATAAAGGTGACCTTTAAGGGAAAATTTTTAATGCATTTATGTGCTAAATAAATCTTTCTTTACATGATAAATCTGCCTACTTATATAGGCAATTAGAGAGCTCATGGTCAATACTCAACCTCACCCACTATTGGGGTAGTTACAATATTCAATGATTATTAGAAGAGTGATTGATATATTTCTTAGAAGTGAATTTGTGCCCATGCTATGCATTTGATAAGTGTTGCTTGATCCCATTTTTTTCCTTTGCATTGAAGTCTGTAGACTTGGGCTTAAATCAATACACTATTTCAACTAAAACATTAACAAATTTTCAATCCTATATTTATCAAATTTTAAATTAACATAATTACAAAGAGGTAAAAATTAGATTTCCAATACAACAATCAACATAATTACAAAGAGGTAAAAATTAGATTTCCAATACAACAATCAACATCAAAAAAGGATCTACACATAAAAATATATGGCTAAAAAATAAACACTAGTCATGCACAACTGCATAAACACCTTTAGAACATGAAAAATAGAAAATCGTAGAGCAAGATATGAAAAAAACCAATCATATATTATATTTACAAAAAGATCTTGAAATGATGCTCATAAAAGTATTTTTAGTTTTTTTAAAATGATCAAATTAACCCCTGTGCATTTCCCTTTGATGTTTTTTGGTGAAAAATTAGCTAAGTGATAAATATTTTTGGGAGGGTCACTTTGCACCATCATATCTTTTCATTGGAAATTCTAAAAACTATGAAACAAAATGAATTACCTTCTCATGCCATCAGGGTAATACCATATAAATTTTTTTAAAAAAAATTGAAATTAATTTGTTCCTATGAAAATGAGTTTAAAAAGTGCTTACCATACAGGTTTAGTAATTGGAAGATGTAGAAAATGACTAAGTAAAAATCAATGCAAAAACTAATTTAATGGATGCCTATTTCACACATGATATTGAATGTTTGTGCACTATATTTTTTATTACACTCTAATGACATTTGGATATTATAATGAGGAGTTTTTAAAATATTTGACCTCATTTACCCATATGAAAATGAGATTGAAATGTGTGCACTTGCCAGATTTAAAAAATAGAAACACATAAAATTGACCAAGTAAAAATTAGCTCAGAAGCTAATTTTTAATCTTACATATTTTGCATGTGGAAGAAAAAAGTTTATTACTTGACCCACATATTTTTACCACATTTTCATACCATCATGATAAATTTTAAGGTGATTAGACTTCATTTTCTTCTACGAAATTATGTTTGAAAAGTGTTGCATAAGTTGATTTGGCAACTAGAAAGACAAAAAATGCCCAAGTAAAAATTAGTATAGAATCCAATTTTTACCTATACGAATTACACACTTGGGGAAGGGATTTCATGTGATTATCTTCATAGTTTAACTCTTTCCATATATGGATATCATCATGAAATTTTTGGATAGAAATGAGCATGATTTGGCCTTACAAAATTGCTCCCAAAAAGCATTGTATAGGTTGATTTGGTGAAGAGAGCTCGACTTTTTCCATAAGAGATTACGGTGACTTGAAGAGTTAATAAAAGCCTTTCCAATGTGAATTTTTGGGGACTCCATAATTGATAGAGTCAGGCATGCTTTTGAATATATGGGTGATTTTTTCAAATGTGAGATGTCTAACCCATGCCCCATGTTGGCTAAGTTATTGCAACATTGCACTATCTCACTTTATTTTGGATTTGATAACATAATTGTTGGACCCCTCTTATTATTATTTGTAATTCCTTTCAACTAATTATACAAATCACTAGGTTTCATGTCGCACTTTGCTATTACAACATTCATGTAGTAACCATTATCCTCTACATCTCTCATTGCACTTTCCATATCTTCCTTTGTCCACTCAGAGTGTAATTAATTCTACTCAGTGGCAGTAACATTTATGTTGGATACCTTATTTTCCAAGCTGGTGGGGGGTTGGTTTGAAACAACTTCATTCTTGACCTAATTTGTAGTAAGTTATTCTTCTTTTTAAACCTCTTCATCAATAGTTTTAGTAAATTTGACTCTTCTATTCATCATTGTTACACGTGGCTATTTTCTAACAAACCTTATCTTCTTCTTTGCATTCCTCATGGTGAACTACAATAGTCAAGATTTTATATAAGTAATTGAAAATATAATGGAAAACATATCACTAATAACAACATGAAATCAAATCAACATATGAAAATCATAGTGACATGACTTGATAGAAGCATTTTGTTTGATGCATCTAACTCAACATTTAACGGTATGCTAACAAAGTTCTTAATTTTGATGGAAAGACATTACAATTTATTGGTATGAGAATGAAAACCTTTGTGGCTTCCATCTACATACTACTAAATGTTCAGTCTTGTGGAGACACTCATCTTCCAACATGGTATTTTGTTTCATATTAATAACCCATATTAATTTCATGTCGTGCCTTCAATTTTTTTTAAGCTAAGGATAATATAATGTGTTCATTTGAAAATTACTATTGGTCAAAGTTTTAAACCAGGTAGTTTAAATCTATGTTCTCAGGTGAGCCAATCGGATTGGTTGAAGGAGGGAATAACAGAGTTTGACCTTGTTAAATAATTATATAACATAAATGTTGTAGGTAGGGAAATATAATGGTGTTATAGATATAAAAAACATAAAAAATTAATTCAAAAAATTCTATGTTTTGATACAAATATAATAACATTTATTCATATGAGAATGAAATCATTTAGGGCTTCCATCCACAGAAAAAAAAATGTTCATGATTTATCAACAACACTTATGGCAAAGAGTATTTTTAATTTTAAAAATATGAATGAATAAAACAACAACATTAATTTAGAGGAAAGTATCAATAAAAAAACAACGAGAATTCAAAAAAGAGTTTGGTTCGAGAAATATGAGTCATAATTTACTAAAATGGGAATTAAAGTATAAATTTTGATTAAGAACCAATATTGTTTACTTGTATGTGAATGAAATATGTTAGGGCTTCCATCCACATAGATATATATGTTCAATAACACATTAAACATTTAAATTTGTTCAAGGAAGGTAAAATTTCATCCCTCTAATATTAATGTAAGGAAAAATTAAGGTATTACAAATATAAAGTACACACTAACATGAATTTATAAATTAATTTACTAATGAGAACATATGGTTGTTAAATTTTAGGAGCATTGAAATGCACCTTGTAAATAAGGAGTTTGTAAACACTGTACACTATTACAAGGTAACATTCAATGCTCCTTATAGTGAATTAAAATCTTTAAGGATTTCATTCACATACTAGTGACTATTCAGTCTTCCAACACATGTTGTGTAGGGAAATAAAAACTAGGCACATATATAAATCACACAATAACATGATTACAAAACACCTACATAGATTCTATTAAAACAAAAAAATGGTGGTAACATGGTAAGGACACTACCATATTCTAGCATGGCACTCCCTTTATATTAATGACACAAGCATCTTCTAACATGGTCATAAAATTTAGAAAATGATATGGGTTGATACAAAAATAATAACATTTAGTGGTATGTGAATGAATACCTTGACAACTACCATGAGTATACCAATAAATGTTGAATCAAATATGAAGGCCTGTTATGGGTTCATTTATAGGAAACACACCTTTATGTAATGTTTCATCACTCCATTAACATAAAAATAAATGTTTAGTCAGACGTGAATCCATGCAAAAAAAACATGAACATAGAAGGCACAATAAAAATAATTTTCATCCCTTCATTCTGTCGACAAAAATTCCACTGTGAAATGTTACATGCTTGATAAATTTTAGGTAGGTTCCTTGACCGATTGGGGGGAGGATGTATGCAAAAAGGTAGGGAGAAACATTTTCTAAGAGATTCTAAGGAAATTATATTGTAAATATGATTCTTCTAACATTGAATTCAAATATTTTGATCTTTGGTAAATAAAATAAGCACAATCATTTGCAAATCAATATTATAAAAATAAGTTGTAGCCATAATAAAATCTAAACTAGTTAGTACTCAATTCATCTAACATATAATTTTGCACACATAAATATCATAAACTAATCAATTTAATATAATATGTCATGCAATATTCAAAAATTGAGAGAAGAAAACACATTACAAATTCACTAGACTTTCCAAATAATTTTGAGCTTACATTACTAAATCTTCCTTTCCTTGAGACATAAATACAATGTGTATAAATATTTTATATGTTCACTACCTCATACTGAATTAAAATTACATGCAAATCTTTAAAATAACTTTTCTAAGTTTTGACAAGGCTACAAATCATGCAAGATAAATTATAATGTTTTTTATAAAAAAAAACATAAGCTGCCCAAATTAAATTTTCCTTCCAATTGAATATGACTTTAGTGGAGATTTGGAGGAGATGTAATGCTAATTCTAGGAGGCCACCATATATTTATGGTATTCTTCATCGATTCTAATCAGATTCATAATTGCTACTCTAAATAAAGACTTTATCTTTACCGATAGCTTTGCATGATTTGCCAACAGGGTCTTAAGTGTGTATTACATTATTATGCCACACTTTTTTTAAAAAAATTTCTCATAGCTGACTAAGTCAATGAACTATATGCTATCTCCCTGGTTGGCTTACCAAACCTTTAGTTTTAAATCAAACATAAATTTAGTTAGTTTGGTAGTAAACTGAGCAAAAGAATCTAGCTTGACCTCAGAGAAAAATAATGAAATAATAGCTACCTTTTGGAATAATTACAAAATTGTGTTAGTATCATTGAGGACTATAATCATGTCATCTATGCATTTATATATAAAAATAATCATATGCATTACAAAACTTTGACATATAAACAAGGTTATCAGTTTCAAGTGGGGAAACATATACTTATTTATAACCATTCTCAAATTCCCGAACTTGTCATTTAACCTAGTTATGTGGTCATGATATATCTTTACCTTTTTTTGCCATGGAGTAATCTTTCCTTTTTCATAATATTTATCAACTAGGACATCATATAGTGATTCTAAGGCCTTTTCAAATTCATTAATTATATGTGTCAGGATTAGGAGCACACTTGATTACCTTGTATAAGCAACTAAACACAAAATTTAACCAGAATGATAAGTAACTAGAATTCAAAAACAACACAGAATATGAGAGACAATACCCAATTGTATTAATACTCATCCAAAAGGAAATACAATAAAGAGATCACACTCTTCCCACACCTCTTGGGCGTACCAGTAATCTTCCCTCAAGAGTTCTCTCTCTCAATTACAAACACAAACAACTCAATAATCAAGTTGGTGTTTCAACCAGTCAGTAACAATACTTCCAGTACCACCGAGTATACACACATACTCAAATTCTGAGTACACCATGTACTCCAAGTAGATCTCACCTGATCTTGCTACCTGATGTGTTGCAGATCTCCTTTGACCTTGCACACACACACACACTTTTAGATCAACCGACCTTACTTACCATGTAGATCTCACCTGATTCTACACACCAGCACCCCTGTGGATCTTCTACCATATCTTGCTCTCCCTCAGATCTACCTGATCATACACACTTGGCACTGTGGCATTATGAGGAGCTAACCTTGCTCTCTTCCCTCTGAAAGAGCTAACCTTGCTCTCTCTATCTACCACACATTACAATACAGCCCCATGAGTCTATTATATAGATCTCATGCAAATAATAATTAGACTTCTAATTAAAATAATTAGAAACACAACTCCAAGACTCAAATTAGTCTTTACATGCAAATAACTGGTTCGTTAAACAAACTGTTCGTGTAACTAACAATTCTGGAACTGCACAGGTGACCGACGTCGGTCGCTGTCTGTCTAGAGATGATCGATGTTGGCTGATCCATGACCGATGTCAGTAGCTTTTTGTCCACCCTTGACCGACATCGGTTGGCCTGACCAATGCCGGTTACTGTGACACTCAGCACCTCCTCCATGTCTACATCAGTGAAGCTTTTAGCTCCACAACCTAACAATATGCTTTAGGACTACAACTTTTGTTTGTGTTTCTAGCCTTTACATTTTATGCTTCATCCTTTGGACTAATTTATTTTATAGATTCCATGTGATAGCCACCATATAATCATGATATTTAAAAAAATCGTCCCTCTATCCTGGCCTTGTTTTCCTCCTATTAGAGTGAAGAGTTATTCCTTTATTTTATGCAATGTAAGAGTCTATTACTTGGTAATTTTCCTGTGGATTACTCTCTTGAGCTTCCATATGTCTTATTTAAACTCTAATTTCACCTTATTTTAATTGAATATTATCATATCTTTCCTCTTTACCTTTGACAATTGGATACTCTCAATCTATTTTTAATCCACTTATATGGATACAATAGTGGATGTCAGTGGTGTGGCTAATGTAGATGGTGATGGATGAGGTGAAGTGGGTATGGGAATGGTGTTTATGGGGACCATAATTAAGGTTATGGATGTTGAGGAGGTATGGATTTGTGTGGTAGTGATAGGAGTGAGAGATGGAGGAACATAGGAAGAAACTAGAGGATTAAAGGCAACCATTATCACTAGAGGGATAGATTATTGGGATATAAGAGAGGTAAATTAGGTCCTATCTATTACACTAGTAGTAATTTTATCCTTCCTTTTAGGATACTTGGGCTTGGATATTTAATGGGTAATGATGCTAAGAAACCCATCCATAATAATGAACTTAAACGTAGGTAATTTTTTTAAAGGGCCCATTATTGGAATTGTGACTTTTGGTGCTTCCATTGGAGGGAATTGTCTATTAAATTTCAATGTTTTAAAAATGAATCAAGGAATGGTTGTGACATTTATAGGAAGAGGATAATCTTATTCCTAAATAATGGGTTGAAATCCAGTGACCACAATCCATTTTAGATACATGAGGGAATTGTGTGGAGGTCTTAGGTGCCAATTTATTGGTATAAAATTTTGTTACTTGGACAACCTTCTTAGGAACAATAGGGCTGGAAACTTCTAATTGACGCATCAAAAGATGAGTGTCTAGTGAGACCTCCTCAAGTGGAGGAATAGAATGAGAAGGAGGTGTAGTTACTACTGCTTATTCCATAATAGGTACAACAAGTGGAATGTCTAAAACATAAACTAAAAAGGAAGGAAACTGAATAAGAAGAGATAAAAGGGATTGATTTACCTCATGCATTGGAATTATTATTTTGGAGAGGGTTAAATTAGGCAATCCATATAGTAATTTATTTCTTGAACAAGCTTTCATACCATGAGATTTATCATGGACTACAAGTGCATATAGTCTTTTTTCCATTGGTCTTGGTTATTCAAGATTGGGAGGTGAGAACTTGATACCTGTAGTATGCATTTTTATTCTCATATATTCATCATCCTTCACATTGGAAAACACCCATTCATGAGGATGGGGGTGGTGTTTATATACAATTGAAACTTTCCCCCTTAGTGCCATATAAAATATCTCAATCTATAAAGAATTCCTTAATGTCATTATTTTCCACACACTTTAAGGTTACCTCCTAAAAATAGAAAATATCTCTCTAGGGTATTCCATAGTAAACCTCATAGGAAACACTAAAAAATTATGTTTATAGGTTATTATTTTTTAATGATTCTACTACGTAATTAATGGATTCAGTAATACATAAAACATCATAAATTAGGTCTACACAAGGATATACCTCTAGTTTCATTGACGTAAAGTGTAGACCAGTTATTCTAATGGTTGTAATGTCTGATGTATATTACAATAGGGCCAAATGAAGCTTATCATTATCACTCCCATCTTTATGATTTTCCACTTCATTGAATATTTCACTATAGTGCTTTAGGCCCATACCCCATGCTTTGAATTAGTACTCTCTATCTATAAAAAAGTTTTTTATACCAAATGAGAAAATATATTCCATGTTGGACTACATGGTGAACTTGAAATTGTTATTGGTTAGAAAAATAATTATTTTTATTTTATTGAATATGCAAAAAGGACTTGCTCTACAGTTTCAAGTGTTCAAAATTTGAGGAATTAAGAGCTATGTGAGTTTGTTTGTATGCCTTGAATGATTTTGGTTATAAAATTACATCTCATTTTATTTTAAATGTTTGATAATTAGATTCATTTGTGTGTCTTAACTATAATAAATGGCCCTTTTTCCAACTATCATTCAAATTTTTATTTTAGATGGTTTTTTCGAAGGGAAACTTGAACCAAGCACGGGTATTCATTTTGCACTTCAATGTAGTATTAAGGTGCTCAGTCAAAATTTTATTATTTATTTAACCTTTTGTGTTTATATTTGTATTATGACAAGTAATTTATTTGGATAACCATTATTTTGACATCTGGATGCAGTGGTGACACTTGGCATAATATCGCATAGTCATGACCTTTCTTCAATTTTTATAATTCAAAGCCATTTTTCTTGTGAATAAGCATAATGATGACAAGTTTCACTTGCTTATTGGGTCTAATTTCATAAAGGTGTGAATATTATTTACATTATGTATTTATTTTTAATTGTATAGTGTTGTGACGATGCAAAATTAGGATAGATGCCATTATGCAATTGAGTTGTACTCCTTTAAACTTTAGTTCTATATTTCAAAGGTGTGTAGTCATGACACGTGGTGGTATGAAATAGGTTTGCATCCTCACAGTGGGTAATACTTCATTTCTAAAAAATATTGACTAATAGGTTATGAGACTATAGTTAGACATAATGTTGATAAGTGGTACTGCTTGAATGACATGAATCTTAGTAGTACACAATTTTAGAATATGAATGTAATGGACATGGGTCCCTGCGATGTGATTGTATGTGAGTTTGAAATATGGAATATTCTATGTATTTAGGGTCTAAAATAATATTTTGTGTAATGCATAAAGGCTATGATGAGTCTAAATGAATGAGACAATGTGAAGATGCAACACATGGATATAACCAACTCATAATATGTGAAAAATATGATGTGACTGAATGTGAATTCCATAACTATGCCAACCATAAAGATAAAACTCAAACTAAATATTTTAAATGTCATTTAATAAATAATTTATTAGAATAAAGTCCTAACATGACCTTTATATTTTTTGATTTCAAGAATATGAAATGGATTGATATATAGATGAAATGATTTGATTTACATATAGGATTCATACATCAAAAGTGTTCAAACATAATATCACAATTCAAAATAAAGAATAATAGCATAATTGATATATTGATTTGAAATATTATAAATAAATCAATCAATTATCCAAATTAGATCCCAAGAAACATGCTCTTGCTAAGAGAAAATTTATTGAAATCTAAGAACGTCCTAATATGAATAGAATTGGGGTGTGTTCGTGAAAAAAAATCTAAAAAACAAAGGTAGCCTTGATCCAAGATGATAAACTAACAAAAATAAACAATATATAAATTCCACAAGGGTTAATTGTAATGTAGTTTAAACAAATGTGGCCTAGTCTACTAGGTTCTAAACTATAGTTGTAATGGCAACCCTAGAAGCCCTATAATATACCAACTTATTCAGTATAAGAAGAAAATATGTAAGGGATACAACAAAAATATTACTCAAAAATAATAACACATTTTTCTACTATGTAAATGATAGGAAATATAATATGGATAAATATACTTACCTTAAATTGACTTTTCAGTGCATAAATCTCCCCCTTGGCTCTAGTGAAATTTTTTAAGAGATGTTGAAGGTGAAGACCTTAATCAAAAAGGATGAATACATAAATATCCTTAGTTGTGGAATCCAAATATTATGGGGAACATCCTTAAGAAAAATCATTATATTGAGCTTCAAAAACCTTAAGCAATAATTTATATCCATTTGAATAAGACTCTATCGAAGAAGGGATTTCTAGAGTGATTACCAAAGAAATAAAATACCTCGATGTTTTAAGCCCATCTACATGACCCGTCATCAAGAGAGAATTAATAAAAAATCATTCTCTCTTAATGATGGGTCTCATAAACCAACACAAAACATCAATGTATTTTGTTTCTTTAGCAAACTGTCCATAAATATATTCTTCAATAGATTCCCATTGTTGAAGCCTTAAATAGTTAATAAAAATTTATCTTCTAGCTCCTCCTTTTACTACTTAAGGGAATAAATGTGATGGAAACATATTAGATGAGTATTATGTGTGTTGGGAATGATAAATATGACCCCTATATATATGGATCTGAAACTATAAGTGACCTGAAACTCTAAGCCAATGGTATTGGATAGGAAGATATAATATAATAGTGTAGGTAGAACCAATATTGTATTAGCAGTCCAGATATAGTAAAAATATTTAGGCATACTTGGACTTATACCATCTTAGCCAATATAGTACATGCAAAAAGGCAGGAAATAAATTATATCAATTGAGCCAATATACTAGGATATATAAGGTAGGCTATATAACTGACAAAATGAAGATAGGGAAATATGAAGGAAAGATACTCAATGAACTTCATATTGATAATAATGAAGGTATGATATAATAATATGAAAACATATCTCAAAAAGTACCACAAGGTGAACCCACCCCTTTAATGGTGCACTCTTGTGACATGCACTCAAAGATATTGATGCATCGATGAGTCTTACAAGAAAGATCATCAATAAAATATAAATATGAAAAATACCAATGGATATAAAATGTACATTACAAAATTTAATTCCAATTAAAGTTGTATGTCTGACTTTAAAATAAATAATATTTGTCAAGCTAGATTTAAAAAATCTTGTTTTATGACTTAAATGCAATGTCAAGATAACCTAAAAATAACTTTAAATTTGAATTTAAATGGTATAAATTTTGTAGTGAATGGGCTAAGAAGACTTGAAAATGTGACTTATGACCTTTTATTTAATATTGTTAATGAATCTACTTAATTTGTAGATGATACAAGCATAAAAGAATTGAGATATTCTATGCAAGAGGAGAATGATGGGATTATAAAAAAATGCACATGTACTTTGGTTTATTTTCCAATTGGTGTAAATTCATAAGGTTGAAAATGGGTTTATAATATTAAGTGTAATAGAAATCATTCCTTGGATAAATATAAAGCATGATTGGTCACTAAATGGTATTATCAAAAAGAAGGTATAGATTAGGAAAAAGTTTTTTCTTCCACTTTTAATAATGTCGATTAGTTTCATTGAAAAAAATGTGGAAATTGCATCAATTGATGTTAAATTTTATTTTTTGAATTTTAACTTGATAAAAAAGTCTACATGTAACAACCTCAAGGTTTATAAGTTAGAGGTAACAAGCACAAGATTTGTCATTTAGTAAATATTTATGTGGTTAAAAAGAAGCACATGCACATGGTATATATTAGTGTAGGTTTTTATTTTACCCTATTTATTAATTAGGGAAATTGTATTTCTTGTGCATACATGGAGTTTTCCTACATTTGTGGGATAGGCTAGCTTATGTGGAGGTGTGTGTCATAGATGTGTCATAGGTGTCATAAGAAACTCCCTTGATGGGAGTTACTTCTCTATTCTTAGCACTTTGTCACCACCTTTCATGGAGGAGTTACATTCTATTCTTGGGATGCCTTGTCCACCTTTTGTGGAGGAGTTACTTACGTACTCTCCTATTTGTATTTCTCACTTTGGTCATCTCATGCTAATCAGAGTTTGGTTTTCTCCATTTTGTCTTGTGCAATTTCTCTTATTGTGTTATTTTCAAATTGCTTTGTCATCTATGTGGTGTGCACTTGTTAATCTTGTGTGATCACGTCTCTATTGCACTCGCGTTATCTAGATTTTGGTAACAACTCTGATATGGTATCAGAGCTAACCCGGTAATCTTGTGTATGATTATGCTTTTAGCTTATTTTGAAATCAAGAGGAGTGGAGTTCTCTTTATTTTTTTATTCTAGATTTGGTCTAAAATAAATATATATATATCATTTCTGGTTAGTTTCCTTGGGATCCTTGCATTTGGGTGTCTTGGTAGAATACCACTAGTAGGCAAGCTATTTGCAGATAAATCTGTAGGTTGATGCACTTAGGTGCCATTGTTGAGCAGAGAGCAAGGAGGTAGGTGCCAAACTTGTATTCTATGCCATGCTTCTGCAGATCCTCAGCTAACCTTTTTTTGGTTGCCACGCCTTCAACACATCAGTTCTTCCTGCAATGCCACTTTTACTGCCACTCCACCATCCAAGCTAGCCATATGGCACAGGTCTGCAGGTTGGTTTTATTTTTTGCTAAAAATTTAGAACTGTACCCTTTTTGGATGCCACTTCTTGTTTTGGTTGGTGTTTTAGTAGAGCGTCCTTGTTTTTGGTGAAATATTTAGCCACAGTCTTCTACCATGCCTCAGATAGGGCATACGGTCCAGCATAGGTCTGAAATTGTTTTGTCTTTTTTGCTGTAAATTTTGGACTGTAATTTCTTGAAAAAGATGCCCTCTTTCATGCTTGGCATCCCATGTGGACCCTTTAAACACTTTGCCATTCTGTCCATTCTGTCCTTAACTAAAAATTTTTAGTGAAAATTGACTTGTAAAAAAACAAAAATCAGTCAATTTGACTGAGTATTAAGGTTTTTAGACAGTTTGGTAATTTTGGGGGTTTGAATTAAAACATGTATCTTCAACCTACAAAGATGAAGAGTGAGGCTCAGGTTGGCAGGAGGCCAATTCCCCCTCACAAAGACCTCCTTTGGATTCCTCATTCCATGTCGAATCCAACAATTGGTTGGAAGGCCACTTTCTCTCTTATAACATGTATTTTTTTAATGTTTTAGTGCTTTTTCTTGTAAAAACACTAGTTTACAGAAAAATTGAACCTTTAATATCTTGTAAACAGTAGCTAAAATTTGGGTTACATTTTTTCAAAAGTGTTTGTAATTCAATTCTCCACAGCGTAGGCTTGTTATTTGTCAGAAATGCACTAGTTTATAAAGTGCCAAAAATTTGGGTCTCTCGGGACGCATTTTCGGTTGAATCAGACATCCTATTTGCTTTAGTCTTGCACTGATTGCTATAAGATGCATTCTCAATTGAGTTTGACATCTTTTGAGTGTGCACTTACATATTTGGGGGGAGCTCAATATTTCAAGGGGGGTATGATTACTTTTCACAACTTACAAATCTTTGCTTTCATTCTCCTTTCTGCATAATTTCACAACTTGCAATCAAAACAACTTCACCTAAATTTAGATAAAAATGGATTCTTATCAACTTAAACCCCTAACACCCTTCAAATATCATGAATATAAGGTTAAAATGTCAATCATTCTTAGAAGTAAAGGGTTGTATAGGATCACCATGGGTACTGAAGTAGAACCCAACACTGATGCTGAAAAGGTCAAGTGGTACAACTGTAGTGATGAAGCCTATGGATTACTGAGCATGTCTGTGTCTCCAAAACTTCTCTTCCATTTAGAATCCTCCCAGACTCCTAATGACATATGGGACACCTTAGAAAAGTTATTTGGGAAGCTTAATGAGATGAGAGCTCATAAGCTTGAAAACGAACTCATAAGTCTAAGTCCTACAAAATTTGACACCCTATAGAACTTCTTCACTAAGTTTAAGGCTCTTAGATTGCAATTTAAATAATATGGGATAGAGAAGAAAGATGATCAACTCATACTTTCTATTCTCACAAAGTTAGGTCCAAGTTATTCAGTCTTTGTCTCCACTTTCCATGCCACAAAAAGTGCCCTTGGCACTACATAGAAAATGCCTTCTTTGGATTCATTCATTGCCGACTTGACTAGGGAGAAAGATAAGATAATTCAAATGGGCACAATGAAGTCTACTCAACCCCAAGCTTTGATAGCTAGAAATGGTAAGGATAAGACTTCAACAAAGGAGAAGAAAAAGAACAAGGACCAGGAGAAGAAGAAATAAAACAACAATCCTGCCAAAAACAACACTGAGTCTTCTTCCTCCAATGCTAAATTGAAGAAGGAGAAGGTTAAGTGTGCCTATTGTAAAAATACAAGGCATGATGAACACAAATGCATGAAGAAATAAATAGATCACCTAACTCATCTTCTAGAGAAGAACAACATAGGTGTTCCTGAGTCCATCAAGCAGAATTCATCTACCCAAGATTCTACTAAGGCAAAAGGCAAGGGTAAGGAGAAAGAAAAGGGCAAGGACCTTGTAGCTACAATAGCTTTTACATATTCATGGGTCATCGACTCGGGTGCTTCTCACCACATGGGCTCTTCACTAGTTGAGTTTTCATCTTTAGAGCCTTGTAGCATGACTTCAATTAGTTTGGATGATGACACATCAATTTTCATTGCAGGGGGAGGGTCAGTTGAAATGGAAGGAGGAACATTCAATAATGTTCTAAGTGTTTCTTCCCTTTCAACCAATCTCTTATCAGTGTACCAAATCACTCACATTGGTCAGGGTATGAGAGTTGAGTTTTCTCTAGATTCAGTGGCTATCAAAGAGTTGCATAGTGATACTATAGTGGTAGTGGGTAGGGTAGATCACCAAGCCAGGTTATACACCTTCTCACATTTTGCATCAGATTCTTCTCCAATAGCATTGTTGAGTCATTTAGATGGAGCTAGCAAATTGTGGCATGAGCGGTTTGGCCACCTTAACTGCCGCTATCTTGAGTAACTTTGCAAAAATGACATGGTCATTGGCTTGCCTTGTGTCCAATTCTCAAAAGGACTTTCTGAGGGGTGCTCCCTTGGGAAGCATCCCATATAACTCTATTGTGGCCATCTAAGTTGCTTCTCCATGGCTCACAAAACCACTAGGTTTCCATACTTGCTATGATTTTGATCTTTGAAGAATTAGATTATGATTTTAGTTTTACAATTTAGGTTTGATATTAAGTTTTATGTGGCTTTGTTTTTAAATATTAATAGTTTGTTATTTTGGGTATTGATTTATTTATTATTATTATTATTATTATTATTATTATTATTATTATTATTATTATTATTATTATTATTATTATTAAGTTTTAGGCTTTTCGATTTGTAAATTTAGATTAGTTTAGTTTTTTAAAGTTACAAAAAGTTTTAGTTTATATATATATATAATATATATATATATATATATATATATATATATATATATATATATATATATATATATATGGTATTAGGTTTTTAAATATTTATATATTTAATATTTCAAAATTTGTTAAAATCATATTTAGGTGTGTATTGGATTTTATTTTTTACTACTTTAATTTTTTTAATATATTATAATTAACTAATGTGCTTTTTTTATGTATGTTGATATCTATTTTTTCTATGTAAATCTAGATGAGTTGCACGGTGATGGCGAGGGGCAATGACAGGGTATGTCAAGTGATATCATACACTAGGGTCCATATAAAAAAATATAATATTATTTGGGTTGGTCAGGATTTGGTGGTAGAGGATGGATATAAAGTTATGCATGACTGAGTTAGGGTTTATTGGGATAGTACCAATGTTGGATAAACAACCTAAATGATAAATCCATGCTTTTTGGTGTTGGCCCTGAGGGTTTTATTGCTAGCATTTTAGGCTTAGGGTAAATTCATTTGCAGGTATATTTATATTTCATTATACATGTGTTTATTTATTGGTCAGTTTTGTTATGTATTTGTTTTGAGTATGAAAATTTATTTTTATTGCCTATGTTGAAGTCCTGAATGAATGTACTTAAAAGGCCTCAAACCCATTGAATCTGATTTGTAGGAAGAGTTCTTGTCATACTAAATCATGTTCATGAAATGCATTAAGTTTAAGGATTTTTTGGTGAAATGATATCATACAGGTGATCAATTTGCATCATAGTATGAGTTTGCATCAATATATCATGAGCACATGGTGGCAACTAACACCTTATAGGAGTGATGATTCTTACATTCATGTTAAAAGGTTATTTCCTAATTTTTCAATAAAGGTGGGATAATACAAGTCTACTATTTGGGTACTCCAATTTATTATTTTCATAAGTCAGGTCAATCAACTTTAGATTCTTGTTAGTTTTTTATTATTAAATCAACAATATCAACAATGTTAGATGTAGAAGCCACTAATATCTAGTGGAACTACTTTTTATAACCTCTGGCTTTTCTTGCACCATGGGGGAAACTGCTAGTTAAAACCAATCTATTATCTTGTCTATTGTTTTGTAGTACATTGAAGAATAATACTATTAAAAAAAAAGTGTAGAAATTAGTATCCTTATTCCCATGAGTATACAAATCACATTTATGGTAGCAATTTTTTACAACCTTTTGGCTAATTGTAGTTTCTGTGTAATCTTCTAGTTATGTTTTTGTCTCATTTTGTCCTTGAAAAACCTTCTCTAAAATCATGTAAGTGTTTCTTTGGTGGTGATGCTTATTATTTAATTGTAATGTTTTGGGCCTTTGAATAAAACATACTTTTTAAGTTTATTTTATATTAAAAAGATAAATATTTACATTGTCATTATATGAAGTGGTTAAATAAATAGGGATTGAAGAGGTAGGTTTATTTGAAGAATAAATATTTATATAATATTTGATATAAAAGAAGATAATATTTAAATTTTGACATGTTTTAAGTGAGAAAATAATATTCAACTAATAAATATTAATCCAAATATCACTTACACTAAACAACATTAACTCTAAGAGAAAATTTCTATGCATAAAAGGCATATCAATTTTTAACTTGTGTTAAAATCTCATAACCCTGTATGTGATGAGAAATTTTAGGGATTCCATCCACATAACAATAATTGTTCAATAACAAATTAAATGTTTGTAGGTTATTCAAGGTAAGTAATGTTTCTTCACTCTCACATATTGAGGATATAATCTCTATTAAATAATGAATTCTACATAAAAGTTCTTTGGATTACATCATCGCTCATCTCACATTTACTATGAGTGAGTGACATTTTAATATGGCATGCTAAACATGATTGACACAACACTTTAATGCAGAGAAATAATAATGCATCACAGATATAAAGCAAACAATAATATGAATTTATAAAATAATTTAATTTGATATAAAACATTAACATTTGTTGTTATGTCAATGAAAATTTTTTATTTTAGTACAAAGACAACAACATTACTAGTATGTGAATAAAAACCTTTAGGGATTTTATTCACACATTCCATTTATTTTAATGCATGACAATGGAAATGCATCATAGATATAAATCACACAACAACATGAATTCAAAAAATAATTTGATTTGAGTTAGAGTCAGATGTGAATGAAAACATACTAATGTTGTGGGTTCAATTGGGATAATGTTTCATCCTTCCAACATGCTAATGTTACAATATCTATGAAATGTTGCATTCTATAGAAGAAGCATTTAGGTTCTATGACATTTAGGGGATAGTGATTTGAACAAGGCATGTTGAATAGGTTGAATATGGCATGCATGGTGGTATTAATTAGCCACTTTAATGGAAAAAAAGGTTGCCAATCATCTTAGGAAATGATTGTTGCATATTAAGAACACAACTATCTTCCAACATGGTACTTTGTTGCATATTAATGATACAAGCATATTCCATCATGTCCATTAAATTCAAAAAATGATATGGGTTGATAAAATAACAATAGCATTTACTAGTATATGAATGAATACCTTGAGGGATGCCATGAACAGACTAGTAAACGTTGAATTAGATGTAAAGGCACATAAAAGACCATGATCATAGAAGGCACATTAAAAATAATAGGCAAATGAAAAAAATAAAAAACATAGTTGTGGGTTTAGTTATTGGCAACACTCTTGTGGGTAATGTTTCATCCCCCCATTAACATACCACTAAACATTGAATTAGATTTATAGGCACACAAAAACACCATAAACATAGAAGGCACAATAATAATAACGACATGAAAAAAAAAGAACACAGTTGTGGGTTTTTTTAACAAGAAACATACTTGTGTGTAACGTTTCATCCCTCTAATCTACCGATGTTACAAGCTCTGTGAAATTCTGTATTGTGCAGAAGTTTCATTTTGGTTTAATGGCCGTTTGAGGAGTGGTGTCCGAAAAGGTAAGCTGAATTGGTTGTTGTTAGCATGCATAACAACATTAACTCACCACATTAATGGAAAAAATCCTACCAAGCATCATTGAACATGGTGTTTCGTTGCATATTAATGACCCACACCTCTTTCAACATGGTCCTTCATTTTATATTAATGACCCATATTAACTTGGCATCATGCCTTAGTGCGCAAAAATTTAAGCCAATGCTAAAAAATGTGTTCATTTCTAATTTATTATTGGTCTATTTCTAAAAAAATAATCAATCTCTTTGGTCTTAACTTGCGGTCGGACCTATAAAATGACCAAAAAATGATATGTTGATGAAAAATTGTCATGCGGCTTTGGACAATGTTGAATTGTCTTGTGCACGACCTATTTCGACCAAAAAAAAAAGTGATACTATTTAAATACAAAATTCTAAATTTCTAAATGACATAATATAAATGATGTAGGATCCAAAAGTTAAGAGTCCTATACATATTAAAATTATGAAAATATAAATTAACTCTTATGACGAGTTTTATAATTATTACAATAGTATATTAAATCAAACCTTATGATTGATTAGAACAAACTAATTGCTTAAAACCTATAATCCTACAACATACAAAGAACTGTAAAAATATGACATGGTAAACGACGTACGTGATTGGAATTTGGGAACTCCTGAGTTTTATATGCTAAACTCAGTTTCATCTTATAACCGAGTAGAAAGTTTGCACAGCCGTCATCACCAAAAGAATAACTGCTACCACAAAAGAAACAATATACCATGGCTTTGAGAAGCGCTCTTCAATGAACTGACTCATCCACACGTTCAGCTGGCTGTTGTAATGTTCGTTAACCATTCTCACGACTTTCTTAAGTTGAGCATCTCCATAACCGTAAGTGATTCCGTGGCACAAATCATTGAATACGGTAGCTAATTCTTCATCACTCCCCAGGTAGTTTCGAATAATATCCTCTTTCTCAAACAGCCCAACATCTTCCTTGGAGTCAATTAACTCATCCATTAAACACATGTGTGGCGAAATCCTTGTCGTAACTCGAGGCGGGAGGCCCCTTTGACACTCTTCAAAAGCCATCAGGTTCCTCAATAATATTTCTGTTGAATTCTCAACAGTGATTTGAGGGAGGAAAAGTGTACTGCGTCCGAAAGAATTATGTTTAAAATGGATCTTTCCGCTGGGGCTTGGCTCACATTTAATTCCAGCTCTTTGTAACTTTTCCGCTGAAGGCATCGTGCCCTGATCTGTTCGAGTAGATCGAAACAGACAACGAAGTATATCCGTCCAGCGTGGCCGTCTAAAAGAATAAATACAAGCATAAAAACCAGAATCTGAATGGGCGGTTGAATCTGTTAAGAAATCTGATATCACCGCGCCACACAAATCCAACAGATGACGCGGAGGGCTTTCAGTAATAAGTTTCACAGTTTCTTTTACTTGTACTTCTTTCTTATTTGCTGATGTCTGCGAGAAGGGATAACCTCTAAAGTAACGGTGCTCTGTCAATATTCTGGCTAAGACGACCGTTACATGTTCAGAGCCTTTAAACTCTAATTCTAGGATCTTTTCCAGAACAAAGATAGGAATCTGATTTTCCAACTTCAAAATGTCCAATAAAATCTCTCCCCTTTTAATGTTGTTAAAAACAAGGCTTGAATTGGATAAGCTCTCTCTAAGGAATTCTAGAATAAAACATGCATCCATTGTCAACATCCACACAAGCGTGTTTCCATCCCATTCCATAACCGAATCTTCGTAGCAATCTCTGATCTTTCCCTCTAGTCGTGCAACCTCTCTGATTAAATCGTCCATGGTCATAGGATGGAGCCTTTGCAAGGTTGCTTCTACTGCTTGAAGCTTATGGTCGTCCATTGGGGACAGGTGTTGCTTGTGATGATAAGGTCCCAACGACACAACCAGAGGATCATAATCTTTTGGTTCGTTTTTCCTTATCGATTCAGGCACCCTATAAATACACACACTGGGAGACGTTTCTCGCTTTTTATACTCACCACGTACATATCTCTGTTGAACTTGAACAATCCATGATCCAGCTTCACTGCTACCTTCCAGGGGGCATTCTCCATGTCCGTCTTGGTCTGTAGACGTTTGTTTACCTTTGACATTGTTTACAGGGATGGCTATTTTAGACATCTCTGAAAGAAGGTTTTAGCCTTCGATAAAGTACTTCTCTGAAAGAAGATTTACCGAAATCAAACACTGTTATCAACTTTACCTGCAGAAAAATATGACGAAGAAACAACCCTATTAGTTTAAAACGGAAAGGACTATGAGACCACCTTTAAGAGGCCTCTAATTATGCTTTAAATACCGTAGTAAATATCCTACCCCTATAAATTTTTTTTGATTTTGTAAAGGAATTATATATATATATATATATATATATATATTAAAACAATTAAATTTATTAGTAATTATAAAAAAAAATTATATTAGATTGGTGAGGATGATGGTCATCTATATCTATTTTTCAAGGTTAAGACCATTGATGACGTGGATGCCCTTTATTTATAGCTGTTTAGTCAAAGGAACTCATTTATGAACAAAGATACTGACATTCTATGTAATTCAGTAATTCTATTTAATACCTTCTAACATGTAAAAAATAAAAAATACTAATAATTCTGATAGAAGAATTCTGTCGGATTAAATATCACTTATCCAATCAACATTGCACTTCAAATACAGGATGACCGAAATTTTAAATACAAAATATATATGTTCTAAAATCGCTCAAAATTTAGCTTTTATCCCACAGAGTCTACAGGGACTTTCGACGATATTTTAGGGTTAAAAAGCTTCAATACCAACTCAACTTCAAAGTGATTTGGGAATTAAGGTAAGCTTCAATAGCAAACGCTGAAAGAGGAGTGTGACACAATCCTGCATGGTTACGCCCTCTCAAGACATGGAATAATTTTTTTGTAAGACTGATATCAGATGGTCATTTAAACTTGCCAGGTGGAGCACCTGTACTCAACTGGTGAACTCATTAAGCCTACAAGCTCAAGCTCAATCCTGAGCCTTTCTACATATGCAACTGAAGTGTTGAGCAAAATCCATGCAAGATTTATTTATTTTCCTAGCCTCTTCCTATATATAGATTTTTGGTTTTGTTAGAAAGTCAAGTTAATTGGAGATAATTTCTCCCACCTCCCTACTTTTGTCATGCAAGCAAGCAGTTAGTAAACTAGGAGTTAAGCATTCAGTTAGTTAATCTGGTAGTTAGATATGAGTTAGTTTAAGCACTTAACAAACAATTAGTTAAGTAGATGAAGTTAATTATAGATGAGTCTATTTTCAGTTATTGTTTGGATTCTAAATCTATTTAAAGACACTTGGGTGCACATTGTAATCAAGGGAAAATTGAAGATCAATAAAATTTTGTTTTTTAAGAAGCAGTAGCTTTCTGAGTTCTGGGTTAACAGTTCTTATTTTCTTGTTTATTTTTCTCCTCTGTATTCCCCTTCAAATTGGTATCAGAGCTAGGTTAAGCCCAACAAGAAAGAAGAGCCAGGCAAGTCTAAAGCGCAGCCAAAGGAGCAGATCGCAGTCCAGCAAGCAGCGAGCAAAAAACCCTTGGTTGGAAGGGCACGCAACAGTCGACAATTGGACGCACCAGAAGTCCAGGGACAGTTAAAGCAAAAACCATACAAGGCAGCCATCCAGCAGATTGTAGGTATCGCGTAGAGAAGCTGCAGCAGCAACAGACTCATTGGAGGTAAGTCGTTGAAGAATTGCACAGCTGGCAGAAGGTGTTTGAAAATGCAGCCAACAGGGAGTCGCATAGCAAGGAAGACACGGTGGAGAGACGTGGAGACCTGCAGTCGCCGGTTAGAGTAAGCACAGGTTTGAAACCCAACATTGAAAAATTGTGCAGTTAGGAAAATCATGCAAGTCAATTTTTTGAAGCACTGAAAGACAAAAGACAAGCGCCAGGCCATAGAAAGGAAATTTGAAGTTCAAGGATGCCTAGTCAGCATCAGCAGAAGCGCGCAGGACGACTCAGCAGAAGTCTAGGTGTAGCAATTTAAAAAAAAAAAATAAGTGCAGGTCTGTTGAAAGAAAGATTGAGAAGAAGCGCGTAGGAAGCCATGAAGGTAGATCGTGTGAGAAATGGCAGTGATTAAAAATATTTCACAGCCTCAAATTTCTATTTTTGATGGTAAGAAATATGATTTTTGGGCAATTAAGATGAGAACTTTATTTTGCTCACAAGATGTATGGGATTTGGTAGAAAGTGGTTTTGTAGAACCGCAGGACGAGGCAACCCATCTGGCATTAAATCAAGCACAAAAGGACCAACTTAAAGAGAATAAGAAAAAAGATGCAAAAGCATTATTTCTCATCCAACAGGCATTGGATGAATCTATATTTTCCAGAGTTGCAGCAGCAACGAGATCTAGAGAGGCATGGAAAATCTTGGAAACTACCTATAGAGGTAATACGAAGGTAAAAATTGCTAAATTGCAATCTCTAAGGAAAACTTTTGAAAATTTGCAAATGAATGAATCAAAATCAATAGATCAGTTTATGGGTCAAGTTTTGAATATAGTGATCCAAATGAGATCTAATGGAGAAACTATGACAGATCAGAAGATCATAGAAAAGATACTCAGATGTTTACCCAATAAATTTGATGCAATAGTTGTAGCTATTGAAGAAACCAAGGATTAGAAAAATTATCTGTAGATGAATTAATGGGTTCTTTGTTAACACATGAATCCAGAATGAATAGGAATAACTCTTCGCTTGAGAATGCCTTCAAGTCACAGGTATCAGTTGGCAGAGGAAGAGGAAGAACCAGGTCAAGCTTCAAAGGAAGAGGCAGAGGCCGATATGGAAGGAACAATTCAGATGAAGGTGAGAACAGTAATCAAAACTATAGTAGTAGAGGAAACTATAGCAATAAAGGACGTGGCAACAACCACTCATAGAAAGGTTCTCAGAGGTTTGATAAATCTAATGTTCAATGTTATTATTGCAAGAAATATGGTCATTATGCAAGTGACTGCAGAAATAAACAAAGATATGTGTACAAGCAAAATGCTAATTACATAGGTGAATCTAGTTCTAATCCAGGTGAATCTAGTTCTAATCCTGGAAGCATGTTTCTTACTTGTAATGTTACTCAAGAAAAAGCTAAAGATATTTGGTTCTTAGATAGTGGATGCAGTAATCATATGACAAAAAATAAAGAATTTTTTGCTAGTCTTGATGATTCTATAAAATCAGAAGTGAAATTAGGAAATGATATCACAGTAGATGTCATGGGTAAAGGTGTCATAAATGTTTTGGCCAAGAATGGTGAAAGAAAGTTTATACTTGATGTTTATTTTGTACCTAGACTAAAACATAATCTTTTGAGTGTTGGTCAGTTAGTGCAGAAAGGTTACAGAGTATCCTTTATGGATAATGTTTGCACAATATTGGACAAGGTTTCAAGTGACAGGTTGATAGGAAAAGTGGAGATGACCAAGAATCGCATGTTCCCTCTTCACATTCAGTGCATCCAAGGAAAAGAGGAAGCACACTTCAAATCCATACAGCTAGACCAATCATGGTTATGGCACTTAAGGTATGGACATTTACATTTTGGAGGTTTAAATTTGTTACAGAAGAAAAATATGGTGAAGGGTTTACCACCAATAGAACAGCCAAGAAGTTCATGTGACAGTTGTATTCTGGCAAAACAGCATAGAGAGAGCTTTCCAGTAGGAGGCTCATATAGAGCTAAGGTAATATTGGAGTTAGTCCATAGTGATTTATGTGGACCAATGCAAACTCCATCATTTGGAGGTAGTACTTATTTTCTAACCTTCATTAATGACTTTAGCAGAAAGACTTGGATATACTTTCTCAAGAATAAGTCTGAAGCCTTTGGAAAGTTTAAAGAATTCAAGGCAATGGTTGAAAAGCAGAGTGGCCATTATATCAAGGTACTAAGATCAGATAGAGGAGGTGAATATATGTCTAATGCATTTCAAGATTTTTGCAAATATCATGGAATCAAAAGGCAATTGACTACAAGGTACACACCATAGCAGAATGGTGTAGCAGAAAGAAAGAACAAAACAATCATGGAGATGGCAAGAAGCATGTTGAAAGCCAAACACTTGTCAAATGAATATTGGGCAGAAGCAGTAGCATCAGAAGTGTATATTCTGAATAGAAGCCCAACAAAGAGTGTCAAAGATCGAGTTCCACAAGAAGCATGGAGTGGTAAGAAATATAGTGTATCTCATTTCAAAAATTTTGGTTGTGTTGCATATTTTCTTATACCATCTAAATTGAGAAAGAAACTTGATGATAGAGGTGAGAAATGCATCTTTATTGGCTATACTAAAGAGTCAAAAGCTTATAAACTGTATAACCCAATTTCAAAGCAAGTGATTATAAGCAGAGATGTAGAATTTAAGGAAGCAGAAGCATGGGATGGTAGCATCATCACAGTTGGAGCACCAATTCCATAGGATGAAGAAGTTTTTGAAGAACAAAATTTGCAAGGTGGACAATCCTCTCCACAAGCAGGCACAAGCACTTTAGTAAGAACACCTAGGAGGTTTGAACAAGGTGAATCATCTAGTCATGCATGTCAGCTTACTCCAAATTCACAAGTGATGAATCAGATCCAACTCTTGCTACTTTGAGATCAAGAATTAAAGGTAAAAAGATGAGAAGTTTGAGTGAGATTTATAATCAAGAAGAAGAGAAATTAGATTTAATTTCAATTTTTGCTCTTTTCACTCATGACCCTATGTATTATGAAGAAGAAGTTAATGAGGAACATTGGCTAAAAGCAATGGATGAAGAGTTGAATGCTATTGAAAGAAATCAGACATGGGATCTAACTAATTTACCTGAAGGTTAGGATTGTATTAGAGTCAAATGGGTTTATAAAACTAAATTTGATGCAGATGGAAATGTTGAAAAGCACAAAGCAAGGTTAGTAGCAAAAAGTTTTGCACAAGAACATGGAGTTGACTATAATGAAACATTTGCACCAGTTGCTAGATTGGATATAGTTAGAATGGTTTTATCCATAACTACTCAAAATAATTGGTACATATATCAAATGGATGTAAAATCCACTTTTTTAAATGGTTTTCTAGATGAAGAAGTATATGTGAAATAGCCTACAGGTTATGAAGTACAAGGACATGAAGAAAAAATTTACAGATTGAAGAAAGCTCTTTATGGTCTTAAGCAAGCACCAAGATCATGGTATAGCAGGATTGATTCTTATATGTTAAACAATGGATTCAGCAGAAGCGATAGTGAGCCTACTTTGTACACAAAAATCAACAAAGAATGTCAGATTTTGATTGTATGTTTATATGTTGATGATTTGATTTTTTCTAAAAATTTGTCTGTAGACACTTTTAAATCAGCAATGAAGAAAGAATTTGAAATGACAGATTTGGGACTAATGAAGTATTTTTTGGGAATAGAAGTTGAACAATCAGAGAAAGGAATATTTATCTGTCAAACTAAGTATGCAAAGGATGTGTTAAGAAGATTTAAGATGCTGAATTGTAAACCAGCACCTACACTAGTTGCTACAGGGACTAAACTTAGCAAAGAAGACCAAGGGTCTAATGTTGATTCCACAACATTCAAAAGGCTAGTTGGTAGTTTGATGTATCTTATAGCTACTAGACCAGATATCAGTTATGGGGTTAGTTTAATCTCAAGATTCATGGAGTCACCAAAAGACTCACATTGGCAAGTTGGAAAAAGGATATTGAGATATGTGGCAGAAACTACAGAATATGGAATTTTATATTCCACATCTAACAATTTTAGTTTGATTGGTTTTACAGATAGTGATTTTGCAGGTAGCGTTGATGATAGGAAGAGTACTTCTGGACATGCCTTTCTTTTAGGCACAAGTGTGGTCACATGGGCATCCAAAAAATAGCCTATAGTGACACTTTCATCAGCTAAAGCAGAGTATGTTGCAGCCACATTAGTAGCATGTCAAGCAACTTGGATGAGAAGAATATTGAAAGATTTATTACAAGCACAAAAGGAGTCAACACCAATCTTCTGTGATAACAAATCAGCAATCGCGTTATCAAAGAATCATGTGTTTCACAAGAGGAGCAAGCACATAGATACAAGATTTCACTTTATCAAAGAGTTAGTGAACAATGGAGAAATCTATCCGGACTTTTATAGATCTGAAGATCAACTAGCAGATATATTTACAAAGGCATTACCAAAAGAGACCTTTGATTATTTGAGACAAAATTTAGGCATAGTAAATGCTAAAATTGTAAGTGGTAGAAATTAAAGGGGAGTGTTAGAAGTCAAGTTAATTGGAGATAATTTCTCCCACCTCCCTACTTTTGTCATGCAAGCAAGCAGTTAGTAAACTGGGAGTTAAGCATTCAGTTAGTTAATCAGGTAGTTAGATATGAGTTAGTTTAAGCACTTAACAAACAATTAGTTAAGTAGTTGAAGTTAATTATAGATGAGTCTATTTTCAGTTATTGTTTGGATTCTAAATCTATTTAAAGACGCTTGGGCGCACATTGTAATCAAGGAAAAATTGAAGATCAATAAAATTTTGTTTTTAAAAAAACAGTAGCTTTCTGAGTTCTGGGTTAACAATTCTTGTTTTCTTGTTTATTTTTCTCCTCTGTATTCCCCTTCAGGTGTAATATGTGGAGATGATTAATTTTTTCATGTAAGCAATGACTTTAGTATTGATAAAAGGGATGTCATTTCTTAAGGACTAATAATTTTTCTCTCCCCTTCTTTTCATTGCACTAAAAAGGCTAGAGAGAATGATCTTGAATAAGGAAAATTATGCATAAACACAACGGAGCTCTCTCTGGCTTGGCAAGAAAGTGGAGGACTAATTGTGAAAATCAATCACCAGAAGTGTTATATTTCGCATCTACGCGCATGCATTAGAGGTTAATGGCCAATATGGATCTTTCCAACAGCAAATTCCTCTGCAGCTATACGGCACCAGAAATGAACAAAATTATAGAAATCGGAAGCCTCTTTTAAATCTATGGCGTAACGGTCAAGTTCTGTCTTAATATAATATTGAGGAAGAGAGATTGTGGTGTACCTGATGGAGGACTGAAACTCCAATTTGAACACGCCAGTGGAAGACTTTATAGTCAAAAACCAAATAAATATAGGATTTTGGTGATGCTCTACAAATATGAAGTTGGATGTAACAATGTATCATATCCCAAATGGAGATAGATATAGATAATTCAAAAACATTGGACAACAAATGGTCTTAAAATTAAAAGACCATTTTTATATGAGATTTTATTGAGTGAAACAGAGACATTCCCACTAAAACATCGTCTATGATTCGATGTTAAAATACATCTAAAAACAAAAAGCATACGGACTCATCTGAGATTAGTAGTGGAGGCGGTGTTAAGCATCACTTTAGATAACAAATGGCCTCAAAATTAAAACATCGTTTTCATATGAAATTTTATTAAGTGAAACAGAAACCTTCCCGTTAAAAAATCATCTATGATTCAGATGTTAAATTACATAAAACATGAAAAGCATACGGACTCATCGTTAACTGAGATTAGTAGTGGAGACCGTGTTAAGTATCAACCCAAAGTGTTAGATTTGCTATTAACAGATATGGAAAGTAACCTTGTTAAGCAGTTAATTATTGAAGAACCCCATTTATTATTATACTGGGAAAAACCTAATCTCAAAACCGAGATTAACGATCTTTCCAATAAATTACTCTACAACTTATCGCAGGCCACAACAAATGAATTTACTAATGAATTAAATTATAGAAACCGAAAGGCTCTTTTGGATCTATGTTATAACAGTTTTTTTTTGAGGGAGAGAGAATGTGATGTACCTGGTGGTGGAAGACTGGAGCTCCACGCGCCTTGCAGGTGACAGTTGCGTTTCAGATGCGTGCGGATAAACAGTTTCCACAGCCATACTCTGTTTCCAATACTTACCTTTATAATATTTACCAAAAACATCAGTATAAAGAGATACCAATCCTTACCAGTATAATATTTATGCAAGCGAAGAATAGATTGCTGCAAGAGAAAAGAAGTGTGATCGAATAAAAGAAAAGATGAAGGGTGAGTGCTGCCGGCTCAACAAAATTATTCCCCTCAGTTGGAGTTGCTTTTATTAAAGGAGATCGAATAACTGCACCGACCGTGTACATTCATTAAAAAAATCAAATTAGAAATGGCCGGAAAGCGAATTATGAATAGCTTCAGTTAATGAATTGGTATACATCCCTTTTCAAAATAATACAGACCATATGATGGGAATGCAATACCAAAGTATTACGTTATATAATGAATATTTTATAATATCAACCTCTTTAATAAAACTTGTATAGGAATTAAGGTATATAAAATACAATCTTATCAGAGTAAAGAATATTAGAGATGTAGTAATACACGACAAGAGGGCTTGAAAAGGAATATTTGATTTAGTTGCAAATCTAAATATAATTGTCAGTAATAGATAGTGTTTTGATTTAATTGCAAATTTAAATATAATTGTCAGAAATAGATAGCGTATTGCATATCTATATAGCAAGGAGAAAAAAATTCAAAACTATTTAAGCGAATTGAAACTTATCCCCAAAACCATTATAGCACTCTTTTGGAAGATTATAGATGTTTGTAAAAGAGTAAGGCTGTTTTGGAAGATTACAATAATTTATACTAAAGTGTAGATGTGTGGAAAATGATTTGACAATTCTATTCCTCTTTTTTGAGACTTTGAAAATTTCACTCACTTTTTTAAAAATCTATATCAATCTATCACTTTTCTAGAAATCTATATTAATCTATGGGAAAATGATCTTTTTCTCCAAACACATGAAATAACATTATATATTGAAAAAAAATAGGGAATATATTTTGGGGCTTACATTATCCCTTAATTATTGTCAAGCCCCTAGAATGGGGAACAAATTCGAAAAGTAGTAATTGAAATGCATGTCAGTAAGCAATTCAATAAATACTTGGCCTAGTCATTTATTAAATTTCGTGCCACAATGAATGCATATAAAACAAACAAATGCTTCTTATTTTTCTTGAATTCTATGCTAAGTTCTTGAATTAACTACTCTTGAACCTACACAAGTTTCTTTGAAAATATTTAACTACTTTTTTTTTAAATCATTTCCATTCATTTTCATATATACACTAATACACATGTTTATTTATATACTTCCCAATTTAGGAAGTGGCCAAAAAATAAGGAACACATGGAATGGAAGAAATAAAACAAGGGTTAAAAGGGTCTACCCTAGAACCATACTTTATATAGTTATAGTACACTTTATAGTTGTGGGAAAAATCTAAGAAATCAAAGCAATCAGGGAGGAAAGAGACATATTAATAATGGGAAAAAATAATAGGGTATAGCGATAAACACGAGGAAACCACACCAATAATATCCTAATATGAACTAACAATCGATAAACACACACGTAACTTAGAATAATGTGTGCTCATGACTATAGATTTGTTGTGATTAACATGTTTTCCAAGATGGCAATGTTGGTACCCTATACATGGGGAAAAAATATAAATATACTATAAAGCTCTACTTTGAGCATATGCAGATTCATTTTTGCTTACCATAGACCATTATGTTAGACAGGGACAACATGTTTCTAAGAAATATTTAGTCTACATTATGGCGCATTAAAGACACCAAACTAACCAAGTTTACATTTTTTCATCCATAAACATATGAGAAAACAAAAGTTGTCAACAAGGATATGATTGTGCATCTACTTTAGATGTGTAACTAAAAATAACCACACATATGGGATGATAGTTTATCTTACATATAGCATAGCTATAATCTATCCCTTCATCGCTCCATAACACACAACCCTTTTCATGTTTGTTTTAGGTTTCAGCCACTAACCTCATTTCAATGTGGCATGATACTCCCTTAACCTATAACATGTATTTGGATATGTATAGCAAAATCATAGCTATAATAACCTATAATTAATTCATATGATCATTTATATAGCTTTATATTAGTAGTAGGGCCAGCCTAGGTTGTTTACATAACAAAATTGGGGTATATATATGAGGTAGAGGTTAGCAGTTTATCATCATATTATGATTTTTTTATTTATTGTAAAGTTTCCTCTCAAAGTTGCTCATCATTTGTGCATATATTCTTCTCTATTTCAGTTATATTGCACTGTATTTTTGTGATTCTTATTTATTGGTGAAGTAATTTCATTATAGTGGCATTAATGCCCCTTATTTTTGGCTCTTTAGCGTTTTTTTTTTTTGACATAATTATGTCCCTTGTATGTGGCCACTTGGCCTTATGTGGAACATTATATGCTATTGTGTGACATTGTGTGTTGAGCTTGTTGAGCTTGTATGATGACTATGTTTATAGGTGCATTGATCCATATCCATCAACTTCCTTTTATGTGGTGTGCCATGTGATTTATATCATACACTTACTTATGTTAGGTTGTGGAGCTAAAAGCTTCAACTATGCAGACATGGAGGAGGTTGCTGAAGTTCCAGAGACACCGGCGTCGACAGTATAACCGACGTCAGTCATGATGAATGCAGAAGGCAACCGGCATCAGCAGGGAGTCGGCTGACGTCGGTCATCACCAAGTAGACAGGGACCAACGTCGGTCACCTGTGTGTTCTAGAACTGTTCATTGCATGAACAGTTAGTTTGTTGAACTGAGTGTTTGCATGTAAAGGCTATTTCGAGTCTTGAGCTACGTGGATAATTATAGTAAATTAAGAGTCTAAGTTATTATTTAAGTCTAGGATCTATATATAGACCCATTGGCATGTATTGTAATTATGAGCTAAAAAGGAAGGCAAGGAAGATCCTTCCATTGTAAGATCATTGAGTTGCAGGTTGTTGCAAGCTCATAGGAGATCTACATGTGTAAGTAAGGTTTGTTGAATTGCAAGTTACAGGTTCATGGGAGATCTACTTGAAGTACTTTAGAGTGCTTGGTACTGGCAGGGTTATTACTGACTGGTTGGAGAGGTGAACACCAATTCTATGTGTGAGTTGTGTGTTGAGACCATTTTTGGTAGGAGAGTGAACTCTTGATTGAGAATTACTGGGAGCCCTTGAGGTGTGGGAAGCCTCTGAGAGGTGGAAGAAGAAGTGGCATCTTCTTTATTGTATTTTCTTTCTAGATGAGTATGAATACAAGATTGTGTATTGTCTCTCATATTTTATAATATTTGTGAATTCTAGTTACTTTTTGCTTTTGGTTAATTCTGCATGTTTAATTGCTTGTATGTGGTAATCATATTGTGCTCTTTTTGAGGAGCAAGATCCTAACAAGTGGGATCAGAACAGGTGTGTTGTTCTTTGATTCCCCAACAACTGGTATCAGAGCTTTTGGTTGGGATACTAATAGGTTATATCAGATCTGGTTAGTGTGTGTTGATTATAGGTTACTCACAGGGGTTTCTGTTTGAGTGGGAGTAGAGCAATGGCAGGAGAAAGTAAGCTACGAATCGAGAAGTTTAATGGCAAGAACTATCAATTATGGAGGATACAGATTGAAGATTATCTGTATCAGAAAGATTTGTACTTACTGTTGGGTGGGGTTGATTGCAAGCCCCGGGATATGAAGGATGAAGAATGGGAGGTTCTTGATCGAAAGGCTCTAGGATCTATAAGGTTGAGTCTTGCATCGTCTGTGATTTCTAACTTATCACACGCTAAGACAACAGTAGAGTTGATGGAATCTTTGGCAAATTTATATGAAAAACCCTCAGCTTCAAATAAGGTATTTCTTATGAAGCAATTATTTAATTTGCAAATGTTGGAAGGTGGATCTATTCATAGTCATCTTAGTGATTTCCATGGTTTGGCAAACCAGTTAAATTTAGTCAATATTATTTTTGATGATGAAATTAAGGCTCTCTTAATCCTATGTTCATTCCCTGAAAGTTGGGAGAGTTTGGTAATGGCAATTAGCAATACTGCGTCTGCTTCAAAAATCTTAAAAGTGGATGATGTTGTGAGTGTAATCTTGAATGAAGAGATTCACAAGAAAAGCACAGGTGAATCATCAAGAAATGCTTTGAGTGTGGAAAATAGGGGAAGGCAAAGAGAGAAGATCGAGCCTGGGAGATCAAGGTCCAAGATAGGTAGGAGATCCAAGTCCAGGTATGACAGAATAACCTACTGAAAATGTGGAAAGTAAGGGCACTTAAAGAGAGATGGTTGGTTGGGTGAAGATCAACATGAAGGACATGAAGAAGAAGCAGATGATGCAGGTATTGTTGCATAGGATGCTCTGGTATGTTCTTTGAATAAATTAGAATCTTGGGTTTTAGATTTTGGTGCCTCTTTTCATGCATCCCCAAATAGGGAATTTTTTCATGAGTATGTCTAGGGAGACTTTGGAGAAATTTGTTTAGGGGATGGTAACCCTTGTCAGATGGTTGGCAAAGGGAAAGTGAAGCTGAAATTGTAGACATGAAACACATGGGTGTTGAAGGAGGTCATGCATGTCCCAGTTCTGGAGCAGAATTTGATTTTTGTAAGAAGTTTGGGTGATGAGGGTTGCACAGTAACTCTCACAGCAGACTCTTGGAAGGTTACCAAGGGTGTACTTGTTGTAGCAAGAGGTAAGAAAGTAGGTACGCTTTATCTATCTACTTGTATTACTGATTTTATTTCTAGGTTATCTACTTCAGTTGTATATTCAAAGATGTGGCTTAATAGGCTTGGTCACATGAATAAGAAGGAGATGCATGTTCTTGAGTCAAAGGGTATGCTTTCAGATTTGAAAAGCATGAATCAAGATTTTTGTATGCAGAAGAAGGTAACGTTTCTTGAGGAATCCGATGTTTGTGACAAGAACAGGAAAGCCTAGGTTTTCAAGGAGAAGGTGATAGATAGAGATCAGTGGAAGGGGCTGAAGAATTCTGAGCAGAGCAAAGGTGATTTAGACAAGGGTTTGATCCAAAAGGAGCTCATGGAAAAAAGTCATTTCTCACTAGTAAAACACAGAGACCGACATCAGTTAAAAAACTGACGTCGGCATCCAGACAGGGACCAATGTCGGCTATGTACAGCCCAACATTAGTGACTTAGGGATAGATAAACACTGACATCAGCCAGGGGGAACTGACGTCAGTGATGAGGTAGTCGCATGGAATCGACGTCGGTCGGGTGCAGACTGAGATGTGACCAGCATCGGTCACTGAGATGGATTTTTGGCAGACAACAAGCTGTCAAGGAGTCTCAAGCGCCCATATGGAGGACTTAAAGGGTAAGTAAGCCTCAAATTCATCATTTCCCTTCTTTACACTACTTGTTGTTCACTGATGGTAAAGAACCAGGAAGTTATTGAAGAAGCAGAGCAGGTAGATCCAGGAAACAATGGGAGCTTGGCATGGATGAAGGATGTGATTCCTTGGAGAAGAACCAAATGAGAGTTTTTGGTGGAGTTGCCAGCTAGAAGTAAGCACTGAGAGATGAATGGATGTTCAGGATGAAGAAGAGTGGAAATGGATACGTGAGATGGAAGGCCAGGGTATATGGTCTTGAATAAGCTGCAGGGCAATGGAGGTTTGAGCATTGTGTTTCTCTTTACCAGGTTGGATAATATTAGCTACATTATCCTATTACTGTATGATGTGCTTGTTGTAGGGTTACATATACAAGGAGTTGCTGAACTAAAGGTAAAGCTAGTTTAGAGGTGTGTCATGAAGAATTTGGGAGCAGCAAGATTCTTTGGCATGAGTGTGTTCTAGGGACATGGAAGGTCACAGGTTGACTTTATTTTAGGATGATTGTGTGAGACCGGTTATCACGTCGATGGTTGGACAGTTCACAGAATAGTGTCTTGATTCACATAATGAGGTTAAGTGCATGGTATGTACTAGCCCTAAGTTTTCCCAAGCAGTGGGAGTTGTCAAAAAGTTAGGAGCCAATCCAGGAAAGAAGCACTGGAGGGTAGTTCAGTGGATTCTTAGGTATTTGAGAGGGACCAGCAACAGGTGCACATGCTTTGTAGGGTCAAGTTTTTTTTTTCTACATGGGTTTGTAGATGCGGATGTGGTAGGTGATTTGGATGACAGAAGTGCACCACAAGATTTGTGGTGGTTGGTCTTCAAGAGGGATTTTGAAGAGGGATACAATGCCAGGAAATAAACTAAATGATGTACAGGTATAGGTACAGTTGCAGCTGTTTATCTCCAAGTGGGAGATTGTTAGGTTATGGAGCTAAAAGCTTTAACTATGCAGACATGGAAGAGGTTGCTAAAGTTCCAGAGACACCTGCGTCGGTAGTATAACCAACATCGGTCATGATGCATGCAGAAGGTAACCGGCATCAGCAGGGAGTCAGCCGACATCGGTCATCACCAGGCAGACAGGGACCGATGTCGGTTGCCTATGTGTTCTAGAACTGTTCGTTGCACGAATAGTTAGTTTGTTGAACCGAGTGTTTGCATGTAAAGGATATTTCGAGTCTTGAGCTGCGTGGATAATTATAGTAAATTAAGAGTCTAAGTTATTGTTTAAGTCTGGGATCTATATATAGATCCATTGGCATGTATTGTAATTATGAGCTAAAAAGGAAAGCAAGGAAGATCCTTCCATTATAAGATCATTGAGTTGCAGGTTGTTACAAGCTCATAGGAGATCTACATGTGTAAGTAAGTTCTATTGAATTGCAGGTTGCAGGTTCATGGGAGATCTACTTGAAGTACTTTAGAGTGCTTGGTACTGGCAGGGTTATTACTGACTAGTTGGAGAGGTGAACACCAATTCTGTGTGTGAGTTGTGTGTTGGGACCGTTTTTGGTAGGAGAGTGAACTCTTGATTGAGAATTACTGGGAGCCCTTAAGGTGTGGGAAGCCTCTGAGAGGTGGAAGAAGAAGTGGCATCTTCTTTATTGTATTTTCTTTCTAGATGAGTATGAATACAAGATTGTGTATTGTCTCTCATATTCTGTGTTATTTGTGAATTCCAGTTACTTGCTGCTTCTGGTTAATTCCGCATGTTTAATTGCTTGTATGTGGTAATCATATTGTGCTCTTTTTGAGGAGCAAGATCCTAACAAGTGGGATCAAAATAAGTGTGTTGTTCTTTGATTCCCCAACAACTTACTATGCAGTCTTATTCAATGACCAATTACAACTATGTGCTTCATAAATATATCTATCTTGACATATCACTTATACATGATGTTTTATTCAATATACTACATACATGCCTTGATACTATATACATTACTATGATGACATACTCTCCACATGTTGACATGATTTTAAACTATGTTATCTTTGTACATGACACGATACAGTTCATTTCTCTTTTGAGGTGAGTGACTTATAGAATTTATCCCTCACATCAAAAGGGGGCATGCTAGTGTGTTTTTTAATAGATACCAGAGCCTCCATGAGAAAATTTGAGTAAAATAAACACATATTCAGATTTTATATATGATTCAAATATTTGGTTGGGATAATTATTTGTAGTTTTTTGATGAATTTTGTTGGCATATGTAGGGCATGTGTACTCCATTTTAAACTTCATGAATCATAGATTTTAGATTAATATAGATTCAAAAATATTTGGGGGGATTGTAATAAATATGTACTCTATTTTATAAGATAGAATTAGTTAGGCAATACGATGGTTCATATACATATATAATAGATTATAGTTGACACTAATTTAGTGGGGCATGAATTTAGTTTATGCAAATTTACACAGTTGAACCTTTGCAATTATATATCAAATATTTTCAAGAATTTTCAAGTGTGGAGAAAACTTGAATCTAAAAGTTTGTTTGTGATGGTTGATTCATGATTATTGAAGTAATGTCTATTAAGGTTTAGTGATGATCAACAACCATGTCATTACCCATATCAAAACCATTATTTGATTCCACTGTATGATCTTGGGGTTACACTATTAGTGCTAAATTAATTGCATATGGGTTTGGGGAATTTGTCTTCCAATCCACAAGCTCTTGACACCTTAATAAAATTTCAGCTTAGGGATTTAATTGCCCCCAAATTTTCCATGTTCTTCAATAAGGAATCACAATTCTGCAATTCTTTGACAAGGAATAATATCCAAAAAGTTACAAGGAAACATGGTTTATTGATATACAAGTGTATTCCTTCCTTGCACTTTCGATTTTAAGTTTCATTCTATGAACATTGACTACTAAAATTAAATTTGTAGGGTTTTCTTAGAACTTCTTGCACATTTGGAGTCTTCTCCCAAAGACAAATTGTGTTTTACACACTTTAAGATATCTTTATCCCTTTACACTTGTATTTTAATTTCATTATAATACTATAATAAAATAGGGGCATTTGTAGAAACTAAAATTTACTATTTGACACTTGATAATGTCAATCTTGACATACACTTATCTTACATGACTTGTGCATCTCTAAAACAGCTCTCACTCACCATTCCCATACACCTTCATGCTATTTATGATCTTGAGTTTCTATAAATCAGTACACGAATGTCTTGATATGCTATAAATCCGTTAAATATCCTACTCAAAAAATTTCAAATCACCACATTGGTATTTCACACTCTGAGTCAATAATGTAAAACTTAGATAGTGATGTCCACATTATTATCTTAAGGTTGAAATTACCATCCTATGCCTATAAACAATTATTTTAAAAAAAATCATTCCCATAGGTCAACCTATTCACCTAGTGTGTTAGTGGCATGGGAAATTACCCAAGTAGGCACATATAAATATAAATCAAGGTCAAGCTTATTATCCATTTAGAATTATCAATTTCCTATCAAATACACTACTCCACATTGATAACATATGCATTATTATTCCTAAGTTGCAAATCAATCACTAGGAATAGTCATCAACTAAGTATAAACCACACCCAACCAGGTCAAGTGCTAAAATTATCAAGATCAAAGTTAGATTTATAGGTGCATCCATATAGCGAAAGAGTACAATCACACATTCACACTAAGAGTAAGAATTACATGTGAATTGCATTCTGTATGCAATAAGAAATGCATCAGATCTATAAATCAATCTTAGGTCAGAGAAGATAGATCCTACTTATAGTTCCAATTAGGGATATATCAAATAGTCAAAAAAATGATCAATACAGATCAACTAGACCTAATTAGGGCATCTTTTACCACAAAAATATCAATAGGGAGGGTTATAAAGCCTCTAGTCAAACAAAACTATGAAATAACTTTAACTAAGTTCTATGTTTTCATATTCGCTATATTAATAAAAATTAAAGCAAAGAAATCTAATCTAGTGCTCACCAAAGCTTGTGACATAAAGTGGGGGGTTAGTAAATAAATAAAATTAAACATGCATAAGAGAATCCTAATTAATTTATGTATAGGTAAGACCCTAATAAAAAGGAGAAGAAGAGTAATATTATCAAAAAAACCATTATTTATGCTACTTCTATCTACTAAAGAGAGGAGCAAAGATAGAGATACTTACCTAGAAGATGAAACTATTGAGACTCAATCTTGCCCTTGGCCAAGGTGCTTCATAAGAGATTTTTTTAGTCTATAAAGATCACTAAGAAAGGCCAAAGCATCCAAGACTTCTCTATAAGACTAGATTCTTCTTTAGGTAAAAACCCTAAGATAAGATTCCTCAAGTAGAATGGTGGAAGAGCATATTGTAAAGAAGTGAAAATGAATAATAAATATTGAGGTTTTTCCAATAATGGTGAAATGGATGTGTTTATATAGGTGGATTTAACCCTAGACCCTTTCAAAATTTATGGTCGATAGGGTCGACCCAGTCGACGTAGTATCATTATTGACAAAAACTCACTAAGTCATGGGTTAGGTCAACCAAGAGCTGACCTAGAACCTAAATATTTTTTCCAATAAGAGTACAAGGTTGGCCCATTTGACCTAGTCATGTAAAATGTTAAAAGAGGTTTTATGTTAGAAAAAGGATAATGAGGGTGGAAAATGACTGGATGAGTGTGGAAAAGAGGAGACTAAGCTTAGGGGAATGTTTTTAGGAGTTGGTTGAATTGGTAATAACTGTAAATAAGGGACAACAATCCTGTGAAGCACTAATGGTCTTCCCACCCCTTTCTCGGTACACCCCTTAAGGTATGCACTTAGAGAGATTAAGACTTGATAGGTTCCTATAAGATAGAAATCATCAATAATTAATAAAGTTTGAAAATATTATATGTAAATATATGCTCCACTCTAAGCTTATCATGTGTCACTCGGGTGCAACAGGGGATGGTGCTTTGAGAAAGAACATAGTAACACACACTATTGAGGCTAAAAAAAATTAAAATATTTTTAAGGCATAAAAATAATTGAAAGTAAATGACTAAAAGGGAAATAACTAAAAAAGTAAATGTAATGCGTACCTTGACTTACCTTTATCACTGGATGGTTGTTTAATGTATTTGTATTTTTTATTATGGAAGGTGTAGAGACTACTTTCAACAAACCTAAGAATATGAAACTAAAGAGAAAAAATAAACAAATGTAGGAAAGCCAAGATAACTAGTGTTATGTATACGGGATATACTTGGAAATTTGGCAAGCTGGGGTGACAAGTGCCATGTTAGACTAATTGACCAAGTCAAAATTTAGAGTAAATTGGGTAACCAAAAATCCAAGGCTACTAAAGATCAAAAAAATTAAAAAAATAAACTTTAAGTAAGAAAGGCAAACCAACCAAGTCAAACCAAGGATATATTTCAAAAATAATGGTAATCAAACATCAATGTAAAATTAGTAACAATATTTAAATAAAAATGGGAGAGAAAAAATGGTAAAACAACATTGATGAATGAGTAGTAATAATCCTTAATCATTAATGGAAAGAAAGGGAATAAAATGGAAACAAATAATTGGTGAGTGAGAAGTAACAAACCAACCTCACTCAAAAAAGGAAAAAAGTACATGAAAGTAGAAATGAACTCAGGTGTCCACAAAAAGGGTAGCACAAAAATGACAATTGGTAAAATAAATGAAAACATATCTAAAAATGTAGATCCATGGTTTAAATAAAAGAATCCATAGTTGCTTAAACATGTTGTTTTTCTCTAAGGATAGAAAAAAATGAAACAAAGTCATGCTAACATGTTTTTAAGATGTGAAGAAGGAGGAAGTATAGAATATGGAAAATAGATTTAGAATCAAACATGCCTTTCAAGGGGGGAATGAAATGGGTGTAGAGGAGAATGAAAGAAAAACTAAGGTAAAGGAACTCTTTATCTAAGTCAAGACACTCAAATTAGGTTTCTTAAAATAAGAGGACTTTTGACCTTAAGGATTCTGAATAACTTATCTTATCCATACAAGTCTTAGGTTAACAAATGAAGTATGTAAATCATCCCATAAAGACTATATGCATGAAAAGTAAAATAGACCTACCTTCCCACAATGCATTCTCCATTCCTTAGGACCCCTTTATAGAGACATAAATTTACTATGAAGATTGGGTACTTGCGTGAAAAAGTAGGTAACACCATAAAGTTTATTGAATTCTCCTATTCCAATCTACTAACCTACCGCACCCCTATGGACTTTGGCTCTATTGTGAGGCCAACTGTGGAGTTTGAACTTTAATCAGAGATAGGAGACGTGCTTATAATCACATATTTTGATGTGATTTTGAATTTTGAGAATCATATGTTGTTTTTTTATATCATTACCTCTTGTTTCAAATGATTTTGGATTTTAATTTTTTTTATGGATTTTTCTATTCCTCCTCCATATGGATTTGGAAAACCAAACATGGGTGCTAAAGATGAATTTCATTTGAATACTTGGGACTTGGTTGCTAAGAGATAGAACTTTAGAGAGTATGGAGTCTAGGAGTGTCATAAATCTAGGTGAAATAAAAGTGATATCTTGAATTCAACCTTTTTTAATCCAATGTAGAGTGAAAGGAAAGGAAATCAAAAGGAATGAAACATGAAATAATTTGAATTAATTCAAAATATCAAAAAAAGTGAGAAAAGAGTAAAAAAGGGTAAAATGATAGAAAAGTGTGATTCCTTATCATAAGAGTGAGGGAAATTAGGAAAACATGCTATCATAATTTATTGTACAAATTTTATCTATCAAAATAATCAAAATCTAAAGCTGAGAACAAAGATCCAAAACTCATAACCATTTTAAAAACACATTCTAGAAAAGGAATAACAAGATGGTTATTTTGTAAGGAAGGCCAAGTCATATCCAATGTCTTATACTGTAACTCATAAAAGAGAAACCCATGACAATGCCAAAAATTATTGAAAAAATAAATGGGATAAGACAAATAGGGTATTTGTGAGGAATACTAGGTCCTATCCATGGTCTTACACTACAACTCATAAAAGAGAAACCCAAGGAGTGCCAAAAAGTGTGTAAAAATTATGAAAATAAAGAGGATAAAAGTACATCATGAGGAAGACAGGGTCCTATCTATAGTTTTATAATGCAACTCATGAAAAAAAAGGGTAAACCAAAAGACCAAAGGAAAGGACTAAGGTTTGTCATAAGAGATAACTGCTATAGAGGGTGAGACCCATATAAATATCCTACAAAATGTGTTAGATAACATATAGATAAATCATGAAAAGAAGGGAATGATTTAGGCAAAATAATTATTAAGGAATTATGCATTGGTGGGATCTTTGAAAACATGACCTTCATTGGTTTGAAGGTGATAGGTACTTGGACCAATAATATCTTTGACTAAATCAAGACCCCACCTTTTTTGGGAATTTTACCTTATTTATCATGAGTGTAGTCTAATTTAAGGACAAGATCACCAACATTAAATATGTGAACTTTGAATTTTTTGTTATGTTGTTGGCAATACAAGACTTGTATTGGCAATTGTGTTGCAAATCAAAAATATGATGCTCATCAAGAAGATTAAGAACATGAAGGTAAGATTCACGTAATTATTCATTAGGTATTATACCATGAAGAGATATACAGAGAGAGGGAAGCTCAACTTATAATAGAAGGATCGACTCAGAATCATATACTAGAGAGAGTGGTGTTACCCTAGTGGTAGTACGTATCCTAGCGCGATAGGCCCAAAGAGCATAATAGAGATGAAGGTGCCAACTCATGTGGGTTTCACGAATTGAATTTTGGAGAATTTTATTCATAATTTTTTTGGTGGCCTCATCTTAGCCATTAAATTATGGATGATAAGGTGTAGAAAATTTATGATTGATTTTAAATTTGACATAGAGCTTTTTGACATATTTATTTTTTAAATTAACACCATTTTTTGAAATGATAGTATGAGAGACACCAAAGTGGAAAATAGCTTGATTAAGGATGAACTTGGAGATGGTGGTACAATGACATTAACAAATGGCATAGCCTTGACCCATTTGGTAAAATATTCTATGGTAGTTATTATAAAGACATGCCCATCTTGAGATCAAGGTAATTTTCCAATGAGATCTAATCCTAACATGAAGAATGGCCACGGAGATTTTATAATTTGAAGCTCAGTTGAAGGTGAGAGAATTAAATCTTCATGAATCTCGAAAGGAGTACAATTTTCAGCAAATTCAATGGCATCTTTTTCAAGAGTGAGCCAAAAGTATCCCATACATAAGCATTTATGGGACATAGCATGCGAGCTATAATATCTATCACAAATTCACCCATGTGCTTATTCAAGAAGAGGAGAAACCTCATCTTGCATAACATAGAAAAACAAGGTACCTTCAACATTATGATAGTACCGGATGTTATATAGAAATACATACTTAAAATTTTATTTGTGAATATGAGTCTTTTCGTGAGAATCTAAGTTAGGAGGATAAGTTTGGTGTTCCAAAAATTGAATGGTGTCTATATACCACAAGCTTTATCGAATGGTAACAACCTCAATATGGTAGATAAGTGAATTGTGTGGTTGAATACAGGATGTATATTTCTTATTTAGATTAGAAAAGTGGGATCAATAAGAACTTGGTATAGATGAAAAAGAGATGTTGAGGAAGTAAGGGAATCAACAATCAAATTTTGCTCTCGAGGGATAGGCTCAATTGTGAAAGAAATGAAATATTTGATGAAATTAGTTGTAAGTTGATGATAATAAATGAAATAATTATCTTTTTCATTGGTAATCACCATTGACTTGGTGATAAATGAGCTAAGAATCACCTAAATCATGTAGGTATTGGATATATAAATCAAGAGCAAATCTCATGCTTAAGATTAAAGCTTAATACTTGGCCATGTTGTTAGTGATGTTAAATGTTAATAAAAAGCTAAAGGGATGATTTTTTTAAGAGTAATTGTAAGAATACAACCTGAAATACCTCCTTGAAGGAATTTATCACCATCAAAGTGAAGGGTCTAAGTATCTTCATGTAAATTGACATTAATTTTAGGAAGTTATTTGATAACTAATTTTGGTTTAGCATTATTAGGGAGAGTAGTGGTTTCATCAAGATTAATTACTTTAAGATCAGCATTGAAGTTATGAAAGTAGTATTTAAGGGATATAACTTAGTTGAGACCTTCAATATAGACAATATTATCATTGGGAGGACTATCTTGAAAGTGGTTGGTGTGATCATAAGAATTTGACAATAGAGAGGAGGTTAGATCAAGTATTAGTTTCACATAATAATGAAATCAAAACACTAACATGCTAACATGTATAAGCATAACTCTTAGGGGGAGCTTAATGAACAAACAACAATTGAAAACCCAATTAAAATACAAATAAAAATAATCTTTACTTTCCTTGAGAGATCCAAATTATTTGTTTGTGGCTTGCTCAGTTTATGCTCAAAGAGTCTTTGGAAATGGAGTATTCTTTGCTCTTTCTCTCCTTGCCACCATTGTGGCTTGTGGCTTATTATGGATTATGCTTGCTTTATAGAGCTTGGCTCAATATTTTAGCATTATAAAACTAATTTTGAGAGTCTTATACAAAAACTTGTATTATAACTCTACAATTTCCAAGCTCTCTTTTTAATAGGCAATGGCTTGTATTTATAGGCTTAGGAACTAACCCGAACCCAAGGTGAGTCAAGGTGTAGTTTAAACATGGAATGGATTCAAACATAAATGATTTAATTAACCCTAGTAGTTAAAAGATGTGAAAAAATAATGATTTACATTGAATAGGAATGGGTGAGATATTTTAAGATATTTTGAAAGACTTGACAACTCACAAAAGATAATTCTAAAAATCTAGGTTATTTCATATTTTTGAATTTCATTTTTTAGTAATTTATTAATTTCACATGAATAATTCAACTAAATATTAAATTTGGTTTAGCTTTTTAATTAATTTTGATTAAGGTTTTTAACATTTTCAAGATTTGATTTTATGTCCATGTGCCCCATTTAATAGGTCTATAGGCCAAATTGCATGTTATGATGCTACATGATGATTAGAGATGAATCTGTGAGAGGTTTTTCTTACTTATGATAAGATACCCTAATTAGGGATGTCTCAATGAGATTCTGAGCTTTGATGAATGATGCACAAAAAAATATGAGACATTCAGTTATTCTTAGGATTAATTTGCAATGGTTGGTAGGAATTAGTTTAAAGTTTGGTCAAAGGATATTAGTGACCATTTTTAGGTGTCTATAGTTTTCCCCTATTTGGAAAGGCATTTCAAGACGTAAGCATATTAACATCTTCTCAAAGAATGAAAAGGTCATGTATGCGTACAATGTCAATGGTAATGGATGAATTGTAGGTGCCCCCTCGAGGGATCAGTTGGCAAAGGGATCAATAATTAGTCCCTCAAAAGGAAGAAATGATGGGATCAAAAGATGAAAAAATACTGATTTTCCCAAAGGTGGTTATAATCAATGACATATGGAACTACCCTAGGTAGGGTAGACAAATAGGATGATTTGCCCACATGCCATTATAATAATTGACATAGATGGGGTAAAAAAGGTAATTATTTTCCCAAAGGCAGTTATAATCATTGAAAAAAGCTTAGGATAATAAGAGAATGATTTACCCAAAGGTACTTATAATCATCAAAAGGGAAAACAATGATTTGCCTATAGATAGTTAGAATTATTGGAAAGATAAAAGCATGCCCCATTTTGGAAGATAGAGATAATGCTTTACCCAAAGGTAATTATAAGCATTATCACAATGCAAATGTGCCCCATTTGGGAAAAGAAAAGAGAATGATTTTACCAAAGGTGGTTATAATCATTAACCTTCAAACGGATGGAAACATAATGATTTGCCCAAAGGTGGTTAGAATCATTGGTAATGAAATTGGGATGGTATACAATGATTTTCCCAAAGGTGGTTATAATTTTTTTTACCTAGATAGTAGAAAACATGGTATGGAAGGTGATGGCAAATTGTCATAGAGAAAAAAATGACTTCAATCAACCTGATAGTAGGGAGATACACGTCTAAACTAACAAGGAAGATTTTTTTTTCATTTTTTAATTACTCTATTTAGGATATGATTTGGATTAGATTAGGGAAGTTGTTGGTGCCAAGGAGATATATCATTTCTTCGTTGCCATGTAGATTCTCAAAGCTAATTTTTGTTGTAGCATGTAATGGTAGGAATCATGATAGAACACCATGATAACTTGGCCTAAATATGCATATGGACTGATACATGATCCAATACTCAATGAAAAATAATGCACCAATGATAAAAAACCATGATGATAATATTTTCATATGAATGTGGATGGATTTAAGAATAGTGTGCAAGGAATCACCCAATGAATGCACATAGACTGAATCAAGGTACAATAAAAAAAATTTAAAAATAGGAAAACAAACAAACAAAGAAAACACTAAAAAAAAGTAAAAAAAAAACAAAGAGAAACAAGAAACAAACAATGGTTAATCACAATGTTAGTCCAAATAAAATGACACAAACAAAAAGGTGAACATTACCCCTAAATGAGAAGAGACAAAAAAAAAATGGGGGGAATAAAAGAAAAGTAAGGGGGTGGCCACACTATATCTAGATGTACTAGGCAAGTAGATGCTACCTACATAGTTTCATGGATGCAATATCCAACAAAATTTTTATGCCAAATGTAGTTCTCCAAAGAAATGGGACAGAATCAAATGATGAGAAAGAAAACATGATTGTATTATATAAGAATATAGGAATGGACTTGAAATATAGAAAAAATATGGGTTGTGAGGGTAATGACGATGGACAAACTAAATGATAAGTGGTTTCTTGTAACTTAGTGAGGGTTCTTAGAATCCTTAAGGCAAAGAAGTGATCAATGTTTTTGGATTTTTTAGATCTATTTTCAAATATTTTTAGAATTTTTTGAGCATCTTAACTTGATTGAGAATGATGAGATACTAAATATTCCAAGCTTGAAAAATGGTGAGAGCATCAGACTTAGATTTATTTCAAAATAACAAGAATGTGGCTTATGTTATTCATAAAATGACAAGAGCGTGGCTTAGGTTGCTTACAAAATGGTGAGAGCATGGCTTAGGTTGCTTGTAAAATGATGAGAGCATGAAAAAGGGGTGACAAAGCTAACCTCAATATTGAACACTACCTATATAGTTCCAGAATGGGACCTCAAGTCACTATAGTCCTACCTTACAACAGAGGAATTTGACTAGTGTAGTAGCCAATTCAAACAAAATAGACAAGGTAGGAAAAATGGCACAGTATAACAAAGGTATGGCAAGGTGGTACTTCAAGGCATAATAAATAAATGTTTCCTCTAATTTTCCCATAGGTGTTTATAATTAGGCAACAATGACATAGGTCAATGATACTAATTTACCCATACAGAGTTATAATTAGTAGCATGATAGTGAAACACTTATTTGTGCTAATTTTAGTGGCCACAGAGTTAGTTTTAGTATGATTGAAGGTTATTAACTGTGCCTAGGTGTTTTTCATCAAGTAACTCTAGTTCTTACAGGTGAGATAATTGATAATCATCATCATTTGGGACATGCTTCAAAGAGATGCATAAATAAGTCAACTTGATTTCAATGGGAAGAATGGCCTTAGTGCCATAAATAAGTGAATATAGAGTGGTTCTTGTTGGAGTACAGTGATTGGTGCAGTATGCCCAGAGGGCACAGAATATTTAGAGGTGGTAATCATGATTAACATAATTAACAATATTTATAAGGATGTTGACAATGGTTTTGTTAGATGCTTATACCTAACCATTAATTTATGGGTAATATGCGGTGAAAAAATGTTTTTTAGTCTTATACTTATACATAACGATTCAATATCCTTATTTTTAAATGATCCACCATTATCAGATATAATATCATAAGGGATACCATAGTGGAAAATGATGTGGTTAAATATGAATTTAGAATTTTTCTTTCCAGTCACATAAGTGAGGGGTATAACTTCAACACACTTAGTGAAGTATTCAGTGGCAATAAGGATATATTTATGATCATCGAATGAGGTGGGGTTTATGTTCCTAACGAGATCGAGGCCCCATGTAGTAAATGGTCATGGTGTAAGCATTGGTTTCAAAGTCATGGATAAGGTATGAATCATATTGGCATGTCATTGACATTTATTATACTTTTTCAAATATGTAGCTACATCTGCATCCATCATTGGTCAATAGTACCTAATATGTAATAGATTTTTGGATAGGACTACCCCACTAGTATGGGATCCACATACTCCATTAAATTATTGTAATGTTAATGTATATTTAATTGAAGTTAAACAATTAAGCAAAGTTCCATCAAAACTATGATGGTATAGGGTTGGTTTGAGTAAGGTATAATCTGATGCATGGTGGACTAAGGATTTGTATTATTTATGGGATACGTCTGTTGGCATTATTTGGTCATTAAAATAGGTGTAAAGGTTGGAATAAAAAATAGAGATGGGTCAAATAATATCATAGATCATTATGATGGTTGAAGGCTCATGGGATAGTATTAATAGATTTTAAATGAGGAACTAATATTATTTTGCAGTATCTATATGATGTATCAAATGTCCAATGGTGGCCATGGAATTTGTTGTTATATTACTGGCCCTTGGTATATGTTCAAAATGGAAATTGGCAATCTGTTGCTTGAGAGCATGAACCATGGCCTGATATGGTACTAGTTTGTCATGTTCTGAAAATGATCTATAACTTGATTGATGATTAACTAAGAATCATCATAAATCTTGAGATTTTTTATGTTCCATTGTAATTCCTATCTAAGTATTGAAATGAATGCTTCATATTTGGCCATGTTGTTAGTACAAAAAAAGTTGATCCAAAATGATTTAGAAATTATATCTCCATGTGGTGTAATGAACAAAAGGCCTGCCCCAAATCCATGTACCATGAATGATCTATCAAAATACAAATTCTAATATTGCTCCTCAAGAGGTGTTTAATGATGATCATAATGGATTCATCTAGGAATATAAATGTTAAAAGTTCTATATATGCAAAGAGTGCTTCAATAAGCTAATTTTGAAGAACTTGCCCCTTGATGGCTTTCTGGTTGATGTACTCTATCTCAACTTTGCTGAGAAGCATGATGCATTTGGCCATGTGACCTTGTAAAAATATTTTAGATAGTACATACTTGAGTGGATCTACTTTGGAAATGACCATGGTCTTGTTGTTTAACATGTAATGGTGCAGTTTATGAACTGCAAAGACCATAACTAAACAAGTTTTTTCAATGGGTGTATAATTGTGATCATACATGATTAGTGTATAACTTAAATAGTACACAACATGTTCCTTTCTATTATCATCATTTTGAGCTAGAAGTGCCCCCAGGGCTTAATCGATGGATGATAGATATAATAGAAATGATTTTTCTAGCATAAAAAGCAATAAAACTAGTGGATTTGCTAAATAGTCCTTTAGTTCTTTGAAATTATTCTAGCATTCATCATCATAATGAAACATGACTTATTTTCTAATTGATATATGAAGTAACTAATGGATTAGATCATCCCTACAAATTACAAAGCTGATTCAAATTGATTAGTGGTGACATCTTTATTATGGATTGTAATTTAGTTGGATCAACTTTAATGCCTCAATGAGATATAATGAAGCCAATAAATTTTCCTGAAGTAGCTCCAAAAACACACTTCTTAAGTTTGAGCCTAATTTTATATTCATGTAGTCACTCAAATACTCATCATAGTGTTGTTGGATGATTGGCCTTGGTCTTTGATTTACGTAGTATGTCATTGACGTAGTATTTAACAATGTCATGCATCATATCATGGAATATGATGGTCATGACTCTTTGGTAAGTGGCCCCAAAATTTTTGATACAAAATGGCATAACTTGGTAATAGAATTTTCCCCATGGAGTAGTGAATGTTGTTTTATGCTGGTCTTTTGGTACAATCCAGATCTGGTTGTACCCTAAGAATCTGTCCATTAGTGAAAGAATTTCATAACCCATTATGGAATTGACAATCATGTCAATGTTTGGTAAAGGAAAGTCATCCTTAGGGTAGGGCTTACTTATCTAAAATTAGTGAAGATTTTGATTCTTTCTGGCTTCTTGCTGATTGGTACAACATTAGAGATCCATTCAGAATAGTTGATTGGCTGAATACATCTTGCTTCCAAGAGTTTTTCCAACTCTTTCTTTAATAATACAACAATGCAAGGATGCATCTTACATGATTTTTGTTTTATAGGTTTGGCATTAGGATATACCATAAGGTGGTGTACAAGTAATGAGGGGTCCAAACCTGGCATGTTGGAGTAGGCCCATGTAAATATATCAATAAATTCCCTCAAAAGGGTTGTAAAGACTTCACATTCCTCCTCAATGAGGGATGCACCTAACTTCAATCCATTTTGGGCCATCTATAGTCCTGATGTTAAATTCTATAGTGTCTTCCACAAAAAGAGTTGAACCATCTTCTAGAATGCTTGGGAAATATTTAAACTAACTTGTAACATCAGAGTCCTCTATTAGGACTGGCTCTTCAAGTTCTCCAAGGTATGAGGAATCTAAATCTCCTAGTGGTAGGGTTGGCCATGAGATAAATATTGTTTGGAACTCTTGGATGATTCGATCAAAAGCTTGTTGTTCTTCAAAACTGAACTTGGACCCATAGGCAAGTTCATCATTGATGGTCTCTTGAGCTATGCTTGAGAAAGGTTAAACTCCTCCATCTGATGGTGCTTGAATTATGTTTTTCTAAAATGGTTGGAAAATATTTAAAATGACCTATAACATCAGAGTCCTCTATTAGGACTGGCTCTTCAATTTCTCCAAGGTATGAGGAATCTAAATCTCCGAGTGGTAGGGTTGGCCATGAGACAAATATTGTTTAGAACTCTTGGATGATTCAATCAGAAGCTTGTTGTTCTTCAAAACTGAACTTGGACCCATAGGCAAGTTCATCATTGATGGTCTCTTGAGCTATGCTTGAGAAAGGTTAAACTCCCCAATTTAATGGTTCCTAAAATATGTTTTCACCACTAAACTAGCCTTTCTCTTTGTTATTTCCATGGTCCAAAAGCATCTCGAAGAAGTTTTCAATTTGGGACCTCAATGTTTTATTTAATGTTTTATGGTGAAGGGTGTTCACCCATTCTCCAAAATAGGCTTTAGGATCCATTTTTATTGAGAACCTTTTTTGTGGTCTCCCAATAGAACATTGTCCCTACTGCATAGAAAATTGTAGAAGGCCTCGTCATTCTAAAACTCATCAACTAGCTCTATTGATTATTTTTGGTCCCAGTCTATAAGTTGAGGATAATACAAAGGAAGTGGATTATGGTGAATAACTGGTCTAAGGGTAAAAATGACATTGATATCAAATAAATTGGTATTTTCTAGGCCATCAAAATGTCTATGATCATACTATGTTGTATTTTTGGTATTATCGTTACTATTCATTGGCATTGGAACATGAATAAGGTAAATGGGGTCATCCCCAGGTAGTTTAAATCAAAGATTATATGTTCCTTTGTATTCAAGGGTAGAAATTACCTCAAGCAAACTTTGTTGATTTAGCCCAAGGCCTCCTCCTTCATAGGCATGTATTTCCATGATTTTGTTTGAAATGGGATACTTGGCATTAATATAATAGTCAGCCAATTTGTCATTATACAACCAAGATTCATCACCTTCAAGTGGGTCCTATTCTTGGCTAGTGGTCGGTATGAAAATGATAGGTTATAGAATATGCAGTTGGCCTTTGGCCTTTATTTGTCATTCCATACAAGGTGGTTTGAATTTAGGTCTTCCAAAAGACTTGGGGTTCTATGAAAGTTTGGCAATGTGGAATGTATCATGGGTCAAATATTCTCCTAGCCCATTAGCTGAGATAATATAATGATTATCTATTTTAGGAGGTGGTATGTGGAAAATTGATTCAAGGGTATTTGGGTTAATGCAATTGGCCTTTGGTGAATCAATGAGTATTTCTTTCCCCTTGTCCTTTCTAAGAATTAGATTTAGACCAAAATGGTAGTTATAGATTTGGTAATCCCTCAAATGGTCACAATGTTCATATGAATGCAAATCTTTGTGATGGTGACCTCCATACCTGAGTGGGTGAACTTGATACACTGGTGTAATGTTGAAAGGATTGCATGAATCTCATGTATTCAAGGTCTACCCAAAAGCATATTATATGAAAAATTGAGGTCTAACACATGGCATAGTGTATCGTGGGTCAAGGGCCCAATGATTATTGACAAGCTAATGGTTCCCTATGATTCTTGTTCCTTATTAGCATAAGCTTTGATTATGATTATTTTTAGTAGAAGATCAGTTGTCTTGTACCTGAGAAACTTGATGAACTTTAGAGACATGATATTTAGACCCGATCCATTGTCTATGAGGACATTCTTTACTTTATGCCACATTATAACAACTTCTATGTATAATGGATTACTATGCAAAGGGAAAAGGGATGGCATATCATTTTGGTAGAAGGTTAATGGTTGGTTTAGAGCTAACTATCCAACCAAAGCATGAATTTTTTTTTTGGAAATATGTCATTAGTAACTTTAGATTGGCCAAGGAACTCGATCAATATGTTCTTGTGGATGGTGGACATGTACAACAAATCTAAAATGGACATTTGTGTAGGTGTCTTTTGAAATTATTCTACAATATCAAACATCTTTTCTTGTATAATAGTAAATGGATTGTTCTTAGCTAGAATAGTTGGTTGGATGGTTGAAGTAGAAGATGGCTATGGGCTTGGTATGGTAATCTTCAACCATGAAGTAATGATTTCATAATTAGGACTAGATAAAAGACCATTTTTGGTATTAAATGAAGGTGGTGAGAGACCAAATAGGATAAATCTTAGTTTCTAGTGCACTTGTGTATGGTCATGGGCCAATGATGAGTTATCAATATAAGGTCCAAAAATGAGAACCCCTATTATCTAGTACACCTATATGCGGTCTTAGGTCAAAGAATGATCATCAACATAGGTTGGTTGGTTGAGAATGATTATCAATGATCATGTTTGATTGGAATTTGGTTTTAGATTAATAGAACTGGTGGAAACATGTCCTCCCACAATATGGATTGAAACCTTAGTATATTCATGTGCAACTGCATGGTAGGTCTATTAGCTTGTTGACACTGTTTTGGCCTTGATTCCATTCATTAATTTGTAATTATTGGTTTTACTATTGATTTTGTTGATTTTTTCATGACTGTTGATACTATTTTTCTTGTTGTGTTGCCCATTGTTGTTGTTATTGCTAGTTGTTATGTTGTGGAAAGCGATTTTGATAAATGACAAGGTTCTAATTGGATGTCGAAGTTCCATGATCCATTGTGATCTCTCCATTTTCAAATATAGTCTTGATCAAATGTTTAATTTGCACACAATGACACAAATTATGGACATTAAATTGATGATACTTATATATTTCATTTTTCATGTACCAATCTGGATAGTCAATGCCCTTAAAATAGTGCTTCAAAATAGGCCAATTAATCAGATTAGTAGACGATCTTGAAAAACATAGATTCAACGGGTTTTCCAAGGTCACTAAAGATGTGATGAGTAGGAACAATTCTCCTTGGAGGAGGGTTTTTCAAAGGCAAAGGTTGTTGTGTTTGTTGCACTACTCTAAGTTGTGTTTGCTATGTTTGCTGAAGAGGTTGTTGGTTAGGAGTAATTTGCATATGTGGCATAGGCTGAACAGACATAGTTTTCACCATTTAGACATGTCATGACTCAGTTACTCTATTTACCACAACATTCTTGTTGGGATTAAATTGTTTGGGTTTATCATAATTATTATCTTGTGTTGGCTACGATGCTTGCGCTTGGACTTGGTTCTATTTTTAGCCATTATTCTATTTTTGATTATGGCTCTGATTTGATGAAATAATTTTTATGATCCCTTTGTTAATAAGGGATCTTTTGATTAAAAAAAATTGTCAATGATTTCCTTATAGGTGTGTGCACACTGTAACTCCGAATGGAAAGATATCTTACTAGGTAAACTTTTGGTAAATACAATGGCTAATTGTTTGTATAATAGACTATGGGTGAATAAACTAACAAGAGATATCCATCATTGTAGATAACTTGAAAATATTTCACTGGCCTCTGACCTTCTATTTGGCTTATGTTAAATCTACCAATAAAATCTCATGTTTGAGATTGTAGGAAAAATGTTACACAAATTTGTCTGAAAGATCATCAAAATTAGAAATTGACTTCTTTATAATTTTAGGAACCACTCCAAATCTTGTCCTACTAGACTCCTTAGAAATATTAGTAAGAGTTATATGTCACTATAAGGTCATCCCATGACCTATTTCAGTCTCTATATGCATCCGAACACTATATAAAGACCACTCTCAATCATTTATCCCTTAGATGGCATTTCTCATGAACATAATAAAAAATAATTATGCAATTAATATTATTGCTCCCTATTTCTCCCTATTTTTGCATGTAGCCATCTAAACTAGTCGATAGCTCAGTACTACTCATATATACAATCTTAGGTGACACCCAAAGCACTCAATTCAGTATACATAATCAAGCATACTAGCATCATTCACACTTACACCAACACTTATATCGGGAGAACTACATCGATATTGATCCCATTTTGATGTAACGATATGTAGGTAGTAATAAACACATGGGGTGTTGAGGTCATGCCTAGCCAATTCCATTAAGCCAATATATTTGCACTTATTTTCTTTAAAACCCTAGCAACCATGAAGGCTAGATCTCATTGAGGACAAATTCACATTATAGTTTCCTAAAAAAATACAATGGGACCTCATGGTTGTTACAAGGTGGACAATCAAACACCATCCACCATCTGTTATATAAATTGTCTCTACTCAAACTATGTTAGCATCGATGAATTTGGAACATTTAGCAGTTAGTGGAAAAGGTGCATTGTTTGGTGGATTAATGAATAATGATAATCTTTGTATTTTGTTATGTACTTGTTCTTCAACTCACATGCTAACAATTTGTCAGCATAGTAAGCCTACACCTATCCCTATATGATTCCCATGTATAAATTTGACTCATTTATCAAGTCAACTTTACCTGATACTGACTCTATGGTATTGACTAAATTGTTATGTAATTGTGGGTGTGGGGTCCCTCATTCTCCTAATTATATGCTCAATTTCTATTTTTTTAACTATGTTCAACTAGATCCTCCTGGTCACCTAAGTGATCTTTTGGAATTCTAGTATGGATAAAAGGTCAAGAGGGTTAGGCACATGATTAGGAGGATTAAACAAAGGGTTAGGAGGATTAAATAGAGGATTAGGAGGATTATGCACATGATTAGGAGGATAAAATATAGAGTTAGGAGGATGGTTAGTATGTTTGTCTCTTGTAGTGGAATGGGTTTAAAAAAATAATTTACCAATTAAATAATGCAAATAACAAAAAAATGCCAAAAATTAATGTTAATAGGTTTAGTTTTTTATCACTTACCTTCTCTCTATGGTGACATTGTTAAAAGATCAATCTCATTCATTTATCCCCTAGATGGAATTTATCATGAAAAAGTTCAAAAACAATTGTGAAAATTAAGATTATTTCTCCCTATTTTTGCATATAACCATCCAAATCATTCCATAGCTCAGTACTACTCAGATTTCTAATCTCAGGTGACACCCAAAGCACTTAATTCATCATACATACTCAAGCATACTAGAATCATTCACACTTGCACCAACACTTATATTGGGAGAAATACATCAAGCTTGATCCTAATTTTATGTTTCGATATGTAGGTAGTGATCAATACATGGGGTATTGAGGTCATGCCCAACCAATCCCACTAATGCCAATCTATTTATACTTGTGTTCTTCATAACCCTAGTAACATGGAGGTCAGACCTCATTGAGGAAAAAATCACATTAGAGTCTCCTCAAAAAATAAAATAGGACCTCTTGGTTGTTACAAGGTGGATAATCAAACATCATCCACCATCGGTCCTAGAAATTATCTCTACTCAAATTGTGTTAGCATCTACAGATTTAGAAACATTTAGAGGTTGGTGGAAAAGGTGCATTAGTTTATGGATTATTGATTAAGGACAAACTTTGTCTTTTTTTATTTACTTGTTCTTCACTTCAAATGCTAACAATTTGTTAGCATAGTAATCCCTACACCTATCTATATATGATGCCCATCTATCAATTTGACTAATTTATTAAGTCAACTTGACTTAATACTGACTCTAAGGTATTGACCAAATAGTTATGGTGGGTGTTAGTGGAAGTGGAGTGATCATAGTAGCATGGATAAAAGGGTCGAAGACTAGATGGAAACAAACAAACAAAAATTAGGGAGTGATTTGGTAGAGTAATTCATATTTGAATGGACAAACTTTATCATTTAGAGTGATGAGAAATAATGGAAGAATCCTCACCATGTATGACATGGCTCCTTTCAATTGGGGATTTAGCTAAACATCCACTTATTCATGTAATTTTTTATAATCAAATTCAATTATTTTAGAGGCCCTATAAGTTTGACCAATAAAAATATTTTGTGTTGTACTCTTCGTACTCTTTTGAGGATGACCATGGCTGAGTAGAATGTATATTGTTTGTGAGGGTGATTAGAGACTAATTCAATTGCATGCACAATTTGCATTGAATTTGGTTTTTAATCTTTTTTTATTTAACATTGGAGTTTGCCTTAAATATTGATGAATTATACATATAAATTCTTGTGTAACTAGTTAATCATCTAATGAGTTTTCTATTATAGGCCCCATTCCAAACAAATACAATTAGAAAATTAATTTTAATAAATTTGCACACAGATACGAGTATTAAAATTGTAAAATGTTTTTTCAATCCATTTGAAAAATTCATAAATTTAATGGTAAATGACTACTCATGGAGGTAATTTGGGTAAATGAATAAATTATACATGAATAAAAATAAAAGTAAAAAATCCCAAAAAAAATATCTAATTCATAAATCTCTTTGAGAGATGACTACATCATTAAATCAAGCAAATTATCCTTCAAATTAAAGATATATGAATATTAAATATAGTGCAAAAGAGAACTTCTAAAAGAATATTGTTGAAAATAAAATTATAAATAAATCTACTATGTGGAGATTTATTTTTAATTTAATTTAGATATTAATGTCCACATGAGGCCAAGAATACAATTTCAACAAAATATACATTAGTTGAAATAATTCATAAAAGTGAATACAAGAATATATTAATAAAATACTTCATAAAATTTAAGAATAATTTATTTAAATGAGTTGTTATATTTGAACATATAATAATTGGAGTTAGGGTGATCTCATTTGAGTCAATTATAAGATACATTATACATTTAGTCCAAATTCTATCAAAAAATTATTGTGATGCAATTTTAGTTCGTGCTTAGAAATGAGCATAGCATAATTTCATATATTAAATAAAATGAACAAGTCCAAATAAAATTATTACATCACTTTTCTTGTTTTCTAGACTCTTGGAGCATATGCAGGTCAATCTAATTGTGGTAACATAAATAACAAAATTTTATCCATCTTCATACCTTACACTACCACAAAAATGATGCAATTATATTTTTATAGGCTTTATGGTATCATGTGGTGTTTTATAATCCTAAATTCTATTTGTGCCTACCATGCGACTAAAAGTGGATCAAAAGGGCCCCTAAGATGGGTCAAGTGTTATACTAAGGGTAAAGTGACCTCAAGTGGACATCCAAGGCATAAATGGTTAATTTTAATGATTACACATGATCATAAACAATTTACTTCTTGAATTTAACCATTAATTTTGAAACAAGAATATGTTTTGTAACAAGATCCAAGATAATTAGCCCCAAATTAATTGATTTATTTAACTTAGTCCTAATTAGGTTCAATTAGCCCCTAGATTTGATTGATGTACAAATTAAGTTCCATTGGGCCCAAATTAAATTAAATTAGTTAAAATTAGGTTCAATTTTCTCCTTGGTTGATGTCAATTTAGTTTATTTTGATAAATAAATATTGGGGTTGATTGACCCCCAAATTACATTCTGTATAGGAAAAATCAAGTTCAAGGGATTTGATTTCATCCAACGTGCATCACTAATTCTAAAAATCAGCTAATTCACTCAATATGCTGGAAATGATTATCTAATTTAGCCCCAAATCACATCCTATATCCTGTGTACATGTTTAACTAGTTCAGATTTACCTCAATTACCTTCATGTTTGCATTTAAGATAAAATTATGGTTTAGGGTTTATGGTTTTAATAATTAACTAATTGGCTCAATGTAAGGAAATATGAACTAATTAGCCCCAAATCCCATCCTAGACTCATAAAAATAGGTTCAATAGGTTCACATTGGTTCCAATTACCTTCATGAAAATGCATTTATGATGAAATTAGCGTTAGGGTTTGCATTTGTCATAAAATTAGGGTTTATGGTTTAGTATAACAGGTTTGTATAAATGTGATAAAATTAGGGTTTAGGATCAAAATGTCATGAAATCTGAGTTAATTTATCCCCTTTAATAACATCCAAGAATCACATTTAGGTTTAAATTTACCACATTTGCCTTCATGTTTGGATTTCAGATAAAATTAGGGTCAATTAAGCCATATGTTTCAAAGATTATATAATTGATTGAGCCATAATTTTGGTTCAAGGTCTCAATTTTTCCCAAATCATGTATCTAATTGTAGAAATTGACTAATTGGTTTAATTCATGACATAATGAAACCTAATTTAGCCCCAAATCATGTCTTGCTCTTGTGGTTAGGTTAAAGGGGTTCAAATTGGCCTCATATGCCTCCTTAATTGAATGAATGAACTCTTTATTTCCTTATATATGATGATATTAGGGTTAATTTCACTCCAAATCAAATAATATATAATTTAAAATAGGTTTATATGACTCATGTTGACCCTAATTACATCCACAATTTAACCAATCAACATTTGCTTTCATTATGTGATGACATTCAACTTTATTGAGCTCAAAACCACATTGTATACATGTTAAAATTGCATTTAATGTTTATTTTCTTTAATATATGATGAAATTAGAGTTGATAAATCCCAAAATCACATTTTATAATCATGTAATTAGGTTTAAGGGGATCAAAATAGCCCCAAATTCCTTCACATTCAACCATTTGACTAATTTGTTTAATTTTTTATGACATTGGGGTTGACACATTTGTATCACTAAGTATAATTGACTCATGCCTTGCTTAAGATGCATGCTAAATTCTCATTTTTATCACATCCATACATTTCCACCAAATCTTCACACAACCTATTAGTTTATGTTTTTTTATAAGATTGAAATCATCGACTAGAAGTCAATTACCAATTACTGCAAAATGAAGAGTGTATCACATTGTGGTTGCATGTTTATTGTGAACATGCCATGTGGAATGATACCAATGTCTCTATTTTTTGGGAACTAAACACTCTCATGATCTATATAATTCATTCACACCATTAGAGACACAAAGTTGTTTATAATCTTCAACACATCTATATTTATTATGATTGATTTATAACTCATAGACCTAAATAAAGGTGACTTGTGTCATAATTTCAATCTCCCAGATTCAATGTATCATCATTTCATCATATGGGAATAAATTGAGGTGATATAGACTATCAAAATATAATTGAATCCTTTTTGTGGTAGTGTATATCATCATAATTCACTTTACAATTAAAATATTAAAATTATAATTTATGTCGATAGATTAAAGTTGGTTTTTTGGTGTTATGAAAACATAACATGTATGCATTATAACATGTAAATATTGAAATTTTTAATTAAAAAATGAAGTCTTTTGGTTTATAAATGGATTGGATTCTTGATACAAAGGATTGGACCTATCAACACACAACTGAGTCTAAGAGTTTTGATAAAACCTAACAAAATTCAACTTCCATCACTAAATACACTATGAATTTTAGCATAAAATTTAAAAAATTATTACCATGATGATGAGCATGCTCTCCTCTTTCCAAATATGTGTTTTTTTAATAATTTTAATACTATTTTATGGTTTCAAACTATGTTGATTTCTAAGTATACCTTTTTTAGGCCATTACATACCATAAATATTCATGCTTATACATGTTTATGTAATTTCATTTTGAGTTCATCAAAGTGTAATAGAAATTATATTGTCAGAAACTAGGCCTAATTCTACACACATTCTAAAAATATCAATTTTTTCTTGTAAAACTAATTAAAAAAATATTCATTAAAAAAATATAAAAATATATAGGTCACAAACTATAATATATTATCTAAATATTCACCAAAGAGTTTCAAACAATATTAAACAATGATCAAAAAAGGAGGGGCTTACACGGCCATATATTTACTCTGTTTTCTTAAAAAAATAGAAGTTACTCTTCAAATTTTAGAATTTTGACCAAGTTAAAATTAACCATTTTAAAAAAGAAAGTTAGTGTTGGAAACTAGACTCAAAATTCTACAATTTATGTTTGTATACCATCTTAAAATTATGAGTGTATCCATCTCAAAATTATCTACAAATGTTCAGATTTTTTAAATTTTAGGAAAATCATGTCCACAAGTAGGCCCCTTTTTGTCCCTCAACTTTGTCTATGCTTATCCATAATATACGTTTTGGTCCTCTAAACCAAAAATTTATGTTTTTGGGGTTGTAAACACTCTTCACCAATTACAATCCCCTAAAGGCTTTTGATCTCATCTAATTTTATTTTTCAACTACTAAAATTTAGTTTGTGTGCTTATATTATCATAATTTTAATTTAAAAGGTCTACAAATACATAATTTCATTAGTGAAATTAGGACATCGAAGTCATATAGAAATAGATTCCATTAATATAAGTAAATTTGAAAGAAGATAAAGAATTTATCATTTTAACTTATTCTATTGATAATTCTAGAAGAATCAATCATTTAAAGAACATTATTTTGTAGTGATAAAAATCATAGTAAAAGTACATTTCATCACACAAGAGTACCTTGTTGAATTACATTTTATTTAGTGTGACATGACTGATATTTTCTACCTCCATGTGCCTTATGATTATATGGCATTTCAAAACCCTATTGATCCTAAGCATATGCCATAAAAGTATTTTCCCATATCCTTTGCATTACAAGTTGCCTTATTAGGGTTTTAAAAATATTAACTTTATAGTAATTGGAGCTAAGTTTTAGAATAATGATATATGTTTTTTAAACCCATACTTAAGTAACATTTACATCAAATTTATTTATTCTTGTTTGTTATTTTCAAAAAATAAGGCATCAACAATTATAGTAATAAATAATGTGGAGTGTAAGGTCATATGGGTGCTCAAGTCGATGATTTTTCTTGATTATCATTGTCTTAACCAAAAAATATATACCTTTATTGTCAAAATGTGAAGACTATTTCTAGTTTCCTCACAAATCAAGATATTTTTATAACCACTATCCTAGTCAATTATTTCTTTAGGATTGGTATACTTTTAGTGATATAAAATGTCACTTTGGTGCAATGAGTGTCACTTGAGACCACCATATCTTTAGCTTAGCCCTAGACCTATCTTAGGGCCCCTCAAGATCCATTTCCATCTCTTATATTGTGTCCCACTAGTTGGCTAGAATAAAATTTAAAAATAAATCTTAAAAAATACTTAATAATTTTTAGAAAATTTGTATAAATGTATATGCATTACATATTTGTATAGATAGTCTAAAACATATTTTTTGATTAATTTCAATGACCCAAACTGAAGATATTTTGAGGAGAAAATGAAAGTTTATGTGGCCTCTTTATGCCAAAAAGTGGGATAGAGTATTAAGATTTGGCCTATTATATGCATATAGCCTTTATCCATATATAACAAAAACCACATCGAGCCTCCACCTAGGTAACCCAACTCTTGTTTCACAAGTGCTAACCACTTGTCCAATAATGCAGCCCTATTGGTCAATAGTGAAATGCACTATTGGAAAAGGGAGAAAAGCTAATGCTTCTTTTCTTGTTTTACCCCAATAGTCATATTTACACTTCCCAAAGCATTCTAGGGTTGGCCCATGACCTATTCCATGTCTCTATATGCATTAGAATGCTATATAAAGACCACTCTCATTCATTTATCTTGTAGATGGCATTTCTCATGAATAAGCTCAGAAATAATTGTGAAAATTAAGATTATTGCTCCCTATTTATCCTTATTTTTGCATATAACCATCCAAACTAGTCCATAGCTCAATATTACTTAGATCTCCAATCTTAGGTGACACCCAAAGCACTTAATTAGACATTCATACTCAATTATACTAGCATCACTCTCACTTGCACCAATACTTAGATTAGGAGAAATACATCGAGCTTGATCCCATTTTGATGTATTGATATGTAGGTAGTGATCGACACATGGGGTGTTGAGGTCATGCCCAGATAATCCCACTAATGCCACTCTATTTCCACTTGTGTTCTTCAAAACCCTAGCAACCATGGAGCCCAAATCTCATTGAGGACAAACTCACATTAGATTTTCCTCAAAAAATATAATGGGACCTTGTGGTTATTACAAGGTGGATAATCATACACCATCTACCATCGATCTCATAAATGATCTCCACTCAAATTATGTTAGCATTGATGGATTTGAAAACATTTATCCATTAGTGGAAAAGGTGGATTGGTTGTTCGATTGATGAATAATGACATACTTTGTCTTTTTTTATTTACTTGTTCTTCACCTCAAATGCTGATAATTTGTCAACATAGTAATCCATACACCTATCCCTATATGATGCCCATCTATCAATTTGACTGATTTATCGAGTCAACTTGACCTAATAATGACTCTAAGGTATTGGCCAAATAGTTATAGTGTGTGTTGGTGTAAGTGGGGTCCCTCATTCTCTTAATTATTTGCTCAATTTCTATTTTTTTCCACTATGTTCACCTAGATCCTCCTAACTACCTAAGGGATCTTTTGGAACTCTTTGATGGATAAAAGGGTCAAGAGGTTAGGCAAAGGGTTTGAAGGGTTAGGTGAAGGATTAGGAGGGTTATGAGGATGGCTAGCATGTTGGTCTCTTGCAATGGAATGGGTTGCTTAAACAAAAAAGAATTTACTAATTAAATAATGCAAATAACAAAAAATTGCCAAAAATGAATGTTAATAGGTTTAGTTTTTTATCACGTCCCTTCTATGGTGACATTTTTGATGTAGTGAGGTATCAGGATTTCAATCAAATATTTTCTCCTCCCAAAATCAAAACATGGTCGCATATTTATGTAGTGAAGGCAAAACAAGAAGGAAAATGAAAATGAAATGTGTTTGGATGTGGGACTATGCTTTTCATTTTTAATAATAATAATAATGTGTACATGTTATGACTCAAAAAAAATGAGCCATAATTCAAATAATGTGTATGCATTATTATTTTAATGCATACGCAGTAAGGGAAATGTCTATAGAATTTTCCTCAGACTCTATGCACTTACCCTTATATGTTATTGAGAAACCACCTAAAACAAAGAAGGATAAGGAGGAAAGAGAGAAAAAAGGGGGACATGTCATAAAGCTAACAAAATAACAAAATAATTATTCCAATATAACCAAATAATTGAAAACACATAGGCACCTTAAAATGATGCTTATTTAGTGTCTCAATAAATAACAAAGAGATAATCAAATAAGATAATTGATTCGTGACTTGATTTAAATATGTGATCATAAATCGCTAGATAATTTTATAGAGCTCACTATTTATCATTGTTTGAAGCCTAAGTTCTTGCCACTATTAGGCTAGCAGAGGTTTCTTATTATAGATGATGACTCACTTTGGATGTAGTAGAAGAATCCTTAATATTTTTTTTTGACCAAGGTACCCTCACTAACAAATATTCATTGGATCAATCGACCAACTACAAACACTCATTTGTAAACACATCAACCTTGCTAGGTCTCCTAAAAATGGCATGTTTGTTAAACTTCTTTTATAGATTACATGGTCGACAAGATTGAGACAACAATCATTGCTATCAATATTATAGTTAGGAAAAAAAATTCATATATAATTCTTAAATAAAGTTAGGGGAAAGAGACTTTATATACTTAATAATAAATTTAGGGGATGATCTTTCTATCTCCACCACATTCAACCTACCCCATCCCCATGCCCACAACATTCACCCTTATATATTAGTGTCTAATCGACAATTGATTATGAAATCATGGAAACCCTTAAACTATCAGGTTCTTTTATAATGAAGGAAAATATAAAAACATTTGGATGCATGGATTTCGTCTGCATATTATGATTACAACTCAGAAAAAACACCATACAAAACATAGTGTTCAACTAATATTACATTCATAGATTGGTCATAATGACATTAAAATATTCATACAATGCTTAATTCCCTCATTCAAGGAGACCAACCCCCTTGATTTATCATCTCATTACATTGACACAATCCAAATAGGTCAATTTATTATATTAATATTTTGCTTTTTGTCTTGTTGATGCACTTATTTATTTAACTATGTTCTTGTTATTAAGATTTATTCTTTCCAAGTTAAAGAAAAATTTAAGGTATGAATATGTATAAAAATTTGTTATTTATGTTACCATAATTACAATCACCTCCACATACTCCAAGAGTCTATAAAACAAGACAAATGGTGCAACAATTTTTTTCGAACTTATTCTTTTTATTTAATTTATGAAATTATGTTATGATCATTTTTAGCACATACTAAAACTGCATCACAACACTTGTTTGATTGATTTTGGACTTAATGTATAATTTATTTTATAATTGAATCAAGTGAGATCACCCTAACTCCAATTATTATTTACTTAACATATTCTTGTATTCACTTTTATGAAGTATTTCAAATAATGTATATTTTGTTGAAATTGTATTCTTAGCCACATGTCAACACTACTATCTAAATTAATTTAAAATTAAATCTCCACATAGTATATTTATTTATAATTTTATTTTCAACAATATTTTTCTAGAAGCTCTCTTTTGCACTTTATTTCATTTTCATATATTTTTAATTTGAAGGATGATTCACTGGATTTACTGATGTAGTCATCTCTCAAAGAGATTTATAAATTAGATATATTATTTTTTTGTGGGATTCTTTAATTTTATTATTATTCATATATAATTTAGTCATTTATCATAATGACCTCCATGAATGGTTATTTACCAATTAAATTTATGAATTTTTAATTTTTTTAAATGGATTTAAAATACATTTTAGAATTTTAATACTCATATCTGTGTGTAAAGTTATTAAAATTTATTTCCTAATTATATTTGTTTGGAATGGGGATTATAATATCAACCTCGTTAGTGTTGGTTTTAACACACAGGAAAAATAGAAGAAACAAGCAGATAGATAGACACAAAGAAAAAGGAATTCAGAATAATTAGATTTGCATTAATCTTTGCCAAAATGTATTCTAGACTTGTTGTCTTCTATGCCTTTTAATCATAGCTACACTTCTATCAATTATTAATCTACATACAATTTTTCTCTAAAACAAAGCATCGTTGCTTATATATTTTTAATATAAAATAGAGTATGAGATGTATTATTATTTATAAAATAGAGCAAATGAAGGTATAGTATGGAAGTCTCTCGATGCAGCTAGGAGAGAGAGAAAGAAAGCAATTAAATTCCATTAATAAATATAGATGTGAATGGGATATTTATGAGAATATTAGCAAAGCTTTAAAACATTAATACTTGTCATATGATAAATGAATTGGTGGCACAACTAGAGGGTGAGAGATGTGGCAGGGGAGATTAATTGTTCTTTTCTTGACCTGTAGGTCCACATCCACCAACACTCCCCCTTAATCTTCACTGCCATGAAAATCATTAATGCCTATACTTTCTCGAAGATGATCAAACATGTTCTTTGAAAGAAAATTTGTGAAGATGTCTACTAATTGTTTTTCAGACCTAAAATACTCAAGATATATACCACCATTATTTACCAATTCATAAATGAAGTGATATCTAGTATCTATATGATTCCTGCATTTATGAAACACATGATTTTTAGATGATGCAATAGTTGAATTATTATCAAAATATATCTTTGAAGGTTATTATTGAGTATGCCTCAAATATGAAAGTACTCTTCTCATCCACACTCCCTGATAAGTTTCTAATGTTGCTGCAACATATTCGACTTTAGCTAATAAAAGTGTAACAATTGGTTGCTTCTTTGATACCCAAGAGATAGAACCCTATCCAAGATTTAAAAAAATACCCTAAAGTTCATTTTATATCATCCATGTTTCCTCCCAAATCGCTATTTGTGTAACCAGACATCTTGAAATCATTCGAAGGTGTATACAAGATACCAAAACTCTTTGTTCTAGCTATGTATCTCAAAATTATTTTCTTGGATTTTCAATGAGATTATTTTGTATTATCCATGAATCTTGAGATAATACTAACCCCATACATAATGTTTGATCTTATAGCAGTTAGATACAAGATGCTGCCTACTTATCTCTTGAATAAAGTTGCATCAACACTTAAACTTTTGTCCTCCTTTCTAAGTTTTAAACCCATTGCAACTGATGTAGGAGATGAATTAACATTCAACATCTTGAAACTTTTCAACAAATAATTAGCATACTTTGATTGACATATAAAAATTCTTTGCTTGGATTGATGTACTTCTATGCCAAGAAATTACCTCATAAGCCCCAAATCAGTCATCTCAAATTCAGTTTTCATGGCTTCCTTAAACGATCCAATTGACAAAATTTTGATAAAAATTAAGTCATCTACATACAAACATACTATTAAGATTTGTCCTTCATTAATCACTTTGACATACAAAGTTGGTTTATTACTATATTTGTTAAATCCAATTTTCACAAAATAAGAATCTATTCTATTATACCAAGCTCTAGGAGCTTGCTTCAATCCATATAAGACATTTTTCAGCTTGTAGGCTTTATGCTCTTCTCCTTGAACTTCATAACCAAGTGGTTGTTTTATATAAACTTTCTCTTCCAATATGTCATTCAAAAATTTTGATTTGATGCCCATTTGATAAACCTTCCAATTGTTTTAGGTTGAAATTGATAAGACCATTCTAATAATGTCATGTCTTATTACCAGTGCAAATGTTTCATTATAATCTATGCATAGTTTTTATGTGAAGCCCTTAGCTACTAGTCTTGCTTTGTGTTTCTCAACTTTTTTATTTGCATTAAACTTTATTTTGCAAACCCATTTTAATTCAATCACGTTCTTTTCTTTAGAAATATCTATAAGATCCCAACTTTGATTTTTTTTCAATTGATTGAATTTCTTCATCTATAGATGCAATCTAATTGTCATTTTTAATTGCATCCTCAAAGTAAATTGGATCAGCTTGTTTTAAGAATGCAAAATCAGAACATAAATCCATATTTTTAGCTTCTTGTGACTCATCATAATTTTTCATTAGACTAAGGGTCTTCTTTGAAGTGTTTATAGACCATGATCTTAATGATGCAAGTATTGGATTAGATGATTCACTATTGTTATTAGTAGCTAAAGTAGATGGATTTGGAGTGCTCAGTACCTTAGAAGGAATTGTAGGAACATTTGCTTGTGGACTTTGAGGAACATTTGCTTGTGTATCATCTTCTACCATCTTATTTTCATGTCGTATTCCTACTGAAATTGTATTTCTTTTGTCGATGTTTCCATCCCATGCTTCTTTTTCAATAAATTTTACATCATGGTTGATTATTACATTCTTTGTGATCAGATTGTATAATTTATATGCCTTGGATTGTTCACTATATCCCACAGAAATACAATTTTCTCCTCTATCATCCGACTTCTTTCTCAATTCTTGAGGTATCAAAGAGTATGCTACATATCCAAAGACTCTCAAATGTGAAACACTATGTTTCTTTTTGATCCAAAATTCTTATGGTATCTTAGTTATCATTGCTATAGTTAGACACTTATTCAAAATATATATAGCGCATGCAACTGCTTCAACCCAATATTCATTTGGTAGATGCTTAGCTTTTATCATGCTTCATGTCATTTCCATAATTGTCCTATTATTTCTTTATGTTATTCTATTTTGTTGAGGTGTATATCTTGCTTTGAACTGTTTTTTATTCCATTTGCCTTACAAAAATTTAGAAAATTATTTGATACATATTCACCACCTCGATCGACTCTCAATGTTTTGATATAATATCTACTTTTTTTTTAACTTTTACCTTGAACTCCTTAAAATATCAAACACATCTAATTTGTATTTTAAGTAATGCACCCAAGTTTTACGGCTGAAATCATTAGTGAATGTCAATAAATATAGATTTCCACTTATGGATGGTGTTTGAATCAGTCCACAAAGGTCTAAATGAACTATTTCAAGTGGATACCTTGCCCTATAATATTTTTCAATTAGAATTTTTTGTCTCTGTTGCTTTGCAAGTATGCAACTCTCATATGTTTTAAGTGGCTTTATTAGTGGCAATCCATATCCCATTCTTTCTACACAATCGATGAAAACCTCTAAAGTTTAGATGTCCAAATCTTAAGTGCCATATCTAAGATTGATCCTTGCATGAAATTCTAAATGTTATTTCAGTAATTGTTTGCAATCTTTGAGGTTCTAAAAATATTTTAATATAGATCTTAAGAGGAAAAATCCTATTTCTCATCATTTCAACTTTTGCAATTAACCTATTGCTTGGTTTCTTGTTGAAAATCACACATTCACCATTATCAAAATATATCATATACCCTTTTTGCACCAATTGAACAATGTTTATTAAATTATGTTGCAATCCAGGAACATAATATACATCGGGGATATACTTCTTTTCACCTTATTTTGTTCTTACGCTAATTGGTCATTTCCCCATGACTGATACTTTGTGATCATTTCCCAATTTTATTTCAGATTTTACCCAAATCATCTATTATTGCAAATAACTCCTTGCTTCCACTCATATGATTACTACACCCACTATCTAATAACCATACATCCTTTGAACTCTCTTGTTCTCTTGTGCAACATTACATGTTATCAACATTGTATTTTGTTCACTAGTGTTGGGTTGATTTTTATTTTTAAAATTTGTCTTTTATTTATTCATATCATATTGTTTTTTTTTACATTCAGATGTAAAATGCCCAAATCTTTTACAATAATGACATTAGATGTTAAATTTATCATACCTTTCTCTTTGATGATGGCTTTGAAAATGGTTGTTGCCTCTTCTTCTTGATGGTGTGAAAGACGTATACGGGCTTGATGTTCGTCTGCTTTCAAATTGAAGAGATTCTCTTCTACCTCTTGGTGAAAAATTACCTCTATCTCTGCTGTAATTTGATCTCCCCCTTGTTCTATTGACTGAACGTTGAGTTTTGAATGCATTCTCAAATGAAAATGACCTTGAATGGTTTAGTCTTTGCTCACGTGACAATAATGACCCCATTAATTTATTCAACTGATAACTGAGATAAATATTTAAATTCTTCAATGGCCACTACAACTAAATCAAATTTTGCAGGCAAACTTCTAAGTATTTTTTCTACAACCTTCTAGTCTTCCATACTCTCACCATGAGTTCTAATTTGATTTACAATGCCCTTTACATGTGTAAAAAATGAATCTATATTATCTAATTCTTTCATATGAAGATTCTCAAAATCCCTCCTAATTGTTTGCAATTTAGTAATTTTAACTTTGTTTATACGTTGGTATGTTATTTGCAGGGTTTTTCATGCTTGTTTTGACCTTGTAGCAGCGGCAACCCTTGAAAATATTAAATCTTTCATGGCTTGTTAAATGAAAAATAATGTTTTGGCATCCTTTTTCTTATTTTCCTTTAATAAATCCTTCTTTATTTGTGACAATGCTTAATATACATGTTGGTTTGTTAGTTAGGGAACCTATTTTCAACTAAATCCCAAACATCTTGTGAGCAGAATGGGGTTTTCATCTTTATACTCCAAAAATCATAATTTTTCCCATTAAAAATTGGTATTTGGGATTGAGAAATGCTACCACTAATACCTGCCATGGCTTCTCCAAAAACTAATCTCTTTTATTTACTTTCTGCGATTAAAGATTCTCCTTCTCTTTTATAACTTTGTTTCAGCGAAAGACACTCCCTTAATCTTTGTTCCTTATGCTCAAGCTTTAACTACAATGTTTTCTCTAGTTTGTAAGTTGCTGGCTCTGATACCAGATTGTTGGTTTGAACACACAGGAAAAATAAAAGAAACAAGTAGATAGATAGACGCAGAGAAAAAGGAATTCATAATAATTAGATTTGCATTAAACTTTGCCAAACTGTATTCCAGACTTGTTTTCTTCTATGCATGTTAGTCATAGCTGCGCTGATATCAATTCTTATGTTGCATATAATTTTTATCTAAAACAGAGTATCGTTGCCTATATATTTTTTTATATAAAAAATAGAGTATGAGATCTATTATTATTTAGAAAATAGAGCAAATGAAGGCATAGTCCGGACGTCTCTCGATGCAGTTAGAAGGGGAGAGAGAAAGAAAGCAACTAAATGCCATCAGTAAATACAGCTGCCAACTGGAGATAGATGAGAATATTGGCAAATTTTTAAAACATTAATACTTGTCAGATGATAAATGAAACAGTGGCACAGCTGGAGGGTGAAAGATGTGGAAGGGGAGATTAATTGTTCTTCTGCTGACCTGTAGGTCTACGTCCGCCAACAATTAGACAATTTAGTAGGTACACAAAAAAATTTATGTAAAAGTCATTAATATTCAAGGCAAATTCCAACGTCGAAGAAAAAATGATTAAAAAACAAATTCAATGCAAATTGGGCATGTAGTTGAATTAATATCCAATTGTCCTAAAAAATGACATACATTCTATGACCATGGTCCTCCTTAAAATAGTACGAGGAGTACAACACAAAAGCATTTTATTGGGCAAACTTGCAGGTCCTCCAAAATAATTGAATTAGATTATCAAAAATTACGGGAAGAAGTGAATGTTTGTTCGAATCCCCAGATGGAAGGAGCCACGTCGAACACGGTGAGCATTCTTTCATCACCCTAAATGACAAACTCTATCCAGTCATATATGAATTACTCTACCAAATTGCTCCCCAGTTTTTTGGTCATTGCTTACCATCCAGCCTTTGACGCTTTTATCTATGCATATTCACCCAAATGTGTATGAATTTGTGTTCAAGTGTTTGTAAAGTCGAGGCATATGCATGGGCATATCCATGCGGTTTACAAGAACAAAGATTATAGCTTCCACATACACATATATTTGAGATATAGATTCTCAAATTTAACATATAGGTCCATAACATTCTATATCAGTTGGTTCATGTATATATACACAACAACACAGTTACAGTTGAATGACAAATGGTTATCATTCCATTTCATACTTATTAGATTTGCAATCATGATGGGGACATGGACATTTTCCATTCTCTTTTGATTGTGCATTATATTCTACATTGAACAAAATTACACAATCAAATATGTGTTCAGGATGGGGGCATGAATATTGTTCATTTCCTTTGGATCGTGCATTTTGGTTTACATGGATCGAACTTGAGAGACATTACAATGAAATATATGTCATCTACAGTGGTTGATTCATATTCTTTGAGTGAATTTGCCTTGAGGGTTCTCTCATTTACTTGCATAGTTATTTCTTTGAACAAACCTGGTTTGATGGTTCTCTCTTTCCTTGCTTAGTATTTTGGGTGAGTACATCACATACTTTTCTCCACATTCATATGAGTTGAGGCATGTTGTCTTCCCAACCTAAGTTCCTGCATAGTACACAAGTTTGAAGCATGATCACTCCGACTCTCCATGTGCTTCAACAAAGAAATACAATCAATCCAATGTTTCAAGGAAACATCATCTTGAACAAGTTGTAAGGGAAACATAGTTTTTACCAACACATATATGTAATTTAACCCTTGTTCTTTCAAAATTTAAAAAAAATAGTTTCAGATTAAAATAGTCAATTTATGGACATTGGCTACACATGATTGCAAGTTTTTCTATTTACTACCATGCACAATTGGAGATTCATACCAAAGACAAAGTGTGTTGTACACACTCAAGTATATTTTATCTTTTTACTATAACACTTTCATTACTAGAATAAAAGGGGAGTATTTGTAGAAAATAAAATTTAGTCTTCAGTACCTAACAATGACAAAATTGACACACATTTACCACACATGCCTAAAGACTCAAACATTGTCTTAATCAATTATTTTCTCAACTTGCATGTTATCATATGAGTTAACCATTCCATTATGTTGTTATCTAACTAAAAAATCTCACTATCTGTTTCAATCTTGCTAAATATTCTGCATAGACATCTCTAGATTCTCAGTTCAGTCTATCTATAAACAAGTTGGATCTGCTAGACTCGAGTATTCCCAGTCGATATTGCCCTAAATTGGTCAGACCAACCCACTCCCAACAACGACTATTTTCTAAAATCAAACCCATCCTTAAGGTTAGTGTATCAGCGTAGCATGTCAGCGGCATGAAAAAATATTCAATTGGATCAATATATAAACAAATCAAGGTTTCATTCAAAAGGTGACTTGGCATTCATCTGATACACAACTATACACCATTGTTCTTTCCAAATTGCCAATTTATTCCTAAGAGCAATCACAAGCTAAGTCAAAACAAACATTGTCAAGTATCAAAGCCACATCATTCGCTGCATACATATAGCAAAAGAACACAACTACACAAATACACTAGGTTTCTAGTCCACACAAACACACCTAGGATTCAAAGTAAAAGAGATTGATTTTTGGAACTACATTTATCATCAAGGTTCGAGATCGCAAACATAGAGTAACCGAAATAGTTGCAAGAGACCATATAGTCATTGTGCCATACTTCCACTTGGGTCAATACCAACCATCAAGTCAATATCAATTGGTGATACCAACTTGATCCTGCAAAACCGATCTGACGCAACCAACGAATCATGGTTTACCCTGAAAGAGCCATAGGTATACATGACCTTGGTTTTTATTTCTACAATATAGTCATAGTCAGACAACCAACCAGAAAAGTTAAGTACTCACCGCTTTGTTGTACTTACTATATTTAGCATATGTCACTTGTTGAATCATTGCAATCGATTTCCGTATTTTACATTCAAATGTATGCTTGAATGTCATATCTTAATATCTGAATTATATTTAAAGTTGCTATCATATTAGGGTTTGTAAAACCAAATTAGGGTAAAATAATTAAAATTTTTGTTCCACATTAACATATATCGATCTCTTCTACCTTTTATTCATGGCATATTTAGCCATGCAAACAAATGTATTTTTTGCAGTTGAGACATGAACAAGAATACAATATTGCATATTACCACTACAACTACTTCAATAGCCATTCACTTTAAATTCAATTTGCACTGCCTATCCAGGGTCATAATTTCACCTCAATGGCACTATATGAATGATGCAGATCCTTTCCCACGTATGTGGAGTGGATCTGGACCATTTTGTATGGCACAATTTGAGATGTACAATTAAATTAGTGGATTTAATAATAGAAAATGTTATCTTCCAATAAATTGTTTTGGACTAAATATGCGTAAGGATAAAAAATTCAATGACTTAAAAAATTATATAGTTAAAATCCAATTATGGTTTTCAACTTTTCACTTTAGCGCAACCGGACATCATAGCACAGTGCAACCTAGTAATAGTAAAATGTTATGATAACAAAATAAATTGTAGGGATCTGTGCCATTCTAGTGAAAAACTCGGGTTTTGCAACTTAATTAACAAGCCTTAAAAACTATTTCATTACATACATGGGGCAAGCAGTTTCCAAGATATCTCCAATGCACTAAATAGAGTACAGGTAACTCAGTTAATTTGAAATTGCTAATAAATTTATCTATCTAATAAGGTACCATTTTATTTTCTGGATGGTCATCCCAGACATTCATACTTATTTTTATTGGCAGAAAAATATTGTTTACAAAGAGTTTCCATTTCCCAAAGCATGTTGCCTGTAGGCATAATGATTTTTGTGAGCTTTTAATCCTTCTCTCATTTTCATTTCTCAACCCAAAGAGGGTTCACTCTATATCATAATTTTGTCCATTTCCCACAGCTTTTAATACTAGACAAAATTGGCCAACAACCTTCCTGGCTTTTACTAAATTAATCTTCCAATGGCAGCCTATTCACTATGTACCTTTGCAGTAGTCATAGAACATGCTGACATTGTGGTGAACACAAAGCTTGCACCGATTTGGTCTACCCTCGCCAATTGCACTGTTTTGCAAGCAGACATAGCTGGGTGGCATGCTTCTCGTGAATCACAGAAGCAGCCACGTTAAGGCCTTGCGTAACTCCATAATGAACTAATGATTCCTTCAACGCAATGTGCAACATCCAAGGGGTCCTCCAAAGCTGGAGTCACTTTTTCAGAAAAGTAGTTTTCATCAACCATGATAAAGCCCACAAAAACTGCACAGTTTATCAATATAAGTTAGAACCCCTGGACAGGCATGGAAAGATCAGATAATGCTTTGAATTTTAGATTATTATGAATTGCTGCATAGCCGATTAACCTTCCTACAGCTAATGAAATGTGAGTTGTCTTTGGGATCTGCGCATGACACATGTCGAACCCTAGTTTAACTTCAAACCAAGATGAAGTAGAAGTATTTACCTGGGGCCTGCACATTATAAATTCCATCTCACACAAAAATTATTAACAGTTTGGATTTCCAACTCATGCAATCCCACTTCCCAATTCATAAATTTGACTTGGAAATGTTCACAAATTTTAACTTATGATCTTTAGGAAGTAACAAAAATGATCAAAATGTGCAGGTTAATTCCTCTCTTTCGTAAGTTGAGCGGAATGTTAACAAATTTGCAATCATTTCAACAAAAACACACAATCAATTATGATAAAAGCATAATTACTACTGATTGTTTTCAAACTAGAAGGTTCAATTAACCAGTCATTCCCATTTACAAGTAAGAACACATACTTGCAAAGGTCAAGCTGAGGCCACGAAAACCCTAAGCATACTCTCTTAGGACATGGTATTGTATACAGTACTGGCAATCACATATCCAACCATGCAAGTTGAGACAAAACAGAAGGATCTTGGTTCATAGTAGAGGAGTAATTATAAGCACATGTACATTTGCTAGAAGTTATAGATAACAGGCGTTCCTACCATTGAATGAATTATCAATTGTCAATGAATAAATTTCAATATTATCATGGTCAACTTCATGAAGGTAGTGTGCTTCTATCACCTAAAAATCCTAGAAAGAAAGAAACATTCCAGACTGCAGATGTATACATTTCAAAACAGACAACGGCTTAAGAAAACATTAAGAAAGAACAGTCAAATAAAGAAGCAACAGCTTACAAAAATGAAAATATGATATACGTTAGCGAATAAGGTGGAAGATATGACTCTAAGCTTTTCCCCATTACTCTCAATTAGGTTGTTTCAGAGTATCTCCAACTTCTATACTGCCTGTTACTCAATCTCTGATTCTCTACTTGCATCCATCCCTTACCTTAGGTTCCATGGCAAGCACTTCCCCGATTATCTCAGTTTCCATTTTCAATAAAATATGCAACTTCTGACACATTTAATAGATAAAACTAATCATAGCCCTATACTTAACAAACTCTGGTTCTGAATTCCATCAACAATCTGAATTACCAGACTATCAAACGAATGGCAGAAATCTGAAAATGCATGCGGCTTCATGACAATAGCCAACAAAGATTAGGAAAATAATGCTACCAAAAACAACAAACCTAAAATGCTATTAGGAGACGATCAACACCAACCTAGAAGCAACGTAGTAGCTCTCCATTGTTTACAACTGAAAAGAGACATGGAGTATTGCCAAGACTTGTACATATTACAAACAACCATGGCCTATAAATTAACAATGCAGGTGAAGCAACAACAAAACCACCACATGAAGGTACTGCACAATAGGCGACACAGAAACTAGAACACAAAATACATAAAAACTCTAAACTAGCCCACCACTACTAACATTTGTAGCAATAATGAAATCATCATATAGGGTATAAATAACATCCAATGTCCACCATAGGACGAGATGTGGCTAGCACATAAAAAACTTACATAGATATCCTAAAGCAATGATATCAGATCACACAAAATTAGATTTCGTACAAATGTAAAAGCACTTTACTTGGGCTCTGAGTTGGTCTGAGAAAACAATGAGATTACTTATTATTTATATTTTCAATAAAAACCACAGATTGGCGAGTTTTCAAATTACAAAACATTTATAAATAATAGTATTAGTTAAAGTTAGCAGGGAAACAAGTTGATAATCCATCAACACTTCACAGATTGAAATATCATTGAGAAAACTAGAGCTAATGAAATCTTGAATGAGACCGTGAACTCTATATCTCATGCATATTAAAAGAGAAAAAATTATTTGTCATGACATAATGTGGGGAGCATCACTAAACATGGCAGCGGCACTACTCAGCTCTGTAAAAGATGCAGAGCATATACCCATCTCAGAAGTAGAAACACCAGAAAAATAAAGATTGTCGGATGGATATATATGTAGTTGCAAATAAGTTATCAATAAACTTAAATAATCATTGGAATTATGGCAAGCCTACAAGCCCAGTTATTACAAGAAAAATCATGTGTGCAAAAATGATTCCATTAACTCCCCCTTATCTATTTAAGCTATCTAAAGCATACGAACTGATGCAGAAGAGTGGCCAAATTCTATAGAAAATCAAGATAATGAATCTCAAACACTACCTTTATGGAAGCCATATGGAAGGCAATCAAATAAGCACTTGCTTGCAGTAGTTTTGTGTCACCAATAATCTCCACAAGAGCACATACCATTCTTGAAATGATGTATGCCGTTGGTGTCCCTCACAAGAATTTCTTTCATGACAATGTTTGATATGAACTTGAAGGTGGTGTGACAATCTCAACACATGCGAAGGTTTTTGTTGATTCAAATGGTTACCTCAAGAGGTATAACAAGAAGTCCAAAAGCAAGTGCCAATTTTTCACTGTGGTGACCAAGGAGGTGTTCCTTTTGTTGCTCTTCTACATCATGTACCGAAAAGTTAGTTTTAGGTACATACCCAGATTCTTTCATCTGCTGAGACAATCTCTCTAACATAGTATATATTTCCTCTGTTCGTGGGTGCGATCTATCTCCAACAATAAATACATGCACCTTACTTTTGGCCTCAATCCAACTAAGTCCTACGTCTTTCATTGCCCCACTGTCTTTCATCGGTTTCCACACCTTTTCTACATCGCTCCACCTACCCGCTGCAGCATAGGTATTTGACAGAAGCACATGATCTGCAGCATTCTCTGGTTCAAGCTCAAAAAGACGTTCAGTAGCACATCCTGCTAGCTCCATATTGTCGTGAATTCTACAAGCACCTAGTATATATCCCCAAATAGCAGCATTAGGTTCAAATGGCATTTTGTTGATCAAATCCTTTGCCTCTTGAAGGCATCCGCCACGACCAAGCAGGTCAGTCATGCAGGCATAGTGTCTTATGTTTGGTGTGATCCCGTAATCTTGCGTCATGGAATCAAAGTAAAGTTGGCCTTCATTCACCAGGCCTGCATGGCTGCACGCAGATATAACACAAACAAATGTGATATCATCTGGCTTCACCCCTGCCTCCTGCATCTTCTCAAATATTTGGAGTGTCTCATTACTTCAGCCATGATGAGCAAATCCTGTAACTGGGGAAAGTTTTAGTGGCTAAGATTCACCAATTGGCTATTTTCCTCCAAAAAATTCAAAATATATTGTGCATATTAAAATGGATATTTTCATCAAATTCTTAAAAACAAATTTGATAAAATAAAATCTGAAGGAAATTGAAGAATATCAGTTAAATTTTGCTTTAAAGAAACAAACAAAGGCAATTTATTACTGAAAAAGATTCACCCAGATTTCACACTCGGCTCCTTAAAACATTCCCTACCTTTAATCATTGCATTCCATGCTGCCACATTTCGTTCTGGCATTCTGTCAAAGACGGTATATGCTTCATCTATGTTTCCATATTTGGCATAATGTCAACAACTACAGTGCCCACATAGACATGAGACTGGAACCCACTTTTGGTTGCCACAGTATGAACCTGAACGCCCTCTTGGAGATCTGCGAGGCGAGCACATGCTCTTAGAGCACTGGAAAGAGTAAACTGATTTTGATTCATGTCAACCCGCTGTACTTGCCTGAAAATATACAATGCGTCTTCATCCTCACCATTGTAGGCATAGCCTGCAATCACTGCATTCCATGACACAAGATCTCGTTCATGCATTTTGTCAAACATATTATGGCATCCTCAGTGCTACCACATTTACCATACATTTCAACAGGGGAACTCTCCACAAAAACATTGAACTCAACAAGAATCTTAACAATCAAACTATGAACTTGCCTTCCCTCCCTCAAAGCTGCAGCGCAGGCACATGCTTGGATCACGCTCGTAAATGTAAACATGTCCTGATTTACGCCTTATCGTTGCATTTTCCAAAACACTTCGATTGCTTCTATGCCATTAGCGCTCTGCGCATATGCTGTAATAATGGTATTCCATGACACGAGATTTCGTTCAGGCATTTTGTCAAACAGTTGGCGGGCATACTTCAAACTGCAACATTTGACATACATATTGGTAGGATTGTTTGTTACAAAACCATCATTTGCAATTCCAATTTTAATGATGTGGGCGTGGATGGTTTTTCCGCTTGAAATAGACTTTTTCTTGATACTGTTCTGGAAGAAATTCAAAATGTCCCCTGACCACTTTGTTCATATACTTGATGTTCATGGCTAGAGTATGGACTTTCTATATTGATTGTGCTCATGGAATTCATGCTGAACATAAGCTAATGGAGTTTGTTTGAACCATTTGAAATCTTAAAAAGTAGCTATCCTGTGAAATAGTTTGTGGATGATTGAACGTAACTAAAAAGGAGCGAAGGTCTGGGAATATAATCCAGTTGAAGGTAACGAAGGAGATGGTGTCAAAGTGTTCGACCTTTTTAAATTTGGGATTTGATTAAACGAGGGCCAGGGGAAGGGGCGTATTTGTTGGGACCTCTAATTTCGGTTCCCACATTTATCATATTATATTATTATAAATTTTAGATTTAGATAGTTTAATTTTTAAAAGTTTAAATATGTCGTTCGAGAGGTAAATTTATATTGTGGAAAATCGGACGATGATGTTTTTTTCAATATATCATTTTTTCTTTATTTTTTTGGTGCGACTAATTGTTGGGACTAGAGGGAGTAATTAATTTATAAAAAATTACTTATAATAATTTTCAAATAAACATTATTTTATCATTAGCTTAAAATTTTTGTGAAGTAAGATATGGATCGAAATTAATATGAAATGAAGTCTCATGTTGAAAGACGCATGGCTCATTAATGTCAAAGCCAACACCTTTTCCACATGGCTTGGTGGCCTTTGTGATATTAATGTGGCATGCTAATGTTTCCCTATTCACCACCAACAATCGTCATTACCTGCGTTTTTGTGTATCTCATCCCCCCAAATGACCATGGAACCTACCCGAAAGTTCTTGACCATGCCGTGTTTCGCAAATAAATTTTTGTCAACAAAATAGAGAGATAAAACATTACATACAGATGTGTTGCTTGTAACTAAACCCATAGTTGTGTTCTTTTTATTTTTACATGGCTATTATTGTTATTGTGTCTTCTATGTTCATGGTTTTTTTTGGTGTGCCTTCGCATCTGAGTAAGTATTTAGTAGTATGTTAATGGTGAGATGAAACATTATGTGTAGGTGTGTTAAATGTAATTGAACCCACAACTGTGTTATTTTTATTATCATGTAGTTATTGTTATTGTGTCTTTTATGTTCATGTTTTTTTACGTGCCTTCACATTTGAGTAAATGTTTAGTGATATGTTAATGGAGCGCTGAAATGTTACACCAATGTCCCTCCTTGCCTTTTTGCATACCTTCTCCCCCCAAATGTCCATAGAACATACCCGAAAGTTCTCATGCATGCAACATTTTACAGATGAATTTTTGTTGGTAGAATGGAGAGGTGAAAATTATTTTTATTGTGTCTTCTATGTTCATATTTTTTTGCATGCCTTCACATCTAAGTAAACATTTAGTAGTATGTTAATGGAGTGATGAAACATTACACATAGGGGTGTTGCATATAACTGAACCCACAACTATTTTTATTTTATTTTTGTGTGATTGATATTATTATTGTGCTTTGTATGCTCGTAGTGTTTTGCAGGCCTTCACATCCGATTCAATATTTATTGGTATGTTCATGGCGGTCATCAAGGTATTCATTCATATACTAGTAAATGTTATTTATTTTGTATGAACCCATATGATTTTTAAAATTCTATGGCCATGTTGGAAGATATTTTCATCATTAATATGCAAGGAAGTGTCATGGTGGAAGACGGTAGTGTTCTTAACATGCAATGACCATTTTAAATACCCATGATGACCTTTGTTTTCCATTAATGTGGTGTGTTAATACTACCATGCGTGCCATATTCAATGTGTTCACCATGTTAGAGGGATGAAACATTATCCGCAGTTGAACCCACAACGTTAACATGTTTTTATAACCATCTGACTCTAAATTTGTTGGTATTTTAATAGAAACCCTAGAGCTTCTCTAAATGCATGTCGTTGTGTATTTTATATATGCATCACATTTATATTTTCCTATACAACATGGGTTAGAAGACTTAACATTAAAACTTGTATGTGGATGGAGGCCATGAAGGTTTTCATTTACATAACAGTAATTGTTATAGTCTTTGTATTAAAATTAAGGTTTTTGTTTACATAACAATGAATTTAATTAGTTTTATATCAAACCAAATAATTTTATGAATTCATATTGTTGTGTGTTTTATATCTGTGACACATTACTATTTCCTTACATTAATGTTAGACGGATAAAATGTTGCCTACCTATGGGAAACTAATACAAACATTTAATGTGTTATTAAAAAGTTATAGCTATTTGGATGGAAGTACTGTAGGTTTTCATTCACATATAATTAAATGTTATTATTTATTATCAAAATTTATACTTTCATTTTCATTTCAGTAAATGTTGACTCAAATGTATCAAACTAAATCCTATTATGAATTTTTGTTGCTATGTTATTGATGTGTTCCTCTCAATTAATGTTATTGTGTTATTTATTCACATTTTCAAAAACTAAACATTTCAAATTTTCTTTACCATAGCTATTGTTGATCAATTACTAGGTATTTTATGTTATGTGGATGCAATCCCTAAATTTGATTGATGTGTTGCTATGAGTTAATTTTATTGTGTTATTCATTCATATTTTAAAAATTCCAAATATTCTTTGCAATAAGTGTTATTTATATGTTTTCTATTCACATTGTTATGTCATTTATATTTAGCCACATTTATGTATCCCTGCGTCAAAATTTTTATGGATTTCGTAAGCATCCACTATGCGTTCTCACACAAAAATTTATTTGGATAGAAAGGGATTTGAATTTGGGATGAAAGACTGAACATTTACTACTATACACACAAATGCATGTTTGGATGGAAAGGGATATAAACTTGGAATGAAAGTCTTAACATTTACTGGTATGTGGATGGAATCTTTAAAGGTTCTCATTCACATATTAGTAAATGTTAATATAACTATTATCTTTGCATCAAAATGTTAACATTATTGTATTTGTACATAACACAAAGTTAAACCCCCTGGTTTAAAATTTTGACGAATAATAATTTTCAAATAAATACATTATATTATCATTGACTTAATAATTTGTGAAGTAAGATACAATATGAAATTAATATGGGTCATTAATATATAAAAAAGGCCATGTTGAAAGACAAGTGTGTCCACAAGACTAAACACTTTTTGGTATGTAGATGGATGTTATGAAGGTTTTCATTCACATACCAGTAAATGTTAAATTTTTATTGTAAAAATGAGAATTTCATTAACATACCAATAGATGTTGAGTTAAATTAATCAAATCAATTCATATTGTGAAAACATGTTGTTATATTGTGATATTAATTCACATTTTATATTATGTTGATGTCTTATTGATATGTTATTGTGTTATTGATATGTTGTTCATATGCTTTCCATTCTATTGTCAATTACTATATTTGTTCATCCTTGTGTTTTACAGAAGTTGAATTGATGTAAAAGGTGAATGTTTGTTGGCCTACTCATTTCTTAAAAATTTTACAAACATTGTGTTTCTTGATACTTGTAATGTTTTTCAAGATTTACTCTTTTCTATTGTGTTTATTAATACAGTATATATTTGTGAAGTTTGGATTGCTCGTACAATTTTTTTCACCATTTCTAAAGTTTGTAATGCTCAAATCTTTATTGATTTTATTTTTTACCTATGTTATTGATGTTTGTTATCTATAGGTAACGATGATAGATTTTGAAGTCAAGAGTGATGAACAACAATCACGTACTTTCGTGTAGGTGAAAGTTTTTTTAACATTCATTAAGTTTATGATCCATTTACAAATTGAATGGTAGATAACAAAAATAATAATTACATTATATAATCAAACTGAATATTTGTACTTTCATTACATTTCTTAATACACTTTATTACATTGGATATCAAACTAAATACGTTTCATTGCATTAGTTAAGGCAAAACATAAATTACACCATCCAAGGTGAAAATTTTGATATGTGCCCATCATTATCTATATTTTAAGAATGTGGAGTTGTTGTTGGTCCTTCAAGGGTTATGTTCTTAGTGGCATTTTTTTCCATGTTAACAAAAATAAGAGGGCTATAAGATGAATCCATTGGGGATAGAATGTTTATCATGTCATTCAATATGTGATTTTATTCTAGTAGAGAGTTGAATTCACTACTTAAACACCTTTGCCTCTCCAATTATTTTCTAGACTTTTTGAATTCCCTATCCCTTTTATCATTCTCTAAGGATTATTTCAAATAATGTGGACTTATACCCACTAAAGTGGAGAAATTTTTCTCTAAAAAACATTTTTTTATATTACAAATAAATTAGTATTTGAAACCATTTGGGCATAGATCATTTCAAATGAATTGGGCTATTTCACATAATTTAGACTTATACCCACTAAAGCAGAGTGGAGTAAATTTTCTCCAAAAATAATTTTTCTATATTCCAAATAAATTGCACTATTTCAAGCCATTTGAACATAGAATAAATTGCTCTATTTCAAATAATGTGGACTTATACCCACTAAATTGGAGTGGAAAAATTTTTATACAAAAATATATTTTTTATATTCCAAATAAGTTGGATTGTTTCAAAGCATTTGGGCATAGATCATTTTGAATAAATTAGATTATTTCGAATAATTTAGACTTATACCCACTAAAGTGGAGTGGAGAAAATTTTCTCTAAAAATAAATTTTCTATATTCTAAATAAATTGGACTGTTTTAAACCATATGAACATAGATCATTTCAATTAAATTGGACTATTTTGAATAATTTGGATTTATATCCACTAAAATATAGTAGAGAATATTTTCTCTTTATATATATATTCTATATTTTAAATGAATTGGTCTATTTCAAACCATTTGCACATAGATCATTTTGAATAGATTGGACTATTTTGAACATGTGGCACGTTTGACTGGCCCTCCGCTCAAACTTTAATGAGATAGTCCCATAGACTCGAAGTCTACTAATAAGTGGAATAATGCACGAAGTATTTAATCAACCAATTTCATCTTTGGCCCTCTCCACTAGACATAGCCCTAACCCTAAACATTTGGAAAATGGTACCTTGAAAGTATCACAAGGCCCCTCAAGGTATCTAGAACATGCCCATGATTACATTTTTTCCCTTGTTACACACACACACACACACACACATGATTACTTCTTAGAATAATCAAAAGACAAATAGATTTCCTATTAGGTTTCATATCAGAACCCTATTAGTAGAATGAAATAGAATAATAAATAGGCCTAAAGGACAAACTATGGATGAAAATAAACAAATAGTTCATCTACTAATATAATCCCATTTGATGTTTTCCAAGGTTGCTTAGTCATAAAAAATATGTGAGGTTTGATGGATAAACCTTCAATTTTAGAACCAAGGTAACATAGGGACTATAAATACATTCTCATCAAGTTGTTAAGGTTTGCATGAGTCTAAGGTAACTGACTGGCATTGGCAAACAAATTTAGTGAGAGAGAGACTTGAGAATTGTTTGTTGTTCATTGGAAATATCTTCATGAGCAGGTGTCAATATACTAACGGATCAACTTGCTTAATTTCAAGATAAATTGATGGAGTATTCACTTGCAAGGGGATTAGTTTTGAAACTTGGCCCTGATTTTTTTTTTCAAGATATCTCCAACTATAAATCAAATTATACTTAATGAGATCAAAACATTACTAAATTAAAATCGATAAATTTGAAATAAATTGGACTACATTTTAAATAATTTAGAATTGATTTGTATGTTCAATTGATGATAATGTTTACTATAATTATATTTTATATTCAATAGTTACACTTGAAATAATTATATGGTGAAGTTACATCCTTCTAAACAATGGTTCACAACTGCTAACATGGATTTTATAATTTCTCCCAAGAATGTGATGATAGAGACATCATTTTGATTATCCAATCCTTTTCATCTTTTAAAATTCTATTTTCTAGAATATCTACTTGATGTAACATAATTAATTTTCAATTTTTGATTTCTAGCACAATTTTGAGAATTACAATCAATGAACATCGTGTTGGCAATTGAAAAATTATCTTTAAAGGTCCCTTTAAAAATAACTTCATCCAGTTTATTTATGTTTATAGTGCAGGGCTTAGAATATTTTTTCTCCCAAAAGAAACATGATATTTGAACTTGTGTAACCCATGGATTGAAGGAGTAGCCTCAAATGATTGTCCTCTATCATTGACTAAATGCAAACATGAGAAAAATATTGTAGTACCACCTTCAAAATTTATTTAGAATGATCTCAAATGTAGTATGATATATTTTCTATTTTATAATAATTTTTTTCCCCATATCATTAATTTGCATATCTTTTATTTTGTGCACAACAAATAATAAGTCAACCAGCCCCACAATTAATATTTTTTTATAAGTCAGTTTTAGCATCTTTAAAATTTTTGTAATTTGTTAAAAAAGAAAGCAGTCATTTATTAATAATATTATATTATAAGAAATATAACATATAATTTTAAAAAAAATGTTTTACATGTTAAATTGATCATTGATACGCTTTAAATTTACATTTCATATTGTAACATATAAACATAATGCATTTTTAATTTACATTTCTTTAAATCATAAATAGATTCATTTAAACATATATAAAAATATATACATGTTCAGGAACATGTAACTATACTCATTATACACAGATGTACCATTTCTTTTTTCATTTTTATAACGTTGATAGGAATTTAACATTGATCAACTGACATCTATATTCTCATATTAATGAAAGTATCAGCGATTATTATTCATACCAATACATATTTATATGTCAATAAGCTCGTCACAACAAATAAAATAAGATTTACTCAATCTAAACCAAAGTTCACTATCACTAATTTCAAATGAATATACACCTATAGTTAAACCCCCTTCATATACTTCCAATCAGACACATCAAATTAAAAATTATTTAAATCAATAGAAATATAATTATTTCTAGCACAATATAATTTATTTATTTCTTTACTTATATCAAATAATTATTCTAACATATATATATATATATATATATATATATATATATATATATATATATATATATATATATATATATATATATATATATATATATCTGATTACTTCTACAATATGTGTGTGTGTGTGTGTGTGTGTGTGTGTCCTTTTTAATCAAAATATTCTTAATATGAAATCTATTTTTCATCAAATTTCTCACAATCATAATATTTTTGTCCATCAAAATTTATTATATTGATGACATAGTATAACACAGTGTGTTATTTAAAATTGGGTAAATTCAATATTTAAACAACATTTAAATGGGTAAATACAACTACATTCAAGTTGACACAAAAATAAAATGAACCCACACTTTCAAATCTCAAGCTGATGCAAGTCTATATTTTTTTGTCTTCTACAATCTCCTATAATAAAAATTCAATTGTAATGTGTTTAAATAAATAAAGATGATTAATATATTTTAGTGTATGAAATTGTATAATTACACATTAACTGAAAGGGTTTTCACCCTTTTTTTTTTGTCTTTTTATAATTTTTACAGGTATAATCATTTGTTGAACCTTTAGTTCTTTATTCCCTACAAGGTATTGTATAATGTAGTAACACATTTTTTTTATCATCAATTGATTTGATATTTCTGTTTTAAAAATATGTTTTCTTGCAGAGTTTTATCTTATGTTATTTGTGTGGAGGCAACAAGCTACAAAGTTATGTCATTGGTTGTTATGTTGGAGACATAAAGTTGTAGAGTTGTGTTGTGAACTATTTTAATTGAGACATAAATAGATAAAGAAATATTTTGTCAGTATTATAAATAGTTGATAAATAAAAAATCATATAATTGTAAAAATATGAATGATCTTATCTTACCTTGTTCAACTTGCAATGTGTCATGTTCATTGATTTGAGTTTTCATTATTATTGTTTCTTCGCTTGCATGCAATGTCATTAGTGCTACACACCGAAAGATTGCTAAGCTATTAGGTTTGAAAAATAAAGCTTACACACTGAAATATTGTTAAGATGTTATATTTAAGACATGAAGCATGATTATAAAATAAATTAAAAATGTTATGCACCTGGTATTGATCAAAGCGGTTGTTCTTGTATTGGTGGATTTGAATTTATCAAACAATTTTGAAATTGAATATTAAAAATTGTTTGTTCTTTAATTTAAGTAATGCAAGATAATTTTTTTTAGAATTGTGTACAAACATGTATCAATTTAGCTCTTGTATATACATCTATCACATCACATGTATTTGAATTATTAAAAATAGAGATAAGTCTCTCGCAAAATAAGTTATCTATTTAATTTTTGAATGGCCTTCTTATATTTTGTGAACAAATTATTTTAAATGTTGGTACTCCTTTACTGATGTCAACACCTTCCTCTAATTTACTTTATTTAAATGGAGGATGAAGTCTTAAAGCTGAAAATTAGTGAAATCTTGAAATAAATTGATACCTATAATATGAGTCCAATTGAATCCATCACTATCTAGACCCTAAAGTATGACACTCATTTTTTGTATGTAATGAAAATCATGAATACATAGATTTTTGAGAGAGTTCTAAATGCTAAAAAAATGTTCAAGCTTATGTATGATGAATACTTTGAAAGCTCCAATAATAAATTTATCAATCAATGCTTAAAGAAATAGGTAAAAATGTTTTTCCTTAAAAACTTCAAAAAAATAAAAAAAAAAAAAAATTACCAAATCAACATTCACACCAACAATGAACATCACACTTAAATATTCTAAAATGGATAGCTAAATACATGGGGGGACATAATCGCAGTTTAATATTCTGTATCTGTCTCAAAAAATTGACCTCCATCACTATTTGAATATTTTTTCAATATGCTTATTAAATATGGAGATATTGCTTCCCAACATTTTTTTAGTTTTTAAAAATACCTTCGTTTAAGACACATAAATTGTCAAGCCTTTTCTCATAAAGTGTATAATGTTTCATTACCTCTTTGGGTGTGATTATTTTTTTTGATGGTAGTGTCAAATCATAGTTGGTGAAGAAATCGACAATTTTTGATAATATGTTACTTTCTAGGTTCACTTTTTTGCACCAAGTATCCATGTTGTTGTACCCAAGGGTTTTCAAGAAGGAAATATACCTTTTTTCCAATAAATATGCTAGTTTTATTTTTTATTTGTCTGAAAGCCCTTGAATATTTTTAAGTACTATTATACCAATCAGATTTAAATCTTGTCTATTTGAACCAGATAAAGTACCACTTTGAAACAAATCAAACACATTAACAAAACAATCTCAAACAGTTTATTCTATGAAAAGAAAGATTTTTTCTCCTGCAATTGTGTAAACAAGTGTCTATTTTATTCATGTATTTCTTTCATCTTTTTTTTTTTTTTGCTGTTTCAAGATTCTTGCAACCTCTCAGTTGGATAAGGTCACATGCATATCAAAATCTTTCTACAAATGAATCCTTATAAATTGTTTCATTGGATGTATTATATTGGTTACATATTTTATGAACAATATGGAACATAGTACAAGTTTTCAAAATTTTTGTCTTTCTAACAATAAATTTTTTTGTCAATGATAGTGAATTGTATTCTTCCTCTGAAAGAATTAGCTGTTGTATTGTAATTGTGTGTTATCCATATGTAACTTTGAACCTTATGATTTTTTTCATGATATCTTCAAGGACCTATTTAGATTTGATAATATATTGAGGGTTATTTGGATCAAAAGGAATTAACAAAGCATCCTTCATTACAACCTCATTATGTTTTAAAAATAAATGAATTATAGTATTCACCCCTCTTTCATTCAATTATTTTATTTTGGTATTGGCACCCCCAAATTCATAGAGCTCTATAAGAATGTTCAAGATGTAATTACTAGAGGAAATATACCATGCAAAGAATTCACTGTGTGTCTGATCAGAAGTTTGTGTTAACAAAAGTGTATCAACCTTTTGTTCTATCTTATTTTTCTCCACTACTTTGATTAATTGTATAGCCTTTTTCAAATTTGCATACAAATATGTTGCCTTTGTTTGTCTTGCTTTCTTCAATATTTTTTCTATCATGATGCAAGTTATCTTAAATACATGTTTACATGGTGGCAAGTAGAAGAAGTTGTTGTCCTTTTTCATATTTTTATTTTAATATATTTTTTATTATAAAGACCAAATTATATCTATCTATCAACCTAGACATTTCAAGGCTGTCATATTTATTCAAATGAAACTCAAATGTTTCATAAGGATACTTTTTTTTTATCAATTTTATTTTATTGGGTGCAAATTTATTGAAATTAGCTGTAGCATAATAGAGAATTCCCTCTTCTCCATTCCATACTTTCAATTAGAATTGAAGGGCATCTTTAAGTTCATTCTTATCATAGGAAAGAATTATTCCAATTTGAGAAGATTATTTTATAGATATAGTACGAAATAAATAAATATCTGTATGCATATTTGGTGGACTAAACAGCTTGAAATACCAATCAACAAGAAGAATTTTTTTTCCACCATAAAATGGAAGATGGTGATGTGGGTTTAATTTTAGTTTTGATAGTTTAAATGGTACTATATCCAAATTTTCTTGGAGGGAGGATTTCTTCTACCTTGAAGTGTGATAATTTTTTTCTCGCCTAAAGACATTTTGAGTAAGTGCACAAAGTTGAGGGACAAAAAAGGTAGGAAAGGTCCTACCCATGGACATGATTATTTTAAAATTTTAGAAATTTGAACTTCTGTAGGTAATTTGAGATGGCTACACTCAAAATTTGAAGATGACATAAAAATATGAATTGTAAAATTTCGAGTCTAGTTTCGAAAAAACTATTTTTTTTGAAAAATGGTTAAGTATAAATATACAATATATAATGCATCTTCATCCTCACCATTGTAGGCATAGCCTGCAATCATTACATTCCATGACACAAGATCTCGTTCAGGTATTTTGTCAAACACTTTACGTGCATCCTCAGTGCTACCACATTTACCATACATTTCAACAAGGGATCTCTCCACACAAACATTGAACTCAACAAGAATCTTAACAATCAAAACATGAACTTGCCTTCCCTCCCTCAGAGCTGCAGCATAGGCAAATGCTTGGATCACGCTCGTAAATGTCAACACGTCCTGCTTTACGCCTTCTCATTACATTTTCCAAAACACTTCGATTGCTTCTATGCCATTACCGCTATGCGCATATGTTGTAATAATGGTATTCTATGACACGAGATTTCATTCAGGCATTTTGTCAAATAGTTGGCGGGCATCCTTCAAATTGCAAGATTTGACATACATATTGATAAGATTGTTTGTTACAAAACCATCATTTGCAATTCCAATTTTAATAATGTGGGCGTGGATGGTTTTTCCGCTTGCAATAGATTTTTTCTTGATACTGTTCTAGAAGAAATTCAAAATATACCATGACCACTTTGTTCATATACTTGATGTTCATGGCTAGAGTATGGACTTTCTTTATTGATTATGCTCATGGAATTCATGCTGAACATAAGCTAATGGAGTTTGTTTGAACCATTTGAAATCTTAAAAAGTAGTTATCCTGTGAAATAGTTTGTGGATGATTGCACCTAACTAAAAAGGAGAGAAGCTCTGGGAATATAGTCCATTTGAAGGTAATGTAGGAGCTGGTGTCAAAGTGTTCGACCTTTTTAAATTTGGGATTTGATTCGAGGGCCAGGGGAAGGGGTCTATTAGTTGGGACATCTAATTTCAGTTCCCACATTTATCATATTATATTATTATAAATTTTAGATTTAGATAGTTTAATTTTTAAAAGTTTAAATATGTCGTTCGAGAGGTAAATTTATATTGTGGAAACTCGCATGATGATGTTTTTTCAATATATCATTTTTTCTTTATTTTTTGGGTGCAACTAATTGTTGGGATCATAGGGAGTAATTAATTTATATAAAATTACTTCTAATAATGTTCAAATAAACATATTATTTTATCATTGACTTAAAATTTTGTGAAATAAGATATGGACCAAAATTAATATGAGTCACTAATATGAAATGAAGACACATGGCTCATTAATGTCAAAGCCAACACATTTTTCACATGGCTTGGTGGCCTTTGTGATATTAATGTGGCATGTTAATGTTTCCCTATTCACCACCAACAATTGTCATTACCTGCGTTTTTGTGTACTTCATCCCCCCAAATGACCATGGAACCTACTCAAATGTTCTTGACCATGCCATGTGTCGCAAATAAATTTGTTGTCGACAAAATAGAGAGATAAAACATTACACACAGATGTGTTGCTTGTAACTAAACCCATAGTTGTGTTATTTTTATTTTTACATGGCTATTATTGTTATTGTGTCTTCTATGTTCATAGTTTTTTTTTTGTGCCTTCGCATCTGAGTAAGTATTTAGTAGTATGTTAATGGTGAGATGAAACATTATGTGTAGGTGTGTTAAATGTAATTGAACCCACAACTGTGTTATTTTTATTATAATGTAGTTATTGTTATTGTGTCTTTTATGTTCATGTTTTTTTGCGTGCCTTCAATATGAGTAAATGTTTAGTGATATGTTCATGGTACGTTGAAATGTTACACCAATGTCACTCCTTGCCTTTTTGCATACCTCCTCCCCCCAAATGTCCATAGAACCTACCCAAAAGTTCTCATGCATGCAACATTTTACAGATGAATTTTTGTTGGTAGAATGGAGAGGTGAAAATTATTTTTATTGTGTCTTCTATGTTCATATTTTTTTGAATGCCTTCACATCTAAGTAAATGTTTAGTAGTATGTTAATGGAGTGATGAAACATTACACATAGGGGTGTTGCATATAACTAAATCCACAACTATTTTTATTTTATTTTTCCGTGATTGATATTATTATTGTGTTTTATATGCTCATAGTGTTTTGTGGGCCTTCACATCTGATTCAATATTTATTGGTATGTTATGGCGGTCATCAAGGTATTCATTCATATACTAGTAAATGTTATTTATTTTGTATGAACCCATATGATTTTTAAAATTCTATGGCCATGTTGGAAGATATTTTCATCATTAATATGCAAGGAAGTGTCATGGTGGAAGATGGTAGTGTTCTTAACATGCAATGACCATTTTAAATACCCATGATGCCCTTTTTTTCCATTAATGTGGTGTGTTAATGCTACCATGCATGCCATATTCAATGTGTTCACCATGTTAGAGGGATAAAACATTATCCGTAGTTGAATCCACAACGTTAACATGTTTTTATAACCATCTAACTCTAAATTTGTTGGTATTTTAATAGAAACCCTAGAGGTTCTCTAAATGCATGTCATTGTGTGTTTTATATATGCATCACATTTATATTTTCATGTACAACATGGGTTAGAAGACTTAACATTAAAACTTGTATGTGGATGGAGGCCATGAAGGTTTTCATTTACATACTAGTAACTTTTATAGTGTTTGTATTAACATTAATGTTTTTGTTTACATAACAACGAATTTGATTAGTTTTTTATCAAACCAAATTATTTTATGAATTCATATTGTTGTGTGTTTTATATTTATGACACATTACTATTTCTTTACATTAATGTTAGCGGGATAAAACGTTGCCTACCTATGGGAAACCTACAAACATTTAATGTGTTATTAAAAATTTATAGCTATTTTGATGGAAGTACTATAGGTTTTCATTCACATATAAGTAAATGTTATTATTTATTATCAAAATTTATATTTTCATTTTCATTTCAGTAAATGTTGACTCAAATGTATCAAACTAAATCCTATTATGAATTTTTGTTGCTATGTTATTGATGGATTCCTCTCAATTAATGTTATTGTGTTATTCATTCATATTTTCAAAAACTAAATATTTCAAATTTTCTTCACCATAGCTATTGTTGATAAATTAATAAGTATTTTATGTTATGTGGATGCAATCCCTAAATTTGATTGATATGTTGCTATGAGTTAATGTTTTTGTGTTATTCATTCATATTTTAAAAATTCCAAATATTCTTTGCAATAAGTGTTATTGATATGTTTTCTATTCACATTGTTATGTTATTTATATTTAACCACATTTATGTATCCCTGCATCCAAATTTTTATGGATTTTGTAAGCATCCACTATGCATTCTCACACAAAACTTTATTTGGATAGAAAGGGATTTGAATTTTGGATGAAAGACTGAACATTTACTACTATACACACAAATGCATGTTTGGATGGAAAGCGATATAAACTTGGGATGGAAGTCTTAACATTTACTGGTATGTGGATGGAATATTTAAAGGTTATCATTCACATATTAGCAAATGTTAATAGAACTATTATCTTCGCATCAAAATGTTAACATTATTGTATTTGTACATAACACAAAGTTAAACCCCCTGGTTTAAAATTTTGACGAATAATAATTTTCAAATAAATACATTATATTATCATTGACTTAATAATTTGTGAAGTAAGATATAGTATGAAATTAATATGGTTCATTAATATAAAGAAAGGCCATGTTGAAAGACAAGTGTGTCCACAAGACTAAACATTTATTGGTATGTGGATGGATGTCATGAAGGTTTTCATTTACATACCAGTAAATGTTAATTTTTTCTTGTAAAAATGAGAATTTCATTAACATACCAATAGATGTTGAGTTAAATTTATCAAATTGATTCATATTGTGAAATCATGTTGTTATGTTATGATATTCATTCACATTTTATATTATGTTGATGTCTTATTGATATGTTACTGTGTTATTGATATGTTGTTGATATGCTTTACATTCTATTGTCAATTACTATATTTGTTCATCCTTGTGTTTTATAAAATTTGAATTGATGTAAAAGGTGAATGTTTGTTGGCCTACTCATTTCTTAAAAATTTTACAAATATTGTGTTTCTTGATACTTGTAATGTTTTTCAAGATTTACTCTTTTCTATTGTGTTTATTAATACAGTATATATTTGTGAAGTTTGGATTGCTCGTACATTTTTTTTCACAGTTTCTAAATTTTGTAATGCTCAAATCTTTATTGATTTTATTTTTTACCTATGTTATTGATGTTTGTTATCTATAAGTAATGATGATATATTTTGAAGTCAAAAGTGAAGAACAACAATGATGTACTTTCATGCAGGTGAAAGTTTTTTTTAACATTCATTAAGTTTATGATCCATTTACAGATTGAATGGTAGATAGCAAAAATAATAATTACATTATACAATCAAACTGAATATTTTTACTTTCATTACATTTATTAATACACTTTATTATATTGGATATCAAAACTAAATATGTTTTGTTGCATTAGTTAAGGTAAAACATAAATTACACCATCCAAGATGAAAATTCGATATGTGACCATCATTATCTATATTTTAAGAATGTGGAGTTGTTGTTGGTCCTTCAAGGGTTATGTTATTAGTGGCATTTTTTTCCATGTTAACAAAAATAGGAGGGCTATCAGATGAATCCATTGGGGATAGAATGTTTATCATGTCATTCAATATGTGATTTTATTCTAGTAGAGAGTTGAATTCACTACTTAAACACCTTTGCCTCTCCAATTATTTTCTAGACTTTTTGAATTCCCTATCCCTTTTATCATTCTCTAAGGACTATTTCGAATAATTTGGACTTATACCCACTAAAGTGGAGAAAATTTTCTCTAAAAAATATATTTTTTATATTACAAATAAATTAGTACCATTTGGGCATAGATCATTTCAAATGAATTAGGTTATTTCACATAATTTGGACTTATACCCACTAAAGTGGAGTGGAGTAAATTTTCTCCAAAAATAATTTTTCTATATTCCAAATAAATTGGACTATTTCAAACTATTTGGGTATAGATCATTTTGAATAAATTGCTCTATTTCAAATAATGTGGACTTATAACCACTAAATTGGAGTCGAGAAATTTTTATACAAAAATATATTTTTAATCTTTCAAATAAGTTGGATTGTTTCAAAGCATTTGGGCATAGATCATTTTGAATAAATTATATTATTTTGAATAATTTAGACTTATACCCACTAAAGTGGAGTGGAGAAAATTTTCTCTAAAAATAATTTTTTTATATTCTAAATAAATTGGACTATTTCAAACCATTTGAACATAGATCATTTCGATTAAATTAGACCATTTTTAATAATTTGGCTTTATATCCACTAAAATGGAGTGGAGAATATTTTCTCCATAAATATATATTCTATATTCTCAATGAATTGGACTAATTCAAACCATTTGGGCACAAATCATTTTGAATAGATTGGACTGTTTTGAACGTGTGGCACCCTTCTAGGCCTTCAAACCAATTGATACTTTAACAACATAGCTTCCATTACTAGGACATGTGGCACGTTTGACTGGCCCTCCGCTCAAACTTTAACGAGATAGTCCCATAGACTCGAAGTCTACTAATAAGTGGAATAATGCACGAAGTATTTAATCAACCAATTTCATCTTTGGCCCTCTCCACTAGACATAGCCCCAACCCTAAGCACTTAGAAAATTGTACCTTGAAGGTATTGCAAGGGCCATCAAGGTATCTAGAACATGCCCATGATTAATATATATATATATATATATATATATATATATATATATATACACACACACACACAGACACACACACACACACACACACACACACATGATTACTTCTTAGAATAATGAAAAAACAAATAGATTTCCTATTAGGTTTCATCTCAGAACCCTATTAGTAGAATTAAACAAAATAATAAATAGGCCTAAAGGACAAATTATCGATGAAAATAAACAAATAGTTCATCTACTAATATAATCCCATTTTATGTTTTCCAAGGTTGCTTAGTCAGAGAAAATATGTGAGGTTTGATGGATAAACCTTCAATTTTAGAACCAAGGTAACATAGGGACTATACATACATTCTCATCAAGTTGTTAAGGTTTGCATGAGTCCAAGGTAACCGACTGGCATTGGCAAACAAATTTAATGAGAGATAGACTTGAGAATTGTTTGTTGTTCATTGGAAATATCTTCATGAGCAGGTGTCAATATACTAATGGATCAACTTGGGTAATTTCAAGATAAATTGATGGAGTATCCACTTGCAAGGGGATTAGTTTTGAAACTTGGCCCTGATTTACTTTTTCAAGATATCTCCAACTATAAATCAAATTGTACTTAATGAGATCAAAACATTACTAAATTAAAATCGATAAATTTGAAATAAATTGGACTACATTTGAAATAATTTAGAATTGATTTGTATGTTCAATTGATGATATTGTTTACTATAATTATAGTTTATTTTCAATAATTACACTTGAAATAATCATATGGTGAAGTTACATCCTTTTAAACAATGGTTCATAGCTGCTAATATGGATTTTATAATTTCTCCCAAGAATGTGATGATAGAGACATCATTTTGATTATCCAATCCTTTTCATCTTTTGAAATTCTATTTTTTGGAATATCTACTTGATGTAACATAACACATTTTCACTTTTTGATTTCTAGCACAATTTTGAGAATTACAATCAATGAACATCGTGTTGGCAATTGAAAAATTATCTCTAAAGGTCCCCTTATAATTAACTTCATCTAGTTTATTTATGTTTATACTGCAGGGCTTAGAATATTTTTTCTCCCAAAATAAACATGAAATTTGAACTTGTGTAACCCATGGATTGAAGGAGTAACCTCAAATGATTGTCTTCTATCATTGACCAAATGCAAACATGAGAAAAATATTGTAGTACCACCTTCAAAATTTATTTAGAATGATCTCAAAAATAGGATGATATATTTTCTATTTTATAATCTTCTTTTTTCCCCATATCATTAATTTGCATATCTTTTATTTTGTGCACAACAAATAATAAGTCAACCAACCCCACAATTAATATTTTTTTACAAGTCAGTTTTAGCTCCTTTAAAATTTCTATAATTTGTTAAAAAAGAAAGCAATCATTTATTAATAAATATTATATTATAAGAAATATAACATATAATTTAAAAAAAAATGTTTTACATGTTAAATTGATCATTGATGCGCTTTAAATTTACATTTCATATTGTAACATATAAACACAATGCATTTCTTATTTACATTTCTTTAAATATTAAACAGATTCATTTAAACATATATAAAAATATATATATGCTCATGGACATGTAACTATACTCATTATACACAGATCTACCATTTCTTTTTTCATTTTTATAATGTTGATAGGAATTTAACATTGATCAATTGACATCTATATTCTCATATTAATGAAAGTATCAGCTATTATTATTCATACCAATACATATTTATATGTTTATAAGCTCGTCACAACAAATAAAATAAGATTTACTCAATTTAACCAAAATTTCACTATCACTAATTTCAAATGAATATACACCTATAGTTAAACCCCCTTCATATACTTCCAATAAGACACATCAAATTAAAAATGATTTAAATCGATAGAAATATAGTTATTTCTAGCACAATATACTTTATTTATTTCTTTACTTATATCAAAGAATTATTCTAACATATGTGTATATATCAAATTACTTCTGCTATATATATATGTCCTTTTTAATCAAAATATTCTGAATATAAAATCTATTTTTCATCAAATTTCTCACAATCATAATATTTTTGTCCATTCAAAATTTATTATATTGATGACATAGTATAGCACATAGTGTGTTATTTAAAATTAGGTAATTTCAATATTTAAACAACATTTGAATGGGTAAATACAACTACATTCAAGTTGACACAAAAATAAAATGAACCCACACTTTCAAATCTCAAGCTGATGCAAGTCTATATTTTTTTGTCTTCTACATTCTCCTATAATAAAATTTTTATTGTAATGTGTTTAAATAAATAAAGATAATTAATATATTTTAGTGTATGAAATTGTATAATTACACATTCATTGAAACGGGTTTTCACTTTTTTCTGTCTTTTTATAATTTTTACGGATATAATCTTTTGTTGAACCTTTAGTTCTTTATTCCTTGCAAGGTATTGTATAATGTAGTAACAAATTTTTTTTATCATCAATTGATTTGATATTTGTGTTTTAAAAATATGTTTTCTTGCAGAGTTTTATCTTATGTTATTTTTGTGGAGGCAACAAGCTATAAAGTTATGTCATGGGTGGTTATGTTGGAGACATAAAGTTGTAGAGTTGTGTTGTGAACTATTTTAATTGAGACATAAACAGATAAAGAAATATTTTTTCAGTATTATAAATAGTTGATAAATAAAAAATCATATAATTGTAAAAGTATGCATGATCTTGTCTTACCTTCTTCAACTTGCAATGTGTCATGTTCATTGATTTGATTTTTCATTATTATTTTTTATTCACTTGCATGCAATGTCATTAGTGCTACACACCGAAAGATTGTTAAGCTATTGGGTTTGAAAAATAAAGCTTACACACTGAAATATTGTTAAGATGTTATATTTAAAAAATGAAGCATGATTATAAAATAAATTAAAAATGTTATGCACCTGGTACTGATCAAAGCAGTTGTTCTTGTATTGGTGGATCTAAATTTATCAAACAATTTTGAAATTGAATATTAAAAATTGTTTGTTCTTTAATTTTTGTAATGCAAGATAATTTTTTTTATAATTATATACAAACACGTATCAATATAGCTCTTGTATATACATCTAGCACATCACATGTATTTGAATTATTAAAAATAGAGATAAGTCTCTCCCAAAATAAGTTATCTATTTAATTTTTGAATGACCTTCTTATATTTTGTGAACAAATTATTTTAAATGTTGGTACTCCTTTACTGATGTCAACACCTTCCTCTAATTTACTTTATTTAAATGGAGGATGAAGTCTTAAAGCTGAAAATTAGTGAAATCTTGAAATAAATTGATACCTATAATATGAGTCCAATTGAATCCATCACTAAATGGACCCTAAAGTATGACACTCATTTTTTAGATGTAATGAAAATGATGAATACATAGATTTTTGAGAGAGTTTTGAATGCTAAATTTTTCTTCAAGCTTATGAATGATGAATACTTTGAAAGCTCCAATAATAAATTTATCAATCAATGCTTGAAGAAATAGGTAAAAATGTTTTTCCTTAAAAAATTTAAAAAAATATAAAAATAATAATTACCAAATCAACATTCACACCAACAATGAACATCGCACTGAAATATTCTAAAATGGATAGCTAAAGACATGGGGAGGCCATAATCACAGTTTAATATTTCTGTATCTATCTCAAAAAATTGACCTCCATCACTATCTAAATATTTTTTCAATATACTTATTGAATCTAGAGATAATGCTTCCCAGCATTTTTTTGTTTTTTTAAATACCTTCATTTAGGACACATAAGTCATGAAACCTTTTCTCATTAATTGTATAATGTTTCATTACCTCTTTGGGTGTGATTATTTTTTCTGATGGTAGTGTCAAATCATAGTTGGTGAAGAAATCTACAATTTTTGATAATATGTTACTTTTTAGGTTCACTTTTCTGCACCAAGTATCCATGTTGTTGTACCCAAGGGTTTTCAAGAAGGAAATAAACCTTTTTTCCAATAAATATGCTAGTTTTATTTTTTATTTGTCTGAAATCCCTTGAATATTTTTAAGTACTATGATACCAATTAGATTTAAATCTTGTCTATTTGAACCAGATAAAGCACCACTTTCAAACAAATCAAACACATTATCAAAACAATCTCACATAGTTTATTCTATGAAAAGAAAGATTTTTTCTCCTACAATTGTTGTGCTAAACAGTTCATTTGTGTAAACAAGTGTCTATTTTATTCATGATTTTTTTTTTTTTTTTTTTTTTTTGTTTCAAGATTATTGCAACCTCTTAGTTGGATAAGGTCACATGCAGATCAAACTCTTTCTACAAATGAATCCTTATAAATTGTTTCATTGGATTTATTATATTGGTTACATATTTTGTGAACAATATAGAACATAGTACAAGTTTTCAAAATTTTTGTCTTTCTAACATAACATTTTTTTGTCAATGATAGTGAATTGTATTCTTCCTCTAAAAGAATTATCTATTGTATTGTAATTGTGTGTTATCCATATGTAAGTTTGAACCTTATGCTTTTTTTTCATGATATCTTCAAGGACTTATTTAGATTTGATAATATATTGAGGGTTATTTGGATCAAAAGGAATTAACAAAGCATCCTTCATTACAACCTCATTATGTTTTACAAATGAATGGTTTATAGCATTCACCTCTTTTTCATTCAATTTTTTTATTTTGGTATTAGCACCCCCAAATTCATAGAGCTATATAAGAATGTTCAAGATGTAATTACTGGAGGAAATATACCATGTAAATAATTCACTGTGTGTCTGATCAGAAGTTTGTGTTAACAAAAGTGTATCAACCTTTTGTTTTATCTTATTTTTCTCCACTGATTTGATTAATTGTATAGCCTTTTTCAAATTTGCATACGAATATGTTGCCTTTGTTTGTCTTGCTTTCTTCAATGTTTTTTCTATCATGATGCAAGTTATCTTAAATACATGTTTTCATGGTGTAAAGTAGAAAAAATTGTCCTTTTTCATATTTTTCTTTTAATATATTTTTTATTCTAAAGACCAAATTATATCTATCTATCAACCTACACATTTCAAGGTTGTCATAGTTATTCAAATGAAACCCAAATGTTTCATAAGGAGAAATTATTTTTTTATCAATTTTATTTTATTGGGTGCAAATTTATTGAAATTAGCTATAGCATAATAGAGAATTCCCTCTTCTCCATTCCATACTTTCAATTAGAATTGAAGGGCATCTTCAAGTTCATTCTTATCACAGACAAGAATTATTCCAATCAGATAAGATTATTTTATAGATGTAGTAAAAAATAAATAAATATCTGTATGCATATAGGGTGGACTAAACAACTTGAAATACCAATCAACAAGAATAAATTTTTTGCCACCATAAAATGGAAGATGGTGATGTGGGTTTAATTTTAGTTTTGATAGTTTAAATGGTACTATATCCAAATTTTCTTGGAGTGAGGCTTTCTTATACCTTGAAGTGTGATAATATTTTTCTCACCTAAAGATATTTTGAGTAAGTGCACAAAGTTGAGGGACAAAAAAGGTAGGAAAGGGCCTACCCATGGACGTGATTTTTTTTTAAATTTTAGAAATTTGAACTTCTGTAGGTAATTTGAGATGGCTGCAGTCAAAATTTGAAGATGATATAAAAACATGAATTGTAAAATTTTGAGTCTAGTTTCGAAAAAAATTATTTTTTTTGAAAAATGGTTAAGTATAAATAGGTCAAACATATAAAATTTGAAGAGGATATCCTATTCTTTTCAAGAAAACATAGGAGATAGATGGTTGTGCGGTCCACTATTTTTTAATCATAGTTAAATATTGTTTGAAACCCTTTGGTGAATATTTAAATAAGATCTTATAGTGCATTATGAATATATTTTTATATTTTTTAATAAATATTTTTTAAATTAATTTTACAATTGAATAGATCTTGGAAATTGACAAAAAATGGATAGTCAGTCATGTGGCCCATCCTAACTACTTCAAAAATATGATTTTTAAAAAAAAAATGTGTGTAGACTTAAGCCTAGTTTGTTACCATATAATCTATTTTTCACTTGAATTAACTTAAAATAAATTAGGTAAATATGAATAGGCATGTATAGGTGTCATATGTAGTGGCCTAAAAAATGTGTAATTAAAAATAAATATAGTTTGAACCCTTAAAAGAGCCTAAAAATGATAAAAATCATATATTTAGAAAGAGGATAACATGTTCATCATGACGGTAATAATGTTTTGAATTCTGATGTTGAAATCCATAGCATATTTTGTAACTAAAATTAAAATTTCTTTGTTTTTCTCAAAAGTCTTGGTCTCAGTGGTAGATGCATAGTCATCAGCCTTCAGCTCAAAAATCCAAGCCATTTTTGAGCTTAAAGGCTCTAGATTTGAATTTAAATTCAAATAACATATACATGTTAACATTTATATTGTTACATTTATTTTATTATACTTTAAATTTATTATAGTAAATATAAAAAATTAGGGTCACTCAACATCTGATAGAGTTGTTCTCACAACTACACATTTTATGATGTGGAAAATAGTTTTTCAAAATCTAATCAGGTCAACACCTAGGCATTCTCAGGGTCTAAGTATTAAACCTAAGGATTTTAGGACATAAATTTTAAAATTGATATCCATTTTTGGTAAACATATAGTCATTTTTAAGGTTTTTGTGCCTTTTGGATTAATTCATGGCATTTCTAGGAGTCTTAGGTTTGTAAAAATCAAAATTTACAAATCACTCACTTTGAAATTGATGTAAATTGGTGTGATTTGGGTATCATAGGTCACATTGATGAACTACACACATCAAACAACCACTTTGTGTTGATTTCACTTGTTCATCATCTCCCCCTCATCTTTGGTCACTTCCTACTCATACCTCAACACCCCTAATCAATCTCTCATCATTATTAATTATATTTAATCACTCCCTTATTGACCTTCACTATCCCTAGTCATCTAAAATCACTCCCTCATGATCCCTGATTACTCCCTCATTGACCCTCATTATGCCTTATCATCCTTAATCACTCACTCCTCATCCTTCATCTTCCCTCATCAATCCCTCATTGACCCTCACCATCCATCATCATATTTGATCACTCCCTCACCATCCCTAATCACTCCCTCATTGTTTCTCACCATCCCTCATCATCCCCAATCACTTTGTCATTGGCTTTCAACATCCCTAATCACCACTTCATTATCCCTAATCACTCCCCCCTCATCCCTCATCATCCCTAATCACTCCCTTATTGACCCTCACAATTCCTCATAATTTATAATCACTCCCTCATTTCCCCTCACCATCCCTCATCATGCAAATCCCTATTGCATACTTTGCTTATCCAAGCTCTCTACCAATATCCACCTAGCTTTGACTTTATCTTTTCTTGTTTGATTTATGTATTTGGACCCTAAATAAATTTCAAATTCACATATGAATTTCATTTGTTCTCCACCATTATTAGTATGTTCTCATTAAACTCTTCAGTATATTCTCCGTACTCAATGCATTCAATCTTTCTTACTTAGAGACTATCCCCCTTACTAGTCTTTATGTTTTATAACAACTTAGATCAAATCTTGTCTCTAGTTCCTTAGGATTTAATAAGGATCTAAAAAAATTTCTTCCACTCCTTTTATTTCTCTCTAACTTCTTCTCACCCCTACATATCTTCTCAACACAATCCTCACATCATATACTACCTCTTACTCTGTCATAGACTCTTCTTGTAGCCTTTTTTGGGCTAATTTCCTTGGTATAGTAATATACTAACTCAAATAATCAAATAAACCTAATTTATGGATAACCTCTAACTTATCTCATCTCTTCACAAAGTTACAAGCTTTGGTTCAACTATTTGATAACTTCTTTTGGCTCTTTCTACTCTCAGATTAGGTCTTCAGGTTTCCTTCTACCCTATCTACCACACAATCCTCACCCATCCATACTTATCCATACTTACACAACTTGAAAAAAATATATCATATTTTTTCATGTTTAACTCAAACTTTTCACCAAATTTCATGAATTTTTGATGGTTATAACTCCTAAAAAATCACTTTGAAAGTAAAAACCATAATACAGGGTTTGGACTAGTTTTACAGACCCACAAAGGGTTAAAATGAGATTTATATATTCCAAAGGAATTTCAAATGAATTTAACTATTGTAAAATTTCTGATTTGACCCTATTCATTTTTTACAAGTGTTAGATTTCCATTTTGAAGCTACAGTAGATTGACTTGACCAAATTTGAATAGACTATGTACTTAGTCACAGGTCTGCATTAATTTGAGAAAAGGTTAGTTGTTATAATTTATTATAAAAGGGTTATAAATCAACATTAAGATTTTAAAATCATATACACAATGTTTACACACTTTAAAAAATCAATTCCTTCCATCTGTAACACTCAATTTACCAATTTCCATGAGATACGACTTTAACTATGTTAAGTTTTTTGATGACTGTAGGACTGTGTTAGTTTTCTTTTTTCTCATCCACATATATGAAATATACTTGAAAGACTATAATAATTCATGATCATATTATAATAAAATAACCAACATATACATTTTAATGTTCACTCTAATACATGCATATACCTTCTCACATATATGTATACTCAGAACTTTTGCTCACAAAAGATAGGGTTGTGTTGTCCAACATAAAATGTCCTTAGTAGAATAAAAACATACAATGTTTAAAGAATATTAATGAATTATTATGTCAAGTTATTAATTAATCATACCTTATAAAATCCCACCAAATATAATCTCCTCTTCCACAAGACTTTGACCTTCACTCATATTTCAAGGCATAGTTTGTAAAAGCACAGGGTATTTAGTTTCTAATATGAACATTTGAAAGATTTGAAAATATAATGACAAATGATATAATAACCATAAAATAAAATGTATTTTCAACTTACCACTCACACCAAGATCACACATAACTTGTTATTAATCATGTTTCATGATTGTTCACACTGACAACTATCTTTGCACATTCAAGAAGATGTAGGGTTTGTTTGCTTTCTTGTCTAAAAATAATAAAAAATTCTATTTATTCACATGTTTGGGGTTATTTAAATTCATCCTTTTGAATCCTATCCCCTTTGACTCTCTTAACCCTGACTCTGAATATAAAATAAGACAAGAACAAGACTCTTATTACCAAATAACCATCAACTTAAATCTAACTTCTTTTGTATGTTGAGAGTGTCCTCAACTAACTCAAATCCTAACATATTTCTTAAATATGAGTTTAGGTATATTTTTTTTAACATCCTAAAATACTCACTAAAGTATATAAACACCGAATTCAACATTGGACTTCTTGAAACAATATTGAAGTCTTTATGAAAGTTCAAAAATTCAAATGAAAGATTTGGTGGGAAAGTTCAATACAATTCTAATTCAATTTTGACACAAAAATAGAAAATTAGAAAGACTCCTAAAGACTTATTATGACCTTTAACACTTTATAAATACTCAAAACATGTAAACTAGATCACTATTTACATTGGGTAGTGATGCTCCTGCATCACTTTATCATACCTAATAACTACTTTATCATACCTCATCATCTTTAATAACTCATTATTCATCCCTCATCTCCCCTAATCACTCCCTAATTAATCCTCACCATCAATCATCATCCTTAATCACTCCCTCATTGACTCTCACCATCCCTCATCATTTCTATTGACTCCCTCATCATCTCTACTCAATGTCTCCTCATCCCTCCTCATTCTTAATCACTCCATCCAATACCTTGATCGTGTTATTTTTTTGGGGTTTAATAATGTTAGGAGATACAAGTGGAGAGTTGAGTGCTAACATAAAACATAAGATAGTGATCAAAATGTCATGGAGGCAAATTTGAAATATAAATATTTAACACATATGCAAACATATGGACCTATTAGAAATGATGTAATTCATAATTGAAAATCCACTAGAAAAAGAGAAGTAAGTAAAACTGCCATAGCACCAAATATGGGTAGTAAATACATGAGGATCACCAAGCTATGTGATTTCCTAAAACCAATCAATTAATTTCTATATGAGGACATTTTATGATCCAAATAATTACATTGAATGCCTTCTATTTTTATGTCTATTGATTGAGTCATCATAGTAGAGGGTGGAAAATAATTTTCAAATGATTAGAACAATTTGTCCAAGATTAGAAAGTGGTGATTAATTCATAAAATTAATATTCAATCTAATGAAGAGTGTCATACTATGAGCTCTCTACTTGCATATCTTAAAAAATAGGTACAAGTTATCTAGCACTATAAAAAATTAAGTAGATAATAGATTATGACCCAATGATATGGTCGGTACTAAAAATATCTCTACTTTCCCCAACAAGAAATTATATGAATTAAAATTATTGTCTCATTAAGAAATGTAGATAAATGGTGAGCCAATACACTTTATCATTTCCAATAAAAGTTAGAAGAATTTAATTTCTCCTAAATCATATTTTCAAAAATTGAACTTGAAATTTATATATCATCCATAACCATATGCTAGTGTATGGTCTAGTGTAAGCCTTGAGAAATGGACCACTTAGTAGTGTCACTTGGTGTACAAAATCAAAGTTTTCAAAGATGTAATCCTTTTTGACATCTCACCATTAGAGGTGTGTGATGTTATACATGCGGTCAACCATATATTTACCATTTACATGTAGTCTATGGAGTAAATCCTTGAAATGTTGTGATAGATTATCATTATTTGAAATACCATATATCATAGTTAGTTCATAAGCTTTTAGTCATTAGTGCTAGGAAGTGAAAGAATATTGTCAATTCTAGTAAGAAGTATACTCTTAATGGTAAGAAGTAAATGTAATGACATCCTTATGTCACCATATCATAGTGTGGCTTATCCAACAATATAAAGACAAAATAATTGAACCATAAACTAGATGAATACAAGAACTTCTTTCAGTCACCTAAAAAAGTTCCTACATACTATACACTAAACAATAATATTGATTTGATCCCTTAACTAGCTATACCTCAAACCTCTTTATAAAACATATCATTTCTAGATAATGAATAGATCAAGTGGTATATCCATGAAATCATGGATAATAGACACATCATGCCCAAATAATTGCATTGTAGAGTCCTAATTGTGTTTGTGCCAAAGTTGTAAATCAATTAAAAAAATATTAACAAGATTAAAGGGAAGAAATATTATCCTCATTTAAATATTAAGTCATTTCTCTACCATATCCATGGTGTAGAAGTCTTTTCCAAAAATGATCTTAAGTTTGGGTATCATCATATTCATGTCCTCTAGACATTTAGAACATAGTCTTAAAAACAAAGGAAGGATTGATTGACTGGTTGGTTATGTATTTTAGGTTAACTCATATAACAAATTTATTCATTTCAAGATGTTGAAAGACATCCTTATGCCCCTTACCTATGTCATTTTTTTTAATCTACATTGATGACATCTTAATATTTAGAAAACATGGGATGAACATATACACCATGTTGAACTAGTGTTTCACATTTTGTAGAAACATATTTTTGTGATAACATGAATAAATATTCATTTTTCATGCAAGAGATAAAATATTTGGGACATATTAGACACACAATTAGTGCATGTGTGAGCCTAACCAAGATTCAAATCATATAGGAATGGGAAACACTAAATAACTTTGCATTTGATTCAAATCTTCTTAGAATTAGAAAATTATAAAAGAGATTTGTGTTTAATTTTTATCTTTTGAACCAAAATACCAAAGGTGGAACCGAATAAAGTTTCATTTAGTCATATTCAAAACAAAGATAATTCAATGAAATAAAATTTTGACTCTATTTTGTGTTAGTACTTATGTTACTTGACTATAAATTTGGAAGACCATCTAATTCATTTAGTAATAAAATTCACTATCACAAATGGGTATTGACAACACAAGTGCTAGAAAAGAGTTAATTTTTATTATAATGAATCAAACAACATATGATTGGAATCAAAGATATATTTAGAGTATGTACTTATGCCAAATGATGGGGGAATGATTAGAGATGGTAAGGGATGGTTAGGGTCAATGATGGAGTGATGAGGGATGGTGAGATTCAATGAGGGAGTGATTAGTGATGATGAGGGATGAATAAATATTGATTAGGGATTATGAGGGATGAGGAGGGAGTGAATAGGGATGATTATGGATGGTGATATTTAATGAAGAAGTGATAGTGGATGATAATCCTAAGTGATTAGAGATGATGAGAGATAATAAAAGTCAATGGAGTGATTAAGGATGAGGAAGGAGTGAATAGTGATGAGGAAGTGATTAGGTATGATGAGAGATCATGAAATAGTGATTAGAGATGATGAAGGACAAGGAGGGAGTGATTAGGGATGATGAGGGATAGTGAGGGTTGATGGAGGAGTGATTATGGATGATAAAGGAGTGATTAAAGATGACTAGGAATAGTGACAGTCAATGAGGGAGTGATTAGGAAAAATTAAGAATGATGAGAGAGTATTAGGGGTAATGAGGGATGAGTAGGAAGTGATCAAGGATGAGGGAGGGATGATGAACAAGTAAAATTAACACAAAGTAGTTGTTTGATGTGTGCAGGTCATCAATATGACCTATGCTACCCCAATCACACCCCTTTGCATCAATTTCAGATTGAGTGATTTTTAAAATTCAATTTTGACAAATCTGAGACTCTTAGAAATGCCAATAATCAATCTAAAAGGCATAAAAACCTAAAAAATGACTATATGTTTACCAAAAATGGATGTCAATTACAAAATTTATGTTATAAAATCCCTAGGTTTAATACTTAGACCTTAAAAATGCCTAAGGACTAACTTGATTAGATTTTGAAAAACTATTTTCCATATTGTAAGGCGTGAAACTATGATACCAACTCTATCAGATGTTGAGTGACCCTAATTTATTATATTTACTAAGCTTCTAGCCAAAGTTGCCTTATGTGAAACTTCCACATGCTTTTGGAGATGGTTTTGGTTTTATTACAAAATAAAACGTACATGTTGTATAATATGTTATATAATTCATACACATTATTTGAACTTATAGTAATGCGTATACATTATTTGAATTTATAGTAACATGCATGCATTATTATTTTAATAATAATGTGATCGTGAGCCATAATTTAAATAATGTGATCATGTCATTTATTAACGTGATCACATTACCTAAAATGTCCATAAAATTGTCTCCCAACTCTGTGCACTTACCCTTTTGCAAATCAATTGAAATGATTTAACTATTGATCATTTTTAAAATGAAAGTTTCATATTGCATCAGTTATGAAATTATTTATGATTAAGTAGTGATTTAATTATATACCAACAAATGTGAATTATAAACTATAATTGAAAATACATATTAAATATTCATAATATGTACACTAACTTACACTTAAACTAATATTGTATGACCAAACAAAAAATAAATTATATATAGAGAGATGTAAAAATCATTCAAATGGGATGGTATAAAAGTTGATTGTACATTTCTAACATATAAGGCACTAGCTAAAATAATATGATGGGTAAAGGAATCCACAAAAATTTGTTTCAAAGGAGAAAGATGAGGGAGAAGTATGTTTCTAATATGTTTCAAAACTCCCATCAATAGGTACCTTTAAGGTATTCCTAGGAGATACCTTTCAAACATGCACAAGAGTGAATTTTTCCTTCAAGGTATCTCCTAAGAGATACATTCAAGTTAACCATAATGGTATTACAAGTGTATTTTAAGGCCCCTGAAGGAATCTCCTAGGAGACACCTCAAAGGGCATTTCCATACATTCAAAGGGATGTTGAATGTATATCCAAGTAGATACCTTCAACATGCACACAAGTAGAATTTTACTTCACTTTGAAAGCACTACTAGGTGATAATTTGAAGGGCCTTTTAATACTTTTAAGGGTACCTTCAAAGTATCTCCTAGGAGATACATTCAAGTTAGACACATGTATTTTAAGTCCTTTAAAGGCATATCTTAGGAGATATACCAAAGGGTGTTGTCATACATTCAAGGGGGTGTTGAAGGTATCTCCTAAGAATGAATAATAATTGTAGACACCGAAAATGTGTCTGCACCTTGGTCATCTTTTGTCCTCCCCCCTTGTCCGCCTTGGCCCATATCCTAACCCTTGTCCTAGTCCCCTCCATTCATTAAATTAAAATAACTTAAACATTTTAATTAAGTGGCCCCCTTTCCACCTCACCCTTGCCACCTTGGATCCCCTCCTTGGATCCCTCCACCTCTCTCCTAGCTTTTATTACCCCAAATCTCCCCTTTATCCCTCCTCCCGCACCCATTAAGCCTTCTCATGACCGTTTTCCCCATGACCCCTTGACCCGGCGGCGTGCAAGAACGGACAGAGGCTAATTTTAGCCTCTGTCCCCATTCTTCTGCTGCCGATGTTGGCTACCCTGCGGCCAACGTCGGTGATCTTGCCGGTGTCGGCAGCCTTCAAGACCATTTCCTGCATCCATTGCAGACCCCCCCGGCCTGCGAACATAATTCTCTTGATGCTCCTGGCATTGGCATTCTCCTTTCTCTCTTCCTTGTACAACAACAGCAGTAGGTATAGGGACTCTGCATCGGTGATTTCTCCTTGCAATAGGTCTTCCATAGCTCCAACATCAGGCTCCTCCATTCTTCAATCAACAAGCAGGAGGTAAGCAATTTCATTTTTTCATTTCATTATTTCATTTGATTTCAGTTATCTATCCCATCCACTGTCTACCACTTGCCTTGTCCCTCTCTGAGAGGCTGAAAAGCCTTCTCAGACCCCTGTCTCCTGTCAATCTTTCCTTTTTGCCCTGTCACCCTTTCAATCCAGTCCCAGACAACACTCTCAGTCCCTCAGACCCAAGACAAGTCCCTCAGACCTCCAAGCAATTTCTCAGACCTCTGAACAGACCTCCTTGACCCTCAGACAAAGACCATAGTCCAACCTGTGCATCCATAGACCCTGTCCACAGTCCTGAAACCTGGCCTGACCCATCCCTGACTACTACCCCGACCGACCTCGGCCAGTACCCCTATCGACATCGGCAGTCTAATCGATGTCAACGACCTCCCTGATCGACGTCGACAACATCCCCGACCTCGGTGACTATGACTAGGCTGATAACTTCTAACAGGTAAGCATTTGTCTTCCATTTTCCTTTCCAGTCTGTTATCATTTCAGTATTCTGACATTCTGTCTTTTATCAGACATCCTTTTTTATTGACTAGTGGGTTGATATCCCTTAAGGAAGTTTTCATACTTCTGGGATTAAGCTTTTGCTTGACAACCCCCCATCTCCTTATCTAACGCCTTCTTTTGTCCAAGTCTCTTTCTTTGCAGGTGTCATTCCTCCATAGCCAAAGAGGAGTTCTCACAGTGTCTGGATTACGGTGCGCAGACTACATCCAGGTACATCAAGCCTTGACCATCTTTAAGTTTCTCTTTACTCTATCTTTTGAATGTAGAAAGCAATTTAGCGTAGAAACATTCTGGCACGCCCGGTGGGACCCTAGGGTCTCCCTTGGGTTTCTTTCCTTCTGTTCATATAGGGTGCATTAGGATCCTCCCTTTTCACCTCTTCCTTCTTTTCTAAACGACATCATAAGCAGGAATAAAAAAACTTTTCTTTTCTTTTCTTGCATTTCTAGACTAGTCAAGAATCATATTCCTCAAACCCTTTCTCAACTTGTTTTTCATCCGAAATTAACATTTCGACTTGGGGCTTAAAAAACTTTGCATTCCATTTCTGCTTGTGCTTGCATTAGTCCACACTTAGTAATTAATAAAATGCATATTGAATTAATCATAGATCACTTGATGTTACACAACCTAAACCACTTGCACTAAATCTAAACATCAAACTTACCTGAGACAAGGCCCAACTGGGATTTCATCCCCCAGCGGATACCTTACCCGTCCCGATGATCCTACTTGGATTTCATCACCAAGGGGAAAGCCCACTCTGTTCTCTGGCAGAGTCTAAACTCTAGGGAAAGTATATTTTGGCTAAGCGAGACCAGTTTATCACTGGGCTCGTGAAGTGAGGGGAGCTTGCTCTTTAGCACCAGGCCATGTACGGAACCTAACCCAGACTTCTTGAGTGCCTAAACAAAACCTAAAACCATCCATAGACTACCTCTTCTAGGACCTGACTCAAAAGCCAATCTTCCTACACATATTTCTAAGGCATAAGCCACACGAGCTTAATAATTTATTTAGGGATTTAACGCCTAGGCTCTGCTTGTGTTTTTCATCTTTTCTGTTCTTATCTGCTTGTTTGAGCTAGTAAGGACATTCTTCTGCCTATTTTTCAAAAACTCTCAAATCTTTTGGGTTTCTAGAAAACACAGTCACCAACATCGATTTTACCATCGACGTCGATTGCCTTTTCTCTCCGGCTTCAGTTATCTAACCGACGTCAGCGATCTTTCTTACCGACATCAGTTTTTCAACTGACGTCAGTCTCTATCACAGTCCTTTTTTTTAAAAAATAGTAGCCTTAAAACTTGTCCCTTCTCTGCCAAAACCCCATTTTGAGTTTCTGAAACTGAAAAAACATAGTTTCTGAAACCTGACCTTTCTTGCCTTGAATGGTTTTGACTCGTAGTCAAGCCAAGACTTTAGTCAACCACGCGAGGCATCAACCACTTCCATCTACCCCATCCATAACCAGTCCTATAATGGAGTTCCACTCAGAGACTAAAAGAACTCCTACTCGTCCAACCCCGCCCTAGACTCCTATTGTCCCAGAAGGGGACCAAGATTTTGCATGATTCTTGGACCTCAACGTCAAAGCCTTGCAGCACTATCTCATGCATATCCGAACGCGAGACTCCTTGGGCAATCCGATTTATAGAATGCCGACCTCTCTTATCGCGAATACGGCCGTATCAACAGCATCCGTAGTTCAACCTTTAGACACCCAAGCTATCACCTCGACCAATGACCAGACCTTGACCAACCTTCCAAGTGTAGCTTCTCCCTCCATCTTGGGGCCCATTTCCACTGGGGTTTCGGCCCCTATCAACCTCAGCTCACTCAACCATTCTCTACCCCCTTCCAAAATCTAGTCGTCTCTATTTCGCCTACCCTGGCCCCTATCAACACCAGGGTGGATTCCTATCCATTGGCCCCTGTTACCAAAATCCAACCTCTCGTGGCAACATCAAGCCTAGCTATGCCTTCTGCCCAACCACCCTTAGCCTTCTCTTCTATCTCTACGACTAGTTATCCCTACGTTGCACCCTTACAGGCACAACCAACTACGTCGTATGCCTCCTCTAGCCTCTTCCAAGTGCCCTACAACCTAGGGGGTGCTCCACCCTCCAATCCGTCAACAGATATCATCAAAATGCTGATGGACAAGATGTCCAACCTAGAGACCTCCATTTTTAGCTCACATAATGCTCTCTCATATGAGCAAATTTGTAATGAGCCTATTCATCCTTCTGTCCTGATTAGACCATATCCCAGCTAGTGGGAACTTCCAAAATTTTCTCGCTTTCAAAGCAAGGAAGACCCACAACAACACTTACGGGCATTCAGACATGCATGTTACCTTATTGCCCATGATGATGCGTTGCTTTTATGCACGTTTCCTATGTCCCTCTCTAGTGCTGTGCTTGATTGGTACAGCTCCCTTTCCAGCCATTCCCTCTTCACATTCACACAATTGGCCCAGCTCTTCCTTGATCACTTCTCCATCAACATCACCAAGAAGGTCTCGATCACAGACCTCTATTCTATCCGCCATTTCGAAGACGAATCCATAGCTGACTTTGTTGCTCACTAGAGAGGCCTCATCAATCAACTCTCCTTTTCCTTACCCCAACCTGAACTTATTAAACTTTTCTCCCAAGCCTACGCTAGACATATTTCTTCCACCTTGAGGGTTCAAACCTTCCGCACCTTCGATGAAGCCTTCACGATGGCCCACAAACTTGAATTGCATGCCATCGAGGAGAATAAAGTCAAGTTGTGGAGCAAGAATCCCAAATCTAAGACCAATGACTCCTCTTCTTCTAAACCTTCATCATCTAATCCTAAGTCTAAAGCTTCAGCTAACGCTGTGGTCGTTAGACCTTCATCCTCTTCGCCTTCAACCAACTGGCCTGAGCCATCCACATCTCAGAGCACCACCTGCCAATTCCAGTAGAGATACATACAATGACAGTATACTCCTCTCAGAGAATCATACGTGTCTGTGCTGGAAGAACTTGTTAAACAGGGAGTTCTCAATCTCCCTCAGATCCGACCACCTCCACAATTTGATCCCTCACACGCCATCCCTGCGTGGTATAGGGAACATGACTTTTGCAACTACCACCGTGTTAAAGGACATGACATGGGGAACTGCAAGACCCTTAAAAACATAATCCAAGACATGCTCAAAAAGGGTGACCTCATCCTAGACAATCCCAATGCCCCCCCTAATCAGGCCATCGACATCTTCAAGCAGCCATTCCCAAATCATCCACCGACCCAAAACAATGTCCAGACCTTGATTGATGACACTCATGAACACAACATTCGAACAGTCAATACGGTTTCGCCCTTCATCCCCGACCAACCTCAAGAGTGAGTCCATCTATCAGTCCATCATGTGTGGACGAACCTCTTTACCCGGTTAGTTCTTCGTCAACCTCTCTCATCTTGGAGGATGCCTCAACCTTACCAGCACCACCAATCTCACCATTCTCCTTTCTACTGCCTATGGAGGACTCGACCCTTCCTACTCCTTGACCGCAAGTGGAGGGCACCATCATCCCTGCCCTTTACCCGCTTGAGGAGCCTCATTCTCCGATTTCTTCTCCACCCAAGGAAGAACCTGCCTCTCCTTCGTCTCCAACCAAGGACAAATCTGTCATGACTTCATCATGCCATGGGTCCAAGACTGCTACACCCATCTCATCTTTGGCCCCACAACCATCAACATCTTCTCAAGGACCCAAACCTCATCCAACATCTTTTCAACCATTTTCTCGACTAGTGGAAAAAATCGGACTTCTCCCTTCAAGGAAAGTGATGCATCAGGTATTGTGGGAGCGTCTTAAAGCTCTTCAGCATGCCCATGCCCTCTCATCACATGCTGCTAATCCTCCCAAGGCAGAATCTCTCAAGACTCTCAACAAAGACCAGACCCCCGCTCCTAAACCTCAACCAACCCCATCAAAACCAAAACTTACATCTACCCCATCTAAACCTATCAAGTCACTTGGTGTTCACCCTGTCTCTACCCTCACTCACCCGCAAGTGAAGGTGGACTTAGACTAGACCTTGACTAGTAGTAGTCTTCTAACCAAGTCGAAGAAGACTGCCAGACCACAGAAGCAAACGCCTCCTCCCCCATCACCATTACCTTCCATTTTGGGCCCCCATCCTTCGACCCTGACCAGAGTCCTTCCCACTCCGACCTCTAATCAAAACCAATTGCCTCCTTTGCTTCCTTTGCCTACCTCCAGCCTACCCTCTCCTAAAAAGGTGGTACCTCTCATGAAGAAAGTGCTGTCTCCGCCTGTCACCGCACCATCAACCCACAAGGTGGTACAGAAGCCTCCTCCAACTCCACCTAAGCAAAAGTCACCAGCATCACGCACATCAACTAGCACAAACCCTTTAGTGGGCTCATACTCATTGATATTGCACTGACTTTTATAGGCTTCCAGCATAACCCTTCCACCCATTAGACCTTTCCAACCTCTTGGGTCCAAGCCCTCCTAGTTTGACGACACGAAGATTTGCTTATATCATCATATGCCAGGACACGATACTGAGACTTGCTATGCCCTCAAGGCCATCATTCGCCATTATATGGAGAAGGACACTCTTCTCCTTGAGGACACTCTTGACCAACCCTCAACACCTTCCCATCCAACCACATCAACATCTCACCAGCAGGCCATGACCCCTTCTTCACCTCCTATCTTTGAAATCAATGCTATCCATATAACCACTAGGTCACAAAAGGACAAGGCAAAAAAAAAAGCTGCCATTCCTTGGACCTACCCTTTCATCAAATCGCCTCAACCGCCCAAGCCTAAAATTTCTATCCTTGGCGCATCCCAACCTTCTTTGTCTTCCTCTTCCAGGCCGATTCATGACTCCATGTTGAAACAACTTCACCAAATGACTGTGAAGATGTCCCTTTATGACCTCATTCAAACCTTGCCACAGCATTGTCAAGCCCTCATCCGAGCCCTGCAGGCAGTGGAGGTCCAACCCGAGAACCCCCAACCACTCGCTGCCCTCATCCACTCTTTATCACCTGTTGCCTCCATCACATTCAGCGATTCTAAGATTCCTGCATCCAACACAGAAGATCAGGACGCCGCCCTCTTCATCACTGCCTATGTTGATCGAACACGCATTAAACGTGTTATGATCGATGGAGGCACCAGAATCAACATTATCTCCACCCATGCCTTTGATCAGTTAGCTTTTCCCAAGAATTACATCTCCAAAATTGATGCAATCTTGTGCTCCTTCCATGACACCATTGCCACGACCATTGGCACAGTCATCCTTCACATTCGCGTTGGTCTGTGCACAGTCCCAGAGCTCTTCTATATCATCGAAGGAGAGTTTCAATACAACATGTTGCTGGGCCAACCCTGGATCCGCGCCATGGCCTGTGTCCCCTCCACCCTGCACCGTTGTGTGAAATTTGAGCATGACGGGCAAGTCCACACCATTCCCACTGACCCTTCACCCTTCAAAACTTGTAGCACAACCTACCGTCCAAATGATGTCCTCATTCCTATCAAGCTATCAACCCCGGCACTACCCCCATCTGCAAAAGCTTCGACTAGTTCGCAATCGGCAGTCGCCCTTACCCCTCCTCTTCAAGCGACGACCAAAGACCCCATGGAAGACATCTTCCAATGACTTTCACTTGGGAAATATCACTTGTTGACCTTAGACATGTTCCAAACTCCGCAAGAGTATGGATGCCTTCACCATAGCCCCAGTTATGACCATCGGATCGGGATGGTCGTGCCTTATGGTCCTCCTCACCTCCGAACCAATCTTGTCTATGGGGGGCTCGATCAAGCTCCTACTGATGGCAACCCTCTCTCTTCACCCCAACCATTCACATCAGACTTCTCGTTTCTTGGCAACCCTGCCTTTGCACACACTTACCTTTACAGGTGTGCATGGAAGGGTTTTGGTTTCAGATGCTATGAGCAAGGCTCCCATCAGCCCATCGAGCTGCTCAATGATGATGATGCTAAGAAATGGTATGGCCTGGGATATCATGACCCCACTCAGGCTCCTTCAGACCTTTGTCCTGAGCTAACCATTGACCAATCTCCTCCAAACTCACCCATTTCTCCTTCTTCACCTATGGAGTCGGTGGTTTCCATCCCTCCTAACTTTTTCACTGCCTAAATGTCATTCGCTTGGGTCCCCTAAATCTATCAACCAGGTGGGGTACCCAAGGCTCTCCTTCTCATCTTCTCTCCATCATCTGCACTGGGGGTTAGACATTCTTCCTACCACTAAATGACTGGGGGGAGTTCGACTTTATACCGACTATCATAACCTTGACTAGACCAATGACTAAACATCAACCTGTCAAATATCAACAAATATCAGCCAGACATCGACCAATCATCAATCTAGACATTCACCCAGACATTGACCATGACCAGACATTGACAGTGACATTGACCAGACCATTGACCAAACCATTGACCGGACATCGACCAATCATCAATCATGACCTCAACCAAACATTCAACCCAAACATTCAACCAACCTTTTTTATCACAACATTCAACCAATCTCGACCAATCAGCCAACATATCAACCAACTTTATGTCCAGCATCAAACCAGCCCGTGACCAATATGGAGCAAAGTAAACGAGGCAAATTCACCCCTAATTGGCTTGGACCTTTCGTCATCACGCACAAGTATGGGTCAGGGACTTATCATCTGTCCTCTCTCGATGGATGGCCAGAACTTGAGCCTCTTAATGCGTTGCATCTTTGACCATTCTATTGTTAGTCAAGTACTCATCCGCTTGACATTTAACTTGAAGCTCATCCCTTGAGCAATCCCCATCCTTCTAATCCCCATTCCTTTCAACCCTATTCCCCTTAACAAGTCCTCTACAACCCTTTTATGATGCATGGATGCTTTGTCCTAATAAAAGGGAGCCCTTAAACTTCTATAGTCTTGTCCATGACTCCAAATTCTGCCAAAAAAAATTAAAAAATAAAAAAAATCAAGATGTCAAAACATATCCAAGGTCACAAAATCAAATCAAAAAGCAGACTGCTCCCTTGAAGGATAGTTTTACTATCATTACTATAGCTAATAGACTGCTCCCTCGAAGGACAACTATTCAAACTTATATAAAGCAAAAATATAGACCACTCCCTCAAAGGATGGCTATGACTAAATCTTGCTACAAACAACACTTTCTTAGAAGCTTCCCGCATCGATCAGCTTCACAAATTACCACCAAGCAAAATGACATCTCTATGTAGACTTCTCGCATCGATCAGTCTGCACCAAAAAAAAAAAAAAAAATGGGTCATGGACTTGGCTTGTAGTTGTTTCAGGGTCTCCTATAAAAAGGGGCAAGGTTATTCCTGCTCTTAAACCAGGTTACCCTATCCTCCTCCTATCAAAACACCTACTCAAGGTACTTCGAGCTCACTTTAATGTCAAAGTGATTCGATTACCGTTCTAACACAATTCATGGTCACCGACGCAATGCATGAACGGGGCTTTTGTTCTAACGACCCCTATCCATGCCATCCCTTCTGGTCCTTGCCAATGAAAGAGCAATGTGCCTTTCAATTATCTCCTCTACACTTTGGTCACATTCAACCACATCATTTGTCGAACCAACTCAACTCAACTCCATTTTCAGACCAGCATCATGACACCATCATCATCATAGTCCTTTTCACATAGTTTCTATGGACAACAATACACATGGAAACTATCGACTAGACCCAATTTATGTTAAGAATAAACCAATACTTGCTGAAGCATAAATAGACCCCAATTTATTTTTAGCATACGTCCATCACGACTATGGACAATTGCTAGGAATGAAAGATCTCTCGACCAATGTTATAAAATACACCATTTGGAATAGATTGTAACATCTTCTTCTCCTCATCATTCCGACACTTGAGCACATCCAATCATCGACCATTTTGCCTCTCAGTTTGAACTACATTGGTCTGAGGCCCTATGATCTAGGCTATGTAGGTAGCACTCAGATACACGACATCTTCTGGGGTTAGCTCGACCACCCTCATTTGTTCATCTCTCTGATGGGCAAACCATTCCTTCTTTGACCATGACCTCGACCTCAACCAAGTCCTATCGATCCCTTTGACCATTCCTCCCTTTTAAGGAGAACTACATTGGCCAGAGGCCCTTCACACAAGGGCTATGTAGGCAGCACTCAGTGTTCTGAGGTTAACTCAGCCACATCCTTTCATCCATCCCTCCACCTTGACCAATGATCATTGGAGCTCATGCCTATCTCCTCCGACTTCGACCACTTCCAAGACTACGTTGCCTTGGTTGTTTTTGCATGTATGCTACCTCACGACTGGTTAGCAGAATTGTTCGCAGACCTATTTTTGACCTTCACAAGTATAGGATCGCGAGCTGGTTGATCCCTACTACTTGTGGCTTTTTCGTGTTTCTAGGAGCACTTCTTGAGCCCGGGATACCTGGAACATGATGACCATTTGGAGCTTTAGCTTAGATTGAGTAACCCGATTAGTAGACGACTAAATGCTGGGGCCCAGTTACTTCAATTTTGGCACTCCTAGACCCTCGACCTATGACAATTTGACTTGACCATCCCGTGAAGTGGTATACGCACAATCATGACTATTGCAGCATTCACACTCACCCTCTCTCTATCCATCTCTTTGTCAAATTGACACTCGATCTCCTTTTCCCTTCCCTCGACTCTCGCTTTGAGGGGGGAACACATCATCCCATTCCTGGGGCAACCAACTCCTATTTTTGTCTCACAATTCGTCAAGAACAACCAACAAGACAAAAAGGGGCAAATGTAGACACCGAAAATGTGTCTACACCTTGGTCATCTTTCGTCCTCCCCCCTTGTCTGCCTTGGCCCATAGCCTAACCCTTGTCCTAGTCCCCTCCATTCATTAAATTAAAATAACTTAAACATTTTAATTTAGTGGCCCCCTTTCCACCTCACCCTTGCCACCTTGGATCCCCTCCTTAGATCCCCCCACCTCTCTCCTAGCTTTTATTACCCCAAATCTCCCCTTTATCCCTCCTCCTGCGCCCATTAAGCCTTCTCATGACCATTTTCCCCATGACCCCTTGACTCGGCGGCATGCAAGAATGGACAGAGGCTAATTTTAGCCTTTGTTCCCATTCTTCTGCTACCGATGTCGACTACCTTACGGCTGACATCGGCGATCCTACCAGTGTCGGCAGCCTTTAAGACCATTTCTTGCATCTGTTGCAGACCCCCCCTGGCCCACGAACAAAATTATCTTGACGCTCCTGGCATTGGCATTCTCCTTTCTCTCTTCCTCATACAACAATAACAGTAGGTACAGGGACTCTGCATCAGTGATTTCTCCTTGCAACAGGTCTTCCACAGCTCCAACATCAGGCTCCTCCATTCTTCAATCAACAAGCAGGAGGTAAGCAATTTCATTGTTTCATTTCATTATTTCATTTGATTTCAGTTATCTATACCATCCACTGTCTACCACTTGCCTTGTCCCTCTCTGAGAGGCTGAAAAGCCTTCTCAGACCCCTGTCTCCCGTCCATCTTTCCTTTTTGCCCTATCACCCTTTCAATCCAGTCCCAGACAACACTCTCAGTCCCTCAGACCCAAGACAAGTCCCTCAGACCTCCAAGCAATTTCTCAGACCTCTGAACAGACCTCCTTGACCCTCAGACAAAGACCACAGTCCAACTTGCGCATCCGTAGACCCTGTCCACAGTCCTAAAACCTGGCCCGACCCATCCCTGACTACTACCGCAACCGACCTCGGCTAGTACCCCTACTGACATCGACAGTCTAACTGACGTCGGCGACCTCCCTAACTGACGTCGGCAACATCCCCGACCTCGGTGACTGTGACCAGGCTGACAGCTTCTAACAGGTAAGCATTTGTCTTCCATTTTTCTTTCCAGATTGTTATCATTTCAGTATTCTGACATTCTATCTTTTATCAGACATCCTTTTTTATTGACTAGTGGGTTGATATCCCTTAAGGAAGTTTTCATACTTCTGGGATCAAGCTTTTGCTTGACAACCCCCCATCTCCTTATCTAATGCCTTCTTTTGTCCAAGTCTCTTTCTTTGCAGGTGTCATTCCTCCACAGCCAAAGAGGAGTTCTCACAGCGTCTGGATTACAGTGCGCAGACTACATCCAGGTACATCAAGCCTTAACCATCTTTAAGTTTCTCTTTTCTCTATCTTTTGAATGTAGAAAGCAATTTAGCGTAGAAACAATAATCACAAATGTGATTTTTATACAATCTGAAAATGGGCTCTAGGGTGACCCATAGTGTATGTATATAGTTACCATTTCTACACCCAAGAGATATGACATCATACAAAAGTGGCCACCGGTAGGTCACTTGTCTTTGTTTAAAATATGTTTTCATATCCTGACACTAATTATTTATCCTAGGGTAAAACTTAAGGCCAAGGTCATCAACATGTCCAAAAGCAAAACCCATTCTAGGTGAAGAAAATGGACACTTTGAAAATCATAAAGTATGTTTAGGAGGGACTTCCTAATGTGAACCCCCATCCTAAGCTTAATGATAGGTATGAGGTTCTTCCCCTTTGGGTTGATAATTTTTTTGGTGATAATCTAGGTTACAACATGACACCTCATATGACAATACATCCTACATGGCATGCACACTGGGATAGGAAAATCAAATTCGAATTAAATGAAGGTGAAGATCTCATAGATGTTTATTATCATCAAATATTTCACCATATATTAGGGTGTTAAATTCTCCTCCATATTTTGGAAACATAGGAATAGTTCTAGGTATGTGGGTGTAACTATAGAAGAAGTATACCTCTAGGTTTAAAGGCTAGCTCCTTGAATATACCTTGAAATTCTTATCACCTACTTAACTAGTTGCTTGTGGAAAAAGAGATGTAAATTTGAATGAAATGAAAATAATCTAAGGGGGTGATACACTAGAAGGATTTCCATAATACCATCATACTTATTTCACTAAGAAACAAGATATACAAACTAGCTTCCAAGTCCTAAAAGATTATAACATCAATGTTTTAATATAGAGGTGATATACATGAGGCAATACAAGGTAAGTGAAACAAAGGGTATATTGCACACTCTAAGAATAATTATACACTTTAAAATATCCTAACACACTAGATACACTCTATATGACCTATTAAAATAGGAAATATTGCATAAACATGAGAATACAAGGAGAAGTAAGGATATAAGATTATCACTTGACATCATCATACATCACTTTGCAGACTTAGACAAATGTTCATGAACTCAAAAAAATACTTCCATTAAATTTTCAAAGGAAAATCACAATTTCATTCCATCATGGCTTCACCATACATGGTGTGGCATTAATTTACAAGAGACAACATGGCTACTACTTATAGAATTGCAGAGAGAGGAGAAGGGAATGAAGTCCAAGAGTCACTAGAACATGTGTCAAGATGAGAAAATAAGTTAAACATGGATGAGAGAGGAATATGAAATATACCATGTAATGTCTACTTGGACAATCATCCCTCAAAACATGAAACTCCTAAAATATAGCGTAAAACTCCTCAATTGCTTGCTCAAAAAATTACCTTCATCATTTGGCCTTATTGGATCGTCCCAAACTAGAGTAGGGATAGATATGATAATTAAAATAAGAGGGAGTGGTTTTAGACATTCTCCAACATGTATTGGTTTCATTCCTAATCATCAAGATTATTTTGGACATGAGTTATCACTACCTGTAACCCAAATAACTCCTCTTTCACTCACCCTCCACACTTAGCACCAAAGTTGGTCCTCTTTTTTTCAATTTAATCCATATATAGGAGTTTATGAAACCTATTAGGACCATTAATTGCCTTATATTCCTCATTAAAAATTTAAAAGGACTCTCACTTGAAGTTTTCACTCTCTCAATAGCTTGTTCACTATGCTAGTTTTGACTGGTTGAGATGAAGGCACTTACATAGAAACTTATGAGATTTTATGATGAATTAAATGGACATGAGAGGTTTTCTCAGGTCCCAAAATATATCCCAAAGTGAATTTCATCATTTTAATCTCCTTTGAACTTTAAAAACACCAAAAATTTTCAAGAAAAGCCAATTTCCATCGTATCTATATAGGTAGGGTAAAAATCAATATCATGGGGAGGATACCTGGAGATCCTTATACAACCTTCAATCATCTTTTAATCTATTATAGTCTATCTAGATGCATATTATCCTTTATTCTCCCAATTGGGTCACTACAAAGGGTTTCTAAGAGTTTAGAGTACTTTTACCCTCTAAGGATTATTCATATAGGTCTGACATTGGATTTGAAAACAAATTCCATAAATATAATGTTAAATATCTTATTCAATGTCTAATAACTCCTTATACTCCCATGAAAAGTCTCCATGTAGGTGTGGGCTCTCAAATTTTCCCTCTCGAGCTACTCATTCCATTCTGTGCAAGCTTGAGTTGGTCTGAGGCAGGAAATGACTTTACTATGTTTTCCTATGCATTAAAAAAGTTTGAACACACCTTATGTCTCCATATAAACCTATTCCAAGGCTTTGGAATTATCTCCTAGAACTAGAATGGTATTAGCACCCACTTAGCCATTAGGTCTAACTAAGACCTAGTAGGCCTAGCCTGCATATCTATGAGGTTAAGCCATCATGCTTGGATTCTAATATCTATTAGGTTTTTATTATGTTTATATATTTATATCATATTTCATGACATCTTATTTCAATGTTCTAATAGTATATACCCCACGTTCTTATCTTCTTTCCTCAAAACCTAAAGGTTTGCACCCTTAGGGAGTTACCTCTATCTGAGATAAAATATAGGGAGCTTCCCCTATTATTTCATAAAAATGAACATATGATGGGATTATGAAACTTTTGGGGACCCTCTATGTGAATTTTAGGGCTTGGTTTCATCTTTATCACCTCTAACTATCTCAAAACTCAAGACAAACTCATGGAGAATCTCATTGTGTAGGATTTATACATGTGTGTAGAATGTGGGTTGACATTGGGACCTTTATTTATCTATTCTCTTGTTTTTAGAATATCATATGATGGACAAAAAATTCAATAAGATCTAAAATGTTCCAACACTTATTTGTTCTTTGCTAACTCCCTCATTGTATACCTTGTATTTGACTTGATAGAGGTGATGGTTATGTTTCTATGTTTCTCCTTCCTATAGGTGTATATTTGGTCTTAGATATTGTATTAAATGCTAAAATATCCTAATGAATTCCTTAATCCATATTATAAATCACTTGTACCTATTCATACCAAGCTTAGGTTGTGCCATCAACAAGATCATAATGCTTCTAGTTCACTGTTAACTACAATCAACTATAGTTGACTACTCATGGGATAACAGAAGTTTTATATGTGTGTGTCCACCTTGAAATATATGTCACATAACATTTGTATCCTTATAGAATTTTTGGAATAAGCTTCCCATGGAAAATTGTTTATGTTTATAGGCCTAGTATCTATAGGTTTATAACATGAACTATTTGAGTACCTATAGTCAGGATGTAGGTGGATATTCTGAGGGGAAGGCACCTATAGGTGATGATTAAATTACTTATCTTGTCTTTAAACTCCTTCATTATGACCTTTTTACTCTCTCAACTCAATAATAACACTTAACATGAATGCATGCTCTTACATTGCTATCTTAGGGTGATGAGGTCACTTAGAACTTGAAATATTGTAGACAACACTGAATAAATACAATGAGTAAAAGTGTAACTTTGGATCCTTATAGCATGGACCCACATTAGCTAAACCACTCACTTATTATTTCAATATGTTACCTAGGATAGGGCTATAGGGTATGATCATTTGGATTGATCAAAAATCTATGTGACATCATCATATATTAACATCAAAAGTGCTCAAGGCTCTATTTTAGAGATTTTAGGAAACTTGTCCCCAAACTGAGTTCCTTCAATTTGAAAATGGTTTCTCAACTTTGCCTTATAGTATAGTTATTCACTCATGACTATCTTCCTATCTCCAACACCCTAATATCTCAAGAAGGTTTTAAAGCATGTCAAGACTTCTCCATATAACACCTTCATGCCTCTGTGTAAGACTATAGATGCACTCATAGTAGCATATAAGGTAGTGAAAGTAGAATGTAGACTATTTATATAATGTGATATTATAGGTAGTTATCAAGGTATCTCCATCTCCTTCAAACCTGTTTAAACATCCATCATACAACACTTCTAGATCTTTGTGGGGCCACCTATAGGTGGACATTTTTGTGTGCAAGTAGTGACTGTGAATATGGGTAATGTACATGGAATCTAACCTTATGATCTATCTTGGACCTTCTCACATTTTCCAAAAAAATCCTTTCAACCATGAAGTGTTTGAAACTAAATAATTGCTCATTTTCAACATGATTGATCCTCTCTATAACACATGTAGGTGCTCATTCATGATGGATGATTATGCATATGTGAGCGTTGGATATCATAGTCCATCATGTGTCATTTGGAAGGTTTGGATTTTTATATCATGATACAAGAAGATGTAAAACATATTTAAAATCTTCATATGCCTTCCATGAACATTTTTACACTTCAAGACAACATGATTGTAGTTGGAAGCTTGCAGGGAGCTAACTGTGTGCAACATATAACTATGTGTATAGTTTAATACATGATCTTGAGAGACTAAGATTGGAAATAAGATTATTTTTATGACATGAAAACATTAATTACATCATATCATATCCATTTTAAACTATTTTAGAGAAATAAACCTTTTGCAAGTGGTGAAATCTGACTGCTAGTCTACTAGTGACTGTTTCCTACAATTTGATTTGTTTGACCCATAAAATCACTTAAAATAATGAAACCAATAATGGGAAACATTAGATAAGGGATTCAAAATCCTATGGAATAAAATTAATCAATTGAGTTGTACATACTAGCTCAAACATGAGGAAAACCTACAGGGTGTGGGAAACACGAAGTAGAAATGGATTGTCAACTTGTTAAGAATGGTTCATAAAGTATATGTAACCATTACTCAAAATTAAAACATGAAAATGAATCATACTAATTTTAATATCCACCACCAAGATAATTTGACCTGAAAGTTCTCCTACTAGATGTACCATCTAAAGACTTGTTGACTAGTTTGATTACATAGTGGATCGATGGAGAGATGGAACAATTTTGGTATAATTTTGGCACTTTAAACGCTGATAAAGCATCTAAATGGAGTCAATAAAGCTGAAAGGTCAATACATAATCTTTTCCCACATTCCACTCTCTCCCATAGGCCATACAATCTTTGAAACTCCCTCTTTTCCACTTGTTTTCTTGATTTTTAGTTAACACCTATAATTTTTTGTTAGTACTAAAATTATTGATGAGGATTATGATATGGTATAACATGGGGGACATTGATAAGGAGTTTATAACACTTTTATAGCTAAGAAAACCATACCACTTCATTTAATGACCCATTGATGACCCCTAAATGACATCAAATGACACAAAGACTAAAATGAACTATGACCAAGGCTAGAAGCACAATAAATCACATAAAATGAACCTTGATACACTCGATGGCATGTTTTTAGACCTTTATATCAAGTTTTAGACTATAGAGGGTTGACCCATTTTGACTATTGGTAAAAATGGTCAACATTCATAATGATTTTCCATGGGTGGTATGATTGTTATGTCAAGACCAATAGCCTAATCTTGTCCAATGGGATATGGAGTCACCTATACATAGGTTTGACACAAAATATTCATTTGACATCACACTAAACACAAAGGAAAGACACATAAAACAAGAAACCCTAAATAAACATGCATATGTTTAACTAAAACACTTTTGGAACATAACATAATTGAAAGAGACACACACACACACACCTAATCTACTATTTACAAAACCTCACTCTTGAGGTGAAAAAAATATTATCATAACTCAACCAGGGTCAAAGATAGTTCCCCTTGCATCTTTGTCACTCCATGAAGGCAATATAGCATGAGAAGCATGCTTATTCTCAACCACTTGTATATGTGTCTGATCAAGAAACCTACCACCTTTATGCCTTCTTAGGCCTGCAAGTGAACTATTTGGAGCCTTCATGAATTTTATTCCTTTCTCTCTAAGAACATTGATTGGAGTTGCAATCCTCTTGATCATAGTTACATCTGATATGCTTTCCTCAAACTATAGATAGGAATGTATGACAACTGCCTTATCTTTGTCCTCTTTTAGGATAACATGTACTTGATGTTTGGGAGTATCAAGCTCTTTTTATTTATGATCCAATACCTATGAATATGAATTTACCTTAGATGGATTTCTTGACTATTCTTTAAGCACAACAAAATTTGTCTTGACCTCATTCTCCATGTTCATAACTTCTTGGGCAATAGCTTCATTAAGATCTTTCATGACTACAGACTCTTGATCAAAAAAATGACATTCATCCTTTTGATTAATGGAACACTAAACAACATGCTTGTTAGTCTCATTAGCAATCTTGACATCAGATATAGAATCTCTTGGAGAAAAATGAGTCTTACCTAACTTGTCAAATTATTTGCATATGGCATTAAACCTTTGCAATAGTTCATCCTCATTCATAACATGACACTCTTTTCCATGTTTGGTAAGACACTCAACATCATGTTTGTTAAAATAATTAGAAAATACATTAGAAATAGACCTCTTATAAGGGGAAGTAGTATTACTTAGTTGGTCAAACTCTTGACATATGGCATTGAATCTTTGTCATAGATCCTCCTCCTCTACCTCATGAGTGTCATCATCACGGGTAGATTCATCAATAGATAGGCAGAAAGACATCATTATTACCAATATGGTGATAAATTAATTCCCTAAACCTATCATCATCGTACTCATGAATCATGTAATTACCTTCAGCAACTTGTGAGAAAGAATGTTTGACACTTACCATCAGCTCCCTCAAATGGATCTTCATGCCTGATATAAGTGCCAAGGTTAGTTTACTAAAAGTATGCATAAGGATCATGATCATAAGCATCTACAACATATTCATATAGAAATAAGTTAGTTATGCCCTCAATGTTGGAATAATCACAACCATCCACACTAGATTCTTCTCTCTCATTGATCACACAATTCAAGTTAGAGCTTATTTCAGTGTAGGGTTCAATGTGAAACCTTACAAGAGGCTAAATTCTGATGGTCACCTTGGTTTCATGTGTTTTCCTAAATACCAAGAAGGAAAAATTAGTTGATAGATAGCCACCTATCTTGGATTTAAATTCTCCTCAAATATAGATTTCAAAATGAGCAGGACGGTCCACCACAATAATGTCCTAGAGGATAGGAAAACTAGGACAATCATAAAAGAAAACCTTAAATTTTTTTTATCAACCTTATTATCTTAATAGGTGCACCATCTAGTTGAATCACTCCTTAGTTTTGGGTTTTCTATTTTAGGCCCAAATTATCAACTACAACTTTGGGCATCACTGATGTAGAAGCACCATTATCAACTATGCAATTGTGGACTAGTTTATCACCCACTATGAGAGTGAGGTAGAAAGGTGAAGCCTTCTCAGTTTCAGTATATGGTTCAAAAATGTTGTTAGGGACATTTTTAACAGAAAAATGACCATGAATTTGACTTAAAGGTGAAGGAATAGTAGGAATAGAGGATAACTACTTTTGTAATAGCTCTTTTTAGTAAGGCATATGAAGGACATCCCACAAGAAGATAGATGCTTTGGCACTTTTCAAATATATATAGTATGTTTAGGGAATTAGTACTCACCTTCTCTTGAGTCCTTAGATGTAAATAAGTTGTTGAAACTTGAGGAATTGAGACACCATGTGCAGACCTTACCACATTCTGATTTTGAGAAGGTGCAGGAGTGTTTGGGACTATCATGCTTGCAACCATGCTTTGATATATTATAGAAGGATTCGATGAACTTGTGGGCAAGATATTTTAACTTCCTAGAGTCAATAATCATAAAACATAATAAATCAAGCTAGGAAGCATGTCAGTGATGTGTAAATTCATAATCATTTGAATCTTATCTCATATTTGACACATGTAATTTTGTTTGTCACTTGTAATATTGGATAATTTTGTGAGGAATATTGGGTCCTATACATGGTCTTAAAAATTAACTCACAAAGAGAAAACCATCAAGGTGGAATAAATGGGAAAATTAGGTAATAAAGGATGTTTGTAATAGGAATGAAAAGATAGTAATTTGTGAGGAGTGTCGGGTCCTATTCATGGTCTTACGAAGTAAATCACAAGTGAAATCCCAAAGGGAGTGATTAGTAAACAAAATAATATTTCTCAAGAGGAAATATGAAGGATATAGGGAATGAAAAAGGGAGTGTAAAAATCAAGACTTAGGTGTCTTATGAAAATACCTTAGGATACAAGAAGCATAATAAGGACATGAGAAGACACTAAGTGACTAGTGGTCGTCAATGTATAAAGGAAAACTATTTACTATCGACACAAAGCTTTGTAGGCAAATAAGCATGCTACTAAGATAAAATTATAAAGGTAGATAAGTATAAGAAAAATTAAAATGGACCTATCTTCCGATGACATGTTCCTCATTCATTAGGACCCCTTATAGAGCTATTGGTCTACTATGAAGATTGGTTACTTGCATGAGAAAGTAGGTAGCACTAAAATATTTTTTTATTCTTCTCTTCTAATCTACTAGCCTACCACACCCTAAAGGACCTCACCTCTATTGTGAGGCCAACTATATAATTTGAGATTTGATTAAAAGGAAGAGATGTGCTTTGAAACACGTCTTTCAGTGTGATTTAACTTTTAAGATTTTGAATATATTTGCCTTTTGATATCATTACCTTTTGTAAAATTATTTGAATTTTAAATGGTTTTTAAGGCTTCTTAAGATTCTTTCTCTATATGGATTTATAATGACCCATCATGAGAGATGAAGTGATACACATGAATAAGATTTAGGCTAAGGCTAAAGGAAGCTAAGTAACCAAAGACAAAGATTGACTAGGACACTTAAGCTTAACAATGAACCAGCATGTGATCTCAAGTCTCAATCGTGTATATGATTAGTTTGTTGAAAAAAGAAGGGAAAAAGGAGATCCAAAGTGCCTAGTGAAAGGAGATAATAATGAGACAAAATGTTTGCTAACTGATCATATGGTAAAAGGAGACAATGACCAAAGGGAATAGGGTTTACATAACCAAGTCATAATGATAATTATCTATGAAAAATAGAGATAAGAAAGCAAACATCCATGAAACAAAGTTTTTAGAAAAATTCAAGATATAAAAAGAAATCAATGATAAAGATAGAGAATCATATGCAAATATAAGTGATAATATAATAAAAAATATAGTAAAACAAGTAAGATCACCATATAAGATAAACAAAATTTGACATAATGTCAAATGATATGATAGATAGATAAAAGATAAGATTGGAGAAAATGTCTAATCCAAATGTAAATCATAAAGCACCATGTATGTGATCATAAATACTAGTAAATATATCCACATACATTATCCAAGACATTGGATAAATCTCTATGAAGTTGTATATGAACTAATGCTAATGTCTCATCAATATTCAATGAAAACTAAGTAAATACTTCTTTGGATACAGATAAAGATACCTCCAATCCTACTAGAGGAGGATGAGGGACATTCATCTTGAATAATAGTTGCATACCATGATTTTTATGATGTGGAGAAGTCCTCATTATCTCAAGAAATGGAGTTTGGGATGGGAAATTAGTGAGCTCCATAATGGGATCCCACTCATCATAACCCATATGAATGTTGTTAGATATAGGTGCATAATGATTAAGGAGGTCTTCTAAAGGAGGAACTGAAGTACATTGAAATTTATGTTGATATGGAGAAGAAGGTTTAGAACAAGGTTGTAAATCATGTTGTGATGATGAAGTAGTTGATTCAAGTTGATTTTGAGAATTGGTAGAAGAAGGGTTAGTATAAATTTGATTATCATTAGTATTAGAAGATGACATAAAAGTGGTAGAAATAGAATGGGAAGTGTTATCCAAGGAAGAATAAAAAATTGTATCATCAAAGGTTATAAGATCTTCTTGCCCCAACTCATTTAAATGAGTTAGAGAAGAATCTTGGATAACACAATATGTTTGAGATGAAAGAGGAGTGTAGATATGTTGTGAATCAATAAAAGTAACCACTCTTCACATATTAGTCATGCTAACCACATTATCTTCAGAAGTGGGTTCAAAAATACTTTATACATTATTTGTGGAAGGGGTGGCCTTGTCTTGGTTATCTTGAATAGGTTGGTGATTAGGTAAAGGGTCTTTGTAGATAGACAAATGAGCATTAACTTGATTTAAGGCTTGAGTTTTATCATTTGTTTTATATTCCTTGAGAGAATTCTCATGGGATTGTTGATTATTTTGAATGATAGAATCATAATAAAAATTAGGACCAAGAAGAAAGTCCATAGCTAAATTATGAAGTTGTCTATAAGACTCATGAGAATGACCCCAACTAGTGTGAAACCAACAAAACTTGTTAGGATCATACCAATATTTCATAGGATGATTAAGGTCAAGATCTTATGGGAGAGGCCTAGGTAAACACTTAATAAATTCATCTAAGGATAGAGTTTTATGAACATTAATGTTATTAGGTGATGATAATTGAGGATTAGTATATTTTTGAGAAGGAGGAGATGGTTTTGAAGATTGATTAAGAATGATAGCTTGAACATTGTGAATGGTATCATATGAATCAGTGACAACATAATTAGTAACATTGTGATTCTTGTTTCTAACAATATATGAGGACCTATATAAGGTTGGGGTGGCTTGAATTGATGCATCGATAAATCTTGACATTTAGCTTGGTTAATGGCCTCCTCCAAGGTATGTGAAGAAAGGGTGCAAACTTGATATTTTAATTTAGGAAATAGAGAATTGGTAAAGAAATGAAAAAGAATGTCATCAACCATGTTATGTTCACACTTGTTTGACAAAGTCTTCCATCTTTTAACAAAGGCTTGATCAGTTTCATTTTTGAGTTGTTTGTAATTTATGAAGTGGGCCAAATTATTTTTAGGGAGATCACTAGTTTGAAATTCCTGCACTAAAGCATTCACTAAATCTTCTAAATTAGTAATGAAATGAGTTTTAAGTTTATTGTACGAATCCAAGACATCACCCATGAGGGTTTTGGATAGGAGCTTGGTAGCAGCAAAGGTGTTCAATTTGACCTAATCCTTATAAATATTTCTAAATGTTTTAAGATGAAGAGTAGGATCAGTTGATCCATTATAATAAATTAAAGGTGTAATACCTCCTATATCAATGTTAGTAATTTGAGTAGTGAGAGGTTCATTTTAGATATGATTAGTGGTGTTTTTGACTAATGGAGGTTGATGGATGAGATTTCCTTGATAATATCAAAGAAGAGGAGAGGGAACATTTTAGTTATGTGTGCCTAAATCCATTGGTTGAGTATGCGATTGAATATTAAGAAGGTGGTTTTACATTCTCATCATTTGATTAGTATTATGATATTGAAAGGTGCTCATTTGATTGAGAGTCTCTAATAATAATTGATGTGTTTGATAAGAATTATTAGAAGCATCAGGTTTGGTATTGGTGTTGGTATTAGTGGCTTGGGTACCACTATTGGTGTTGATAGGAGCTTGAGAGGAATTGTGAAAATGTGAAAGACTAGTGGTAAAATTTTCTTATGTAGAAAAAGATGGATTAGTGAATGGTTGAGAGGAAAAAGTACAAAAATCACGATTACATTAGGTATTAAGCAAAGTGTTAATGGAAGGATTAAGGATAGTAGATCTTAAGAAAGGCATATTAGATGTAGAACTTGCCATGTTAGTGGATATACTAGGCATGGAGGTAGAAGAAGTTAAAGAAGAAGAGGTCATGGTATGAGAAGTTGTCATAATTGAAGGAAGAGGTTGAGAGTCAAAGAAAGTGGTAACCCCAAATCTAGTCAAGAATGTAGGATTAGGTGAATGAGGCTCTTCGGTATGAAAACTAGTCATAAGACTGTAAATAGTAGAAGGATATTTTCCTTGATGTTGAGGAAAACTGAAGATAAAGAAAAGAATTTAGGAGTATACTCTAACTCAGGTTGGTCCTTTAAGGAAAGAAGAGGATTATGATGTGAAGAGGTATTATGGGGGTCCCATAGTTCATTGTTCATGTGGAAATATGAACATTACTAACATCAAAGAAATGACCCCTATTCTATCTATGGGGAACCCTATGAGGATTGGTAAAGTTCATCATGTCCGTTGATTGTAACTTAGTGTCACCTTCAAACAAAAATTTCACGATAAAGGGAAAGGAAGAAAGATGAGAAGGCAAAGAACTTGGAAGTGATACAAATAGTATAGGGTTGGCTGGGTCGACCTAACATAGAAATAGGGATTGTAAATTGTATAAGGTCAACTAGGTCAATCCAGGATAGTGAACAGAGGCTAAAAAAAGAGATAATAGGGTCTATAGATAATACAGGGTCAACTGAGTTAGCCTAGTACAATAGATAAGGAAGATTAAAAAGCTTATAATAGATTATGAATTTAAAAAAGATAAATTTTACAAGTAATGAAAAGAGTAATAACAAAAAGGAAAAAAATAGTCAATTAGATTAACGTTGACCAATCTAATTGAGGCACACAAAACAAAATGTTTCACTAACACTGGTTAATGCAATTTTTTTCACACACAATTGAGCAAAGAGTAAAAGTAAAATCTAGCTAATTGGTCAACCTAACATATTTATTAGATTATTAAGATATGATTTTAATTGTGAAATAAAGTTGGCTATAATCAAGGAAGTAAAAATCAATCTAAGGATAGTTTTAGGTAGTCTAGATTGAAAGAGATTTATAATGGTAATGATACAAGCTTGGTATTGGGGCCTACCCCCTCCCTTCACACACTGCAATAATAAGGGTAACGGGTACTTATCTATAATATACCATTAACCATGATTTATACTTGACTAGAACATCAAGTTGACTTCTCCCTTGGTGATGAAATCCAAGTAGGTTGGCATTGGGTAGTCAAATGTTAAAATGCATGTTTAGATTTTATGATTTGGTTGTGTGTGCATATAATAGAAATATTAAAACTAAATTGTTAATTGAAAACCACCTAATTATACTATGTGATCTATTCTAAGTATGCAGACAACAATAAAATAAAGTGTGAGCTAATTACTAACATATAAGGTTAATTCCAACTTTGAAACAAGGTAGAGTGTTGACACTATATCCTAAAAATAGAAAATAGGGTCAACAAGGTGGAGCCTATATTTTAGAAGTGAGGTTTGAAAATGAACAGGGTTGACAGAGTTGACCTAGTTATTTATATAACACATAGAACACATAACTAGGTTGACAGGGTTGATCCAGTTAACTATGCCAAGTTAGTTTTGAAGACTGCAAACTATGAAAGTAAAGATATTAAATAAAGAGACAAAAAGATAAAAAGGAACCTTGGTGGATTAGAGATGTAGATAATGAAGATTATTGTTCAAGAACCTTGAGAAATGCTTGAAAAACATGATAATTAGGTCGAATAGGTTGATTAATCTATGCAGGGACCTATTGTTGAGTGCATAGAAATGTATAGGGTCAACTAGGTCAACCAAGTAGTCTGGATTGGATGTTTGAAAATTTGAAAACTTATACTAGATCGATCCATTTTCTTGTTCGTGAAAACCTATGCATATAAATTAGAATTGGGTTGATAGAGTCGATCCAGTATGAAAGATATATGATGAAAATAATGATAAAAAGAATGAAAAGGAGATAAATAAATCTTGCAAGGGTTAGTTCATGTCAAGTTCACCAAAATGTATGCAATAAAAAATGCATCATGTTTATAAATCAATCCTGGCTCAGAGAAGACGGAGCATACCTACACTTGTGATTGGGAATACATTTATTAAGTGGGAGCATGACCAATATGGGGATCTGCTAGACCTAATTAGGGTATCACTTGTCATAATACACCATGCTAGAAAGGGTTATAAAGCCTATTGTCTAATAGAATCACACAATAACCCTAAAAGAGTCCTAATGTTTAAATGTTCACTCTATTCCAATAAACAAAAAATTAAATCTAATCTAATGTACACTAAAGCTTTTGGAACAAAGTAGGGGTTAGAAATAAAATAAAACACTAAACTAAACATGGATATAAGACATATACTCACATTAATGTATATGCAATTCTAATATATGGGAGAGAAGCAAAACTACATTATCTATCTACTCTTATAAAGGGGAAATAAATTTAAGAAGACTTACCTTGAAGATGAACCCATCGAGTCTCAATATTTCCCTTGGCTAAGGTGATTTGTAAGATATTTTTGTGGTATGTAAGGATAACAAAGATAAATCAGCTCTAGGATACACAACCTATCTATGCATCCAAAAGACTTATTCACAAGACAAAACCCATATTCTCCAAAGAAAGTATGAAACCCTAAGCTTTATTTCTCAAGTAGAATGGTCAATAAGCAAATGTTCATTCACACTTATTCTTATTTTCTTCTTTATTCTCAAATGGTTGGAAATGAACTTGTATATATAGGTAGATCTTGCCCTAAATCCTCTAAAAAATGTTGGTTCTACATGGTCGACCTAGTCAACCCTGTATATTTTTGGGAGATAATTCACTAGGTCTTGAGTTATGTTAGCCAAGGGATAACAACCTCAAAGAGTGAAAAATACCCCTAAATAGTACAAGGTTAAGCCAATTGACCTAGTATAGTTGACTATCCAAAATGGAATTAAGGCAAGAAAAGGAGGATAAAGCATGACAAATGACTAGAATGGGTAGGATTGAGAAGAATAACCTTAAGGTAAATGGGTTTAGGAGATAAGTGTGTATATAAAAAGTGGAAAAAGGGACAATAATCTTATGAAGCACTAATGGTCTGCCCACCCCTTTCCTAGTGTACCCCTTAAGGCATGCACTCAAAGAGATTGAGACTCAATGGGTTCCTTCAAGATACAAATTGTTAGTAAGTGATAAAATTTAAAAATATTATTTTTATACATAGGCCACCCTGTTAACCTTCCTCTTAACCCTTTGCCTAACCCTCCTCTTAACCCTTTGCCTAACCATCCTATCCCTCCTATAGTTCCACAAGATCCCATAGGAAATCAAGAGGATTTAGATTCACATATAGTGGAAAATAAAATTTAAATTGAGAAAATAATGAGGGACCCCACTTCCACCAACACCCACAATACCTATCTAACTAATACCCTAGAGTTGATATTAGGTTAATTTAACTTGATAACAAGTCAAACTGATAGATGCACATCATATAGGGATATATGTAAGGCTCAATATGATGAAAAATTATAAACACATGATGTGAAGAACAAAGATATAACAAAAGATAAAAATTTGGCCTTATTCATTGACCTAGCCACTATTGTACCATTTCCACTTACCATTAAATGTTTTCTATCCATCAATGCCAACATAACTTGATTAAAGCCAATTTATAGGATCAATGGTGGATGGTATTTTATTATCCACCATGAATAACCATGAGGTCCCATTGTATTTTTGGAGGAAACTCTACTATGAGTTTGTCCTCAATGATATTCCAAACTATTTTAACTATTGTGAGTTTTAAGGCCAAGAAAAAGGCTTTATGTAGGATTGATTAGGTGTAGGTTGTGTACCTAATCATCCTGTAAGGATCCCTACCCAAAAACCACTTCATCTTGAGATTCCCTATGGTGAAGGAGGTCATGGATATTAACACTCTACATGCACTTAGTGCACTTACTAATACACTTATTTAGCATATGAATAGGATTTCAAAAATCAATGTTGAAGATACTCTACATAGTATTTGTACCCGACCCCACCCCTATAGATCTTATGTTGCTATCTTCATTGGAGCTTTAGATTATGATGGTTTTGATTTAGAGGGATTGGTTTATATACTCTTAACTAATGATTTGTTGGCATGCACGTTTGGTGTGCACACATTGGCTGCTACATGCATGCAAGTATCTTTTATATAAATTTCATGTTAAATGTAAGTTATATTTACAAATTTAAAATATAAAAATTAAGTTACACATTAATTTAATAATATATATGTTATTAGATTATTGCTAGCAAAGGCACCCTATTTTAGCATTAATGTTATATCCTTCTCTCCTTTGTAATAAGTTCTAGGATCTTCAAAACTTGCAACCTTTACCCAATCAAATAAAAAAAATATATGCATGAACTATAACAATGTATACTAAGTATAAATTGATAAATAATTAAAAATAATGACTTATATATTCAAAAACTAAGTACTTCCACCTAGAATCTTATATATTTTTTAAAAATAAATAAATCTACCTACTCAAACTATGCATTTTCAAAGATTAAAAAAACACATAGATTTATCAAAAATCATGTTCTCTAATCTATGACATGTTTTTAAATTAAGTTCAGATCCTCCAAGCCTAAAACTAAGGTAGTTTTGGACATAAACTCATAACATTGAAAGTTATATGCTTCAAAAGGACATGTGCCCTTCTGTAAAGGTTGCAAACCCTTTACAAAAGGGAACTCTCCCTTTGAAAAGGGCACATGCCCTTTGTAAAGGGATGCACACTATTTACCCCTTTAATAAAGTGTGTGTGTGTGCCATTCTAGAAAGCGAATAAAATCTTTAGGATTGAGAATGACCCATTTGAAATATGGCTCATTTTTATTTCAATAAGAGTGTGTGTCCTTTTATAAAGAGAACTTGCCATTTATAAACAATGAAAGGTTATCTAAAAATGACGCCCTTTTTGTCTCCAAAATTTGTGCATTCACCTTGTAATTTTATTTTTTTTCCTTAGATTCTTCTACCAGGAGTACCATATCATCCCTAATAATGTCCCATTACTCTTGAAAAAAAGCCTTTGGAAATTCGTTAGGGCTTGGGTCTTTGTATTTGTCCATGGAAAAAACTACCTACCTAATTTCCTATATTGAGAATGGATACATTAATATATTGTTTAATATTCCATCATAAGCTTAGGCATAAACCTCAAATTACAATTCTATGTAGTGAGGTTAGAAGCATATGGGAAAGATAACAGTGATTCAAAGAAACTCACTACCTTAGTTCTAATTTCAAAATTCAACTCAATCTCTCTATCATTCCTATCTTTCATTATCTAGATGTGGTTATTTATTCATCTTGACCAAGTTGAGTTGTGGAATAATTTGGTGTTCTTATTCCCTTATTTTAGCTAGTTCTCCCTAGACTTTTTTCACTAGTGAAGATCTTCTCTAACCCTGAGTTCTTCCAACTCATCCATAAGTGATTTTTATTTCTCTTAAGTTTCAACATCCATGCCAATAGAAATTGTAGCTATATTTAATGCCTATAACTCATTTTCCACACCTGTGATCTATTCAAATATGTTCTTCAGATGTTATCTTTTCTAAGTCATAGGCATTTCTTTATATATTTTTAAAAATTTACAAATATTAACATTTTATATCCTATCACATTAATGTTAAGATGTGAAGTCACTATTCATGAATCACTATTCATATGCACTATTCATTGTCATGTGGCCTAATGGTGATGTGGCTAGGTGATGACTTAGAATGACCCATGGTGGGTGGTATGGCTCACATAGCATCTTTGAAAGTCAAAAGAGGAGGTGCAAGAAGGTGAGGCACATTTCTCCACTAAGTCACATAGGTTGGCTTGTGGAAAGCATGTGAGGACATAATGATAGTGGATCACATGTTTATAATTTAGGCAGGTGTAGTGGGATGCAATTGTCTATGGGATCCTGGTAGGTGAGGTCAAAAGTGGGAATGTTTTGACTCACACATGGGTGCTCATCGAAAGTGGGAGTCAAGGATCACTATGCAAGATTGAAGTCACATGCGGAGTGGGATATAGAACATGAGTGTGCACATGGTATAGTCATGTGGGCATGATGAGATGTCAATCAAATGCTTGACCTTGCACATGAGGGGACTTGGTTCCCTACTCATAAATAGTGCTCCCACATGGAGTATGGCACAATTTTCTCCTCTCTCTCTATTTTCTCTCTATGTTGTAAATGATATTTAATAGCAAGAGCTCTCCTTTGTAAATTTATCCTATTAAAGGATATATGTAAGCCTTAGCTTGATTGCTTTGAGGTTGGATCCTATAGGCTATATTATGCTTCGTTCACAACCTGAATGCTTTAGTTGGAAGCATTGAGTGCTTTGTATGGAAGCACTAAAGGAGTTACTATGGAAGAGCTATTATAGAAGAGAGTGATGCTAAGTTTATTAATGAAGCCTATAAGATACCATTTTGCTCATGGTTTTTCCTTTCACATTGTAAGGTTTCCACATAATCTTTGTGTAATGTGTCCTCTTGCTTGTTTTTATTTTTGTAGCTTATATTATGCATTTATTTCCTTGAACTATAGGATATAGTTCATTGATATAACATGTAGTGTCTAGAATTTATTCCTAATATCTTATATCAAAGCCATGGTATTATATTGTTGGTTGATTGTGTGCAATGTGAAGCTACTATGGTAGAAGACTTGGAGATTAAAGAAGAAGAAGAAAAGTTTATTTTTGGTCAGTATCCCTCTATGGAGTATGGTGGAGGATCTCTTGGTGAAGATCCTAATCTCTTCATGTTTATGAGGAGAATCCCACATAAGAGTTAGAGGAGAAAGCTTAAAAATGTTTTCCAAACAAGTTAGTAGCCTATACAATATTCTTGTTGAATATGAAATAACTCTACAGCTTGAGGAGCAAGTTGGACTCCTTTAGAGGAGGTGGTAGACAAGGCATGACCTTGTAGTTCTTGGAAATAAAAAAGGGTTTTTGATGTGGTATCCTACTAACCACATGCTTTTAGCTAAGATGCTAAATAAAAATCAATGCAAAGGAAAGAGGTACAAATAAACTTGAAGATGTACCTATTTTGAAGTAGTTGAGGAAGAGGAAGATGCAGATGAACAAGTGAGACCTAGTGTTTCCAGAAGGAGAAAGATAGTTTTGACCATTTGACTCAGGATGCTGAAGTGTTGTGTATATAATTATGGTGATTGGACAAGTAAATTGATGCATGGAATAACACTATAGGCACATGATTTGGTGTTTTGGAAACATTTGAAAGAGCAGGGTGAATTTCAAATGCTATCTCAAAAATTTGGTAGGTGTAGTGATGCACTGATTAGTTTAATGACTTCCTTAGAGCTGTGATTAGTCCACTTGTATCATGATGATAGATGGAGGCTATGTGGAGAAGTTTGGTTTTGACTTATGTGAGATCTTCTCTCCTCACTACTATTAAGAGTGCTATGTGCACTAATTGTTCAAGAAGATGGAGTAACATTATTTTGACATGGTGATATTTCTTAGGGAGAGATAAAGAAAAAAATGAGGTAAAAAATAGTTGTTTTGCATGTTAAAGAAGTCATTATACAAGGTTGTGTAGGCACAACACATGTAGTATAAGATATTCAATACATTCATGGAGAGCCAAGAGGATATCAAATGTTGTTGCTATGTGTTGTGACATGTTGGATGCTAACCCTAACATGATCACTATTTTTATGGCTTAGTGATAAGGACATGATGAAGGTGGTATGAGGAGAAAACCAAGGATGAAGATGCACAAGGATGGGAAAGCAAGGAAGTACCCCACTTCTTACATTATTGAGTCATCTTCCAAGGAGCATCCTATAAAAGTGGATAAGACAAGTTATTGTGTCTTGTGTATTGGATCCATTAGGAGTTAAAAGCCTCATAATTCCATGGTGAGCAACTGGGTATTCCCAAGCATTAAGAGTTGTGAGTAGTTCATGGCAGAATCCCATTGGTAGATTTGTCTATGTGTGGAGAAGTGATTGGTCACTTCAATGCTGTAATATTCTATTGAGGAGTAGATGCTAACAAAGTAGTTCAGGGAAAACCATTTTTAGTAGTGCAAGAAAACTTCTACTAGGTTTTTGTTAGGGTAACAAAAGGCATAGATGAGCAATTGGTTAAAGAATACTCGTGTGGTAAAATCCTATGTATATTGACTTCAAGTGGGAGAATGTTAGGATGTGAAGTCACTATTCATAAATCACTATTCATAGGAAATATTCATGGTCACTATTTATGGTGATGTGGCTTGGTGGTGATGTGGATGGTTAGTGATGTGGCTAGGTGATGACTTGGCATGACCCAAGGTAGGTGGTATGGCCCACAAAGCATCTTTGAAAGTCAAAAGAAGGTGATTGAAAGAGGGGCACATTTCTCCACTAAATCACATGGGTTGGCTTATGAAAGCATGTGAGGACATAATGTAGATCACATGTTTCTACTTTAGGCATGTGTTGTGGGGTTCATTTGTCTATGGGCTCTTGGTAGGTGAGGTCAAAAGTGGGAATCTATTGACTCACACATGTGTGCACATGAAAAGTGGGAGACAAGGATCACTATGCAAGATTGAGGTCACATTTGGAGTGGGACATATGCATATGGGAGAGCACATGGTTGTGTAGATGGTGTGGTCAAGTGGGCATGATGAGATGCCATTCAAAGACTTGACCTTGCACATGGGGGGACATGATTCCTTATTCATGAATAGTGATCCCACATGGATTATGGCATAATTTTCTCCTCTCTCTCTATTTTATCTCTATGTTTTAAATATTATTTAATAGCATGATTTCTCCTTTGTAAATTCATCCTGTTATAGGAGCTTTCATGCTTGGAGGTTGGATCTTATAGGCTATATTATACTTGGTTCACAACTTGAATGCTTTAGATGGAAGCATTGAGTGCTTTATATGGAAGCACTGAAGGAGTTGCTATAGAGGAGATATTGTAGAAGAGAGTGATGATAAGTTTATTAATGAAGTCTGAAAGCTACCATTTTTCCCATGGTTTTTCCTTACACATTGCAAGGTTTCCATGTAATCTAATGTGTCCTCTTTCTTGTCTTTGTTTTTTTTATCTTATCTTCTACATTTATTTCCTTGCACTATAGGATATAGTTCATTTATTTAACATGTAGTATCAAGACTTTGTTCCTAACATCTGATATTAGATCCATGGTGAAAAACTCCATGTCTGAGTGTTTTTTGTTGTTGGTTGATTGTGTGTAAGGTGAAGCTACTGTGATAGGAGGAAAGACTTGGAGATTAAAGAAGAAGAAAAAAAGTTTAATTTTGATAGGTATCTCTCTATGGAGCATGGTGGAGGATATCTTGGTGAAGATACTAATCTCTTGATGTTGATGAGGATAAGCTTTCATAAGATTTTGAGGAGAAAGCTTAATAAGCTTTGCCAAACAAGTTAGCATCCTATATAGCTATTCTTGTTGAATATGGAGTAACACTATAGTTTGAGGAGCAAGCTGGACTCCTTTAGAGGAGGTGGCACTTAAGCAAGAAATAAAAGGGGTTTTGATGTGGTATCCTATTGACCACATGTTGCTAGCCAAGACGCTAAAGAAAAATACGTGTAAAGGAAGTAGGTATAGATAAACTTGAAGTTGTACCTATTTTGAAGTAGTTGGGGAAGAGGAAGATAAAGATGCAGATGAAAAAGTGACACCTTGTGTTCATGGAAGGACAAGATTAGTGTTGACCATTTGACTTAGGGTGCTAGAGTGTTGTGTATATGATTGTGGTGACTGGCTAGGTAAACTAACGCATGGACTAACATAGTAGGCACATGAGTTGGTATTTTGGTAAAATTTGGTAGAGTAGGGTGCATTTTAGATGTTGGCTCAAAAAACTTGGTAGGTACAGTGATGCATTGAGTAGTGTGATAAATTCCCTAGAGTTGTGATTGGTCCACTTGTATCATGACGATAGCTGAAGGCTATATGGAGAAGTTTGGTTTTGACTTCTATGAGATCTTCTCTCCTCACTACTATCAAAGTATTATGTGCAAAGTTTTTTTTAAGGAGATGGATTAACATTATTACTACATGGTGATCTATCTTAGGGAGATATAAAGAAAAAAATGAGGCAAAGAGTTTCTATTTTGCATGTGAAAGAAGTCATTAAATGGGGTTGTGTAGGGGAAGCACATGTAGTACAGGATATTAATACCTTCATAGAGAGCTAAAAGGATACTGATGTTTTTTTATGTGTTGTGACATGTTGGATGTAGACCCCAACATGATCACTATTTTTATGTCTTAGTAACAAAGACACGATGAAGGTGGTATGAGGAGAAAACCAAGGATGGAGATGTACAAGGATGGGAAAGCAAGGAAGTACCCCACTTTTTACATTATTGAGTTGTCCTCTTAGCATCATCCTATAAAAGTGGAGAAGACATGTTATTGTGTCATGTGTATTGGATTCATAGGAGTAAGAAGCCTCGTAATGCCATGGTGAGCATTAAACCAAGTATTCCCAAGCATTAGGAGTTGTGAATGGTCATGGAAAAATCCCATCAAGAGGATTGGTATAGGTGTGGATAAGTGATTGGTCACTTTAGTGATGCAATCTACTATTGAGGAGCAAGTGTTGGTGAAGCCATTCAGGGCAAAGAAGTTTTAGTAGAGAAAGAAAACTTCTACTGGTTTTATGTTAGGGTCAGTAGAGGGCATGGATGAGTAGCTGGTTGTAGAATAATTAGGTGTGGTAAAAGCCTATTTATATTGACTTCAAGTGGGAGAATGTTAGGATTTGAAGTCATTATTCACAATCATGATTAATGAATCAGGCTATTTATAAGAACTATTCATGGTGATGTGGCATGGTGGTGATGTGGATGGTTAGTGATGTGGTTAGGTGATGACTTGGCATAACCCATGATGGGTGGTATGGCCCACAAAGCATCTTTGAAATTCAAAAGATGAGGTGAGATAAAGAGGGGAACATTTCACCACTAAGTCACATGGGTTGGTTTGTGAAAGCATGTCAGGACATAATGATAATGGATCACATATTTCTACTTTAGGCATGTATTGTGGGGTATAGTTGTCTATGGGTTCCTGGTAGGTGAGGTCAAAAGTGGGAATCTTTTCAGTCACACATGTATGCACATGAAAAGTGGGAGACAAGGATCACTATGCAAGATTGAGGTCACATGTGGAGTGGGACATAGCACATGGGAGAGCACAGGGTGTGAATGGTGTGGTCAAGTGGGAATGATGAGATGCCATTCAAAAGCTTGACCTTTCACATGGGGTGACATGATTCCCTATTCATGAATAGTCCTCCCACATGGAGTGTGGCATAATTTTTTCCTTCTTCTCTATTTTATCATTATTTTTTAAATGGTATTTACCAACATGAGCTCTCCTTTGTAAATTCACCCTGTTAGAGGATCCATGCAAGCCTTTGGTTTGCATGCTTAGAGGTTGGCTCCTGTAGGCTAGATTATGTTTGGTTCACATCCTGAATGCTTCAGGTGGAAGCATTGAGTGATTTATATGGAAGCATCAAAGGATTTTATATGTAGGTGCTATTTTAGAAGAGAGTGATGTTGGGTTTATTAATGAAATCTAAAAGCTTCCATTTTGCCCATAGTTTTTCCTTGATTATTGCAAGGTTTCCACATAATCTATGTGTAATGTGTCCTCTTGCTTGTCTTTATTTTTATAGCTTGTATTCCACATTTATTTCCTTGCACTATAGGATATAGTTCATTGATCTAACATGTAGCATCAAGACTTTATTCCTAAAAATCAAGAGCATTGTTCCACTATTTTAAGTAATTCATGTAATATCAACCACATGATTTCAAATTTGAAGGAGCATTTGAAAGGGTCTCTATATATAAGAATCCTAAGTTCCATAGGGGCATGACCAAATCCAAACACTGGGAGGATATTACTTTTAACAACATAATCTTTGTCCATATCAGTTGGTGATATCATTAAATTATCCAAACTTTCAAAAAATGTCATAGAAACCTAACCACTTATTTGTTCATGAAAAAAGGCCATTCTTTATCACCATATCAGCCAACCCATTAGAGGAAATAAACATAAAAAATTAAATCTATGATCAGGAATATCTTTGAATGCCACCACTCTTATCATCATTAGATAATATGGCAATTAAATCCCTCTAAACACATACTTGTCTCCTGATGAGATATTCATTTTCTTAGACATATCCTCCCAAAAATGTTTCTTCAAGATTAGATAATTTTGGCCATAGACATTGAAGAGGGAAAAGAAAACATCAGAAGCCTAATTAGATACTTTACATAATTTCCAACTAGAACAAGGTCTATTTTCTTCCACCAGTACAAAGGATGGGGACTAAATCACTGCCAAATAGCCTAATTCCCTACTAGCATCTAAGAAGATCCCTTCCCATTTATTATAACTTTTTGTCAGGAGGTTTTCAGCTTGCACCTTACTTAATTTTGTCTCTTGAAGAATGAGATTATCAGGGTTACAAGATAGAAGAAGACACTGCATATTTTGTTAAGGGAATTTAGGCCCCTAACATGTTAGGATTTTAGCTTCATTGAATTGAAGGGTGTAATTCCACCCCTCCTTATTGACCTATAGAAACATTTTATTGTGTTTTATTTACCAGTTGATACTTCAACCATTACTACTTGTTTAGTGGATTTGTTCCCCTTTTTACTAAGTTTTCCACAATTTGGTTGAGAGAGCCTAAAATAAGTTTTTGAAATACATTTTTTCAACATTGGATAATTTTGGCCATAGACATTGAAGATGGAGAAACAAACATCCAAAGTCCAATAAGATAATTTACATAATTTCCAACTGGGACCCAAGTATCTTTTCTTCCACCAGTATAGAGGAGGGGGACCAAATAAATTCAAAATAACATAAGGTCCTAGTAGCATCCAAGAAAATCCCTTCCCATTTATTTTATCATTAGGATCACAACTTCCACCTTACCTAATTTTGTCTCTTCAAGATTGAGAATAACATGGTTAGAAGGCAAAATAAGACACTTCACTAATATTAAACATATTTTGTTAGGTGCATTTAAGCCCCTAACATTCTAGGAGATCATCTTCACCAAACCGAAAGGGGTAAATTCCACCCTTACCTTGTTGAAATATAGAATTTTTAATTGTTTTTTGTTTACTCGTTGAGACTTCAACCACTACTACTTCTTTAGTGGATTTGCACCCCCGTTTACCACAATTGGGTTGAGAGAACCTACAATCAATTTGTCAAATAGAAAGGATCTCCTTAGAATTGAGATCTTCCTTTGACTCACTTCCATATTTCATTTCCAATATGGGGCTCCTTGACATCTAATTTAGATTGAAAAGGTTCTCTTTGTTTCTGAAAAAATCTTCATCAACTTAAGTATTTGCTTTAATAAATTTAGTAATCTTTTGTGATTCTACAACAATGAACTTACAACCTTACAACAATGAATTGGAAAGAGAAGCTTCCATTTTTCATATTTATTAATCCTTGCCAAAGGAATGAACTAATGAATTCATTTGGGCAAATAATTTCTATATTCTAATTAATTCATTTTTAATAAGACATATTAATTTAAATATTATAAAGTCTGGCCATAAACAATTAAAGCATATTCCTACATATGTTATTTAAAAATATTCTCCTTAAATTTAATGCATTTATCAATTTGTCAAATTTTACATAAATAAAAAATATCTTCATACCCAATAAAACTTAAAAAAAACACAACTTTCAAAGCAACTCCTATAAGTGGACCCCAATGATTAGTCCATCAAAAAAACAAAAAAAAGGTAAAAACAAAAAAAAAAAACAAACAAACAACAAACAAACAAAAAAAAAAACGTCTTCATTTGTTTTATCTTTCTTCAAGCGGAGGTTGACACTTAAACAATATGATGGTCACATAATTTTAACACTTTACGTCAGTGGTTGGTGTATATAAAGCAAAAAAATGTAATTCCTGACCTATCATGGCTTTTATGATAAAAATTTGGACACACCCTATCCATCAGAATTTTCCCTCGAGTGTTGGTTGAGCAGCTTGATTTTTATCAAATATGAAGAACCATTTTTCAGTGTTGATGATATCATGCATCATTTTCCTTCAATTTACACAAGTACAAAAATCCGACGTGCATCCTCATGTCAATTTGAAAAATTGTAGATTGTCAGCCACTACGGCATTCCATGTGAAGTTTTAATCACCATTTTAGGTCATATATTTTCAGTATTGGACTTTTCTTATTGATTATTTTTTAGTTATAATTTTTTAGTATTTAATTCCTAATGTTAATATGTTTAATAAGATTTGATCACCTAATTTTTTATTTATATTTTTTTTATCAACATTTTTAATTATGTTTATCAATGTTTAATGTAAACATATATCAATATCTAATATAAATATATGTAATAATTTTTTATAATTTTTTAAAATTATATTTAAGTATCTTCAATATTTAATCACAATTTTATGTGTGTATGTGAAAGAGAAGGTATATATATATATATATATATAAATTTTAAAATTCCTATCTTAGATTTTATACATATTATAATAATTAATAATTTCATTTGTTTTTCCACTAATTTTTCATTAGTTAGTGATAAATGACATTAATTTAGTAATAACATATTTACATTATTTGTATTTTTAAGTTTAAATTATTAAAAAAATGTTACATTATAAATATACATGTAAATTCAAGTACAAATAATTTTCAATACAAAAATAAAGACTAGATACTACATGAATCTTGTTTTCAATGATTACCCTTACATCGATATTCAAGACTTAAATATTAGATAATTTTCCTCCATTCGTAAAACATATACTTTTCCCTCCATTTCTTTCTAAATAACCCACTAAGGGAGGGCTTGTTTGACCATTGATGGAAGAGGAGAGTGCATCAAATAGTCTTTTTGGATCTGTCCCAAATTTTGACATTTGAAGCAATTGAATGGAAGCTTTTCCACGTCTATTCGTTGCTCCCATGACCTACCTTGGGATTTAATTAAAATGTCTTCAAGAGTTCATTCATCAAGGTCCATAGAAACATAAATCCTCGTGTAAGAAGGTAGAGAGCCATCTTTAATTATAATATAAACTTAAATGAACTCGCCAAATAACCACCCAATTTCCATCAAGCAATCAGCTCCAAGTATTTCGTGGGTATTCCAAACAGTCAAGGATCCATATTGGGTACCATCCTTACTTATCTTTTGATTAGTCAAAATTAGGGATTCAATTTTTCTACTAGAGCCTTGCTCCATCCATTAACCAATGTCCCCCATCAAATATTTCTTGCTTCTTTTCATACTTAAGACATATCGTGACCAAGAATTGTTTTGGTGGGAATTAGGCTTCAATATCATTCCCCAAAATTTTTTTTATCCCATAACTTCAGAACTCATATCATCGGTCATTTCCTCCTAAATTTCCATATGAAACATTTTTCCCCCGAAGCCTTTGGGTTTAACAAAAACGTTTCATCTTCCAACATCAGTTCTTTAACATTACTAACTCTAATTCCAACCTTACCTTACTCATCCTCATGGATTCATTGATTGGGTGAATTTTATTTTCTTCCATCACGATGTCACTTGAGATCCTCTCCCAAATGTGGTGTAGTCCAGCGTGTTCATTGGTTGAGAAACAAGTGAACACTTCATCAAGGCCTTGAGAACAGATAGAGGGGGAGGGTATGTGTTTAAATAACTTTTGAATTTTTGTAAGAATGAAGTTATTGAAAATCAATTCATTATTAGGTACATTCCACAATAAAACGGAGTGGTTGAAAGGAAGAATATAACCATCTAAGAGATGGTTAAAAGCATGTTGAAGGTTAAGAGAATTTCAAATAAATTTTGGGGTGAAGGTATAGTAAGAACAATATATTTTTTTAACAAATGTCCCATAAAGGCCATACAAAATAAGATTCCACAAGAAGCATGGATAAACAATAAATACAACATGGAGCACCTAAGAATCTTTGGGTGCATGACATATGTATTTATGCCAAAGGAGAATAAGTATAAATTTGATGATAAAGTAGAAAAGTACAACTTCATTGGTTATAGGGAAGAGTCTAAAACATATATACTATATAGACCTATTACCAAGAAGATTGTGACCAATAGGGACATTGAATTCATTGAGAATGAATCATGGCACACACTACCTCAGGTATCTTATTAATGGTACCCATTAATGTAGAAGGTGGAAATGAAGACAATCAAGCTAAACTAGTAGTAGATTAGAATGGTGAACCTTTGGTAACAACTCCATCTACATCAATTTCACAACATACCCCTGAGTCGAGAAACTCTAACAATAGTTCAGATCTAACCCTTGCTTCTCGAATGCCAAGAGAGACAAGGAGTTTGACAGATATTTATGATAATGCAAGGTATGTTGATCTTGATGAAAATATGAATTTTGATATATTTGTCAAAGTGGTCCTAAATGTTTTGAAGTAGTGAAAGAAGAGAAATGTGTAAGGCCATGGATGAGGAAACATATGCAATAGAAAGAAAAAGAATATGAGAGTTAGTTGAATTACCCAAGAGTAAATAGTTGATTGGAGTTAAGTGGGTCTATAAGACCAAGATAACTACAAAAGAGAAAATTGAAAGGCATAAAGCAAGGCTGGTTGTTAAGGGATACAAACAACAACCTAAAAGAGATTATGATGATACATATGATTCTGTTGCAAGAATGGAAACTGTGTTAGATATCTTAGCAATAACTACCCAACATAACTGGAAGGTATATCAAATGGATTTGAAATATTCCTTCCTGAATGAAGTACTCAAAGAAGAGGTCTATGTTGATCATCCACATGGATATGAAGTCCCAGGACAAGAAGATAAGGTATACATACTAAAGAAAGCACTCTATGGGCTTAAGCAAACACCAAGGACATGGTATGATAGAATTGATTCATATTCTATTAGCAATGGATTCAAAAAAAGTGGTAGTGAGCCCACACTTTACATTAAGGCAAGCAATGGTAAGATTTCGATTACTATACTATATGTAAATAATCTAATTTTTATAGGAAACAATGATCTCTTCATTATTGAGTTCAAAGAAAAAATGAAAAGAGAATTTAAAATAACAGACTTAGATTTGTTAAAGTACTTCCTTGGCATATAAATACAACAAATGGATCATGGCATATTCACTTCTCAATATAAATATGTCACACAAATCTTAAAGAGATTCATAATGTTAAACACCAACACTGTACAAATGTCAACAACTACACATTTGTAATTGAGTAAAAAGGATTACAATAATGAGGTGAATCCAACCTTATACAAGAGCATGGTTGCAAGTCTAATGTATTTGGCAACATCTAGGCTTGATATAATGTATGCAGTAAGTCTAATTTATAGATTCATGAAAACACCTAAGGATACACACTTGCAAGAATGCAATAAAATATTGAGATATGCCAGCAACACTAAGAACTATGACATCTTCTACACTACATTAAGTGAATTTGAGTTTATTGGCTATACATATAGTGATTGGTCAGGTAGTGCATATAAGAGGAAAAGTACATCAGGATATGTGTTCCACATGTGTGTAGGATCCATCTAATGGGCATCCAAGAAACAACCCATAGTTTCTCTCTCCACGACATGAGTTGAGTGTATTGTAGCAAATGCAGTTGCATGTCGAGCTATTTGACTCAAGAGAATCCTAGCTGATTGAATGAAGAACAAGGAAATGGTACAACAATATATTATGACAATGTATCCTCAATAGCCTTGATGAAGATCTAATTTTTCATAGACAGATCAAGCATATTCAGATCCATTATCATTTCATAAGGGAGTTAGTTGAACACGAAAAATTGAGCTTCATTTTTTGTAGGTCAAAAAAATAGCTGACAGATATATTTAGAAAGGCATTGGCACAAGAAAATTTGGAATGCCTAAGACAAAATTTGGACATTATGGATGCTGAAGCATCTAGTTAAAGAAATCAAAGGAGAGTGTTGGAATAATAATTACTTCCACCATCCCATCGAAAGTGCAAACTCCACCATCACCAAAAGTGAGCTACAATCTCTCCATTTGCACCAATAGTGTTTCTCCACCTCCACCGTTGTTTCCACTTTTGACTGAGCATATTCGTTTATGATTTTATGTTTGTTTGTCTATCAAAGACCTCTATATATTTATGAGGCACTTGTATTTGTTTTGAAATCAAATTGAAGACTGCGAATGACTTAACATTCCACTCTAAAGCCCTCTATATAACAAATACATTTGTATTTGATTAAGTAACTTGGATAGAAACACAAATATAAAGGAGTTTTCTGAATACCATAGATTTCTATTTGAATATCTCAATTTATGTGTTGTATTTTGTAGCATACATTTGTTTTCACTCCTCTATCTAACCAAATTTTTCCCCCTAATTGAGATTGAAAGTTTTCACTATCATTCTTCGGAGAGTCACTCCAAAGGTTTTGTTCTCCTTATTTGAGATCTACTTCCTAATGCTCACTTTTAAGGGCCTTCCTTCTCATGTTCTCATTCTCTAATGCAACCTTTCTTGCATTTACCCTATTTGAAATCTGGTAATCCATAGGGTTAACCTCCTCCTCAGACTCTCAATAAACCAAGTTTGATGATTCCAAATCCTCTAATGCATACTTCAATTCTCTTCATTGCTCTTTTACCACTCCTTTGTTCTTATTTCCTGCTCGATGCTTTATTGTGCACTTAGATCTTCTTACCTCCAATGCTCTCACCTATGATTCTCCAATTATTGTATATATTTCTTAGAAGTATACTTTTCGAAGTAAATAATAAATTCAATTTTAACTTTCTTGTAGCTTTAGACTATAAAAATTAACAACATTATTACTCTTTAGTTTTTCAAGGTTTCCTCTTTCTTTAGTTTAACTTTACTTATCTTTTTAAAACCTAATAGAAGCTATAAACAATACTAAAAAAAAATATTATTTTAGTATACGCAAAATAATTGCATCTATATAAGTGGAGTATGTAGAGGAAGACTCACATTGTATATTTTTGCAATCAAATAACGTCATCACAAAATTTTCCCCTAATAATATAGTATGCAACTTGATACAAGAACAAAATTAACATCCTAAATAATATATTATTTTTTGATATAATTCAAATATTAAAAAATCTATTAAAATTAAGTAATTACATATTATAACAAATTTAACAATCATTTAAATAAAAACAATTGCATAAAATTAAGTAATTACATAATATAACACATTTAACAATCATTAAAATAATTACACCAAAAAAATTCAAATAAGTTATCTATAATCAATTTTAAAAACAAAATTATAATTCAAAAATTTAAATATTAAATTTATTTCTATAAACATCTAACCCTTACATGATCTGCATCATCAAAAATAAAATAAAATAAAAACTTCATTATATTCTTCATCCTGATTCACTTCTCTTTCATTAATTACCTTATATACAAGAGTGAGCCGTTAAAGTGAATGAGTACTTTGACTAATCTAACAATAGACTATCCTAATATGTTGGAGGTGATCTTAATACATTTAGGTGACATGGTACATAATAAATTTATTTACTAAATAATTTATTTTAATTGAAGATTAATTTTTCAACAAAAATAAAATTATAATACATGATAAATTTATTTGTTAAGTAGTTTATTTTAATTTTAGTTCTAATTAAATATTAATTTTTTAATAAAAGAAAAATTATTAATAATAATTTTAAATTATAAAAATAAAATTTAAAAAGATAGTTTATCTTTTTTATTATCATTATTTTAACAATTATAATTATATATTATATATTATCAAATGATATATATTTTAAAATATTTATTAAATTTCGTAATATTTTTTTCTTTTTTTGATATTAATTTTTTTTTAATCATTAAAGAGAGAATTTTTAAATTTCTAAATGATTCAACTAAAAAATATTAATAAATTTTAAAATTTTGAAAAAAAAAACTTGATTTGAAAAATGGCAAAAGAAATAAACAAGTAGTAATGAAATTCTAGAGATATTTGTTACTTATATTAATGTGATTATTATTTTTTAATTAAAAATATTTAAAAGAGCTTATCCCTCTTTTTACAACTTCTTAAGCAAAATAAATTATTCCAGTTTCTAACACGGAAACAACTTCTAATAGCCCTATTTCTTTGTTTCAACTCCTCTTCTTGTATTTATTAGTTTGTATCTTAATTTAAATAGTTTTAAAAATTCAGACCTCTAAAGGAGGGTATCAATTTTCATTCAGATTAAAAATAAATAAATAAATTCAATTTTAACTTTGGTTTATGTTTAAGATTTATAAATTAAAAATATAATGAGTGTTTAATTGGTAAACTTTTCTTGTTTATGTAGTTTAGTTTTATTTTTATTTAAAAAAAACTAATAGAAATTATAAATAATATTAAGAACAATTATTAGTATTTATTAGTATTTATGTAGTAAGTATTTATTGTAATTAGTTCAACTTAATAATTTGCATAAGGCAATGTGCAATCAATAAAAGTTGAGTATTTTTTGACTTTAATATTATGTTTGAAATATTTGTATTTTAATAGATACAAAATAAAATGGTTTATTCTATTTTTATTGTTTAATATAGGGTGACATGACTAATTTTCTAAGGAAATTATTGTATTTTAAATTAATAAAAGAAAAATATTTGTACTATCTAATAAAATCGAAGTAATCTAAAAAATTAAATATAGATTATAGTCTATTTTTTTTAGTATGCGATATATTTTTGTTCCCAAAAAGTGAGATGAAACAAAGACATGGATCCCAGTGTCTTGTGAATGTGGCTTAGTAGTCTATATCGTTCTCTTGGACCGATGTTGTCTAGGGACATAGGGCATGTTGTTATAGGCATTAGAATTTCATCCATACTTCATTTTTGGTTGGGTGAGGGCTCTGGGGGTAACTAATTCATCCGCATATTAATCAATGTGGTGACTCTTCATTCGACTAGGTTCTCTCAAGTTGTGACATATCTGACAAGTTCAGGGGACTTGCCACACTAACAAGTAGCAATGTGTCACCTCTTCATTTGGCCTAGCTCTCCCAGGACTTGAGATATCTAAGAGGTCTAGGGACTGGTTACATTGATAATTAGTGACACAATGTCTCTTCATTCGATCTAGTTTTCCTTGACTCCTAGTCACATTGACAACAAACGATGTGGTGCCTCTCTATTCAATCATACTTTCCCCAGATTTGACATCTATAGCAGGCTAAGAGATTGGTCGCACCAACAACTAGTGATGTGGTGTCTTTTTATTCAGCTAGGCTCTCTCCAGATCTAACATCTCTGATGAGTCTAGGGGACTAACCGTACTAACAGAGCATTTTTTGATTTTAACATTAGGATTGAATATTTGCATTTTGATAAATACAAAATATAATGGTTTATTGTACTTATATTGGTTAATATAGGATGACATGACTAATTTTATAGGGCAATTGTTATGTTTTAAATTAATAATTTTTTTTTTGCGCCATCTAATAAAATTAAAGAAATTTAAAAAGAATAAAAAAGGATTATAGTCTATTTTCTTTAGCATGCGATATGTTTTTGTTCTCAAAAAATGAGATGAAATAAAGACATTAGTCCCAGTGGCATGTAGAAGTGGCTCAGTAGACTATATCATTCTCTTAGAGAGGGTGATGTGTTGTCTACGAACATGAATGTTCTTATAGGCCTTAGAATTCCATCTATACTTTATTTTGAGTCAACTGAAGTCTTGGGTGGTAATCAGTTCACCTACATATTAGTTAAAGTGATGCCTCTTTATTGGGTCAGGTTCTCCTAGGCCATGACATATCTAATACGTGTGGGGGACTTGTCATACTGACAATTGGAAATGTGTCATCTCATCATTTGGCATAGCTTTTTTGGGGCCTGACATCTATGACAAGTCTGAATGACTAGCCACACTAACAACTAACAACATGGTGCCTCTTCATTCAGTCAATTTTTTCTCGACTATCACATCTCTGCCAGGTAGGGGGATTGGTCACACTAACAAATGATGATGTGGCATCTCTTTGTTCATTTATGTTCTCGATTCTAACATATTTTTAGGTCAAGGGGATTAGTCACACTAACAATTGGTGACATGGAATCTTTTCATTCGGTCAGGCTTTCTTTAAATCTATCATCTATGTCAGGTCTAGGGGACTAGTCACATTGACAACTGATGATGTGGAGTCTATTTATATGGGATCTCTGTATCTCTAATATATTTGATAGGTCCAGGGGACTCATTGTACTAACAACTACCAATATGGTGCCTCTTTATTTCGCTAGACTCTTTCCTCCCTGACATATATAAGAGGTATGGGGGGGGGGGTTGGGAACATTGACAACTACCTACCTAGTGCCTCTTCATTGGGCCAAGATTTCTTGGGCCTTGACATCTCTAACAGGTCTAGGGGACTAGTCACACTGACAACTAGTGATTTGGCACCTCTTCATTTGATCGGGTTTCTTAGGATCTAACCTCTCTAATAGGTCTTGGAAACTCATTAGATTAACATCTAGTAATGTGGTGCCTCTTCATTCAGTCCTATTCTCTTAGGCCCTAAAATCTCTAATAGGTTTGAGGGAATGGCCATGCTAACAACTGACAATGTGTCACATGTTCATTTGACTAAGATCTGTCAGTCCCTTGGATATCTAACAAGTATCTATTGTAATTAGATAAACCTAATATAATTACTAGTACCTACATGGCATCATGGTAGTGTTGATCTAAATGGGTTTAACTGATTACAAACAATGAAAGTTGAGCGGTTTTATTTTAACATTGGGTTTAAAACATTTCAATGTAAACATTAATCAAAATAATTTCTCACACATGCGATTAATTATAAGGTATTAATAAAAAATGTTGGTATTGGTTGGGATAATTAAGATTATTTATTACATTTTGATAGGAACATCAACTTGGAAATTATGGAATTCCTATATTGAAAATATAGATTTTTGTATGAGTATGGGGAAAAACCATAGGGATATTGGAGAAATAATTTACATTAATGATTTGTGGCACATAACATTATTAATTTTAATAATTAATCATACATGCAATTAATGTTAAAGTTTTAATCAAACACATTTGTATTAACATAGAAAATTAAGACTATTTATTAATTTAGAGAACCATCGTAGACGTGTTAATCCAAACATGAGGGGGGGGGAGGGGAGGGGGGTGGTTGATTTTTAATAATGCATTGTTATTCTATTTAATATTTTATTTTGGCTATGACTTATATGACAAAAAAAGGGAATTGCTTTCAATGTGTAATAATCTAGGCTACTTTTTTTTTTCGATTTACAATGTTTATGCAGTTTTCTATGTAGTCAGGGTTCAAGTTGAAAAGGTATGTAATTTAGATGTTTTGAGTGTGGAATTTTCTCACTGACATTTTCCTTTAGAGAAATTTATGGAAAAAATTGCATGTGAATATTAGTTAATTCTAGATTATGAGATTAGGATTATTCGATTTCAAATTATACATGAATATTTGTGAGCTTGGGTTGGTTTTTTTATTATCTTATGTTTGTAATTGTGTTTGGAAGGATTTGATTTTGAGAAATTTGATTTTTGTCTATGTTTTGTTCTCATCGAATCTCTCTGTGTTTGTTCAGAGGTAGAAGATGGCATTTTTACTATGATGTTTCAGGGGATTATTTGTGGCAGGTTTTGTGGCTTTTCTGCTTGCCAATCTTAATAGTAGTCTCTTTGTGTGTAGTTTAAGAGCCTGTTATAGTTTCAAAGGTAGTGTGAGTGTCATTTTTGTTGGGGCTCCTTGGTGGGTTATCTGGTTGATTGAACATTTTTTTTAGCAGTTTTGGATCAAGTTTTCTGTTGCTCTGATAAGTAATGTTTGGAATTAGTTGCACTTTCTATTTTCTATGAGCTTAAGGAATGTTATTTTCTTATATTAGAGACCATTAATCTATGCTCTATTTTTTAGACTATATTTATTCCCTTATTATTTTATTTGTAGCATTGGCTACTTTATGTCTTTTTCTTAGAATTTGTACTGGCTTGTTTTGAATCTATGAGACTAGTAGAGGTGGCTTTAACACTTGCTAATTTCTGTTGAGGACTTGGTGTTGAGGTAGAGATTGAAGCTGGTCATAATGTATTTGTTGATGAAACATATTACGTAATATTTTTATGAATATAATAAGTAATATATTATTATGATAACATATATATATATATATATATATATATATATATATATATATATATATATATATATATATATATATATATATATGATACAATAATGTTTACTCATTTTTGTATTTAATGTATTCATCAATCAGTGTGTCAATTTGGTGTGCCTATACTTAAAATTTACTTTATGTGTGACTAAAATTGAAAACAAATGCTAATTATATTAATAAAAAAAAAAAAAAAAACACTTTGTATGGCTTATGTTCTTTGTATTGTAATTTGTGAATAGATGATCAAGTTTTTGTTTGTAAAAAAGAGAGAGAAAGAATGAGAAAAGTGATTTTTTATCCTTCGATGGTAACCAGTTCATCCACATATTAGTCAATGTGGTGCCTTTTCATTTGATTGGGTTCTCATGGGCCCTAACATATCTGGTAGGTTCAGGGACTTACCATGTTAACAACTAGTAATGTGTTGCCTTTTCATTTAAACCAACTCTCTTAGGCCTTGACATCTCTAATAGGTTTGGGATATTGGACACATTGAAAAATAGAAATCTAGTGCCTTTTGATTTGGCTAGGGTCTTCTTGGCTCTAACATCTCTACCAGGTCTGGAGGACTTGCTAGACTGACATATTGCAATGTGGCATATCTTCATTTGGCTAGGATTTCACTGGTTCTGACTCTCCCAAGTCTAGGGGATTGACTGCACTAGCAAATGATGATGTGGCACCTCATTATTCAGTTAGAATCTTCCTATATTTGACATATCTATCAATTTTAGGGGACTCATTGTGATGATAGTTGATGACGTTATTCTTGTTTATTCAATTGGGCTCTCTCAGGCTCTAACATCTCTTAGAGGTCCAGGGGCCTAGAGACACTAGGGAACAGGTGTGTTATGATTGATGTGACCATATTTTATTGTTGTATGTGTTTTTTAGGGTTTTTTTAATTTTAAGACAAATCAATAATAAAATGTTTTTGTTATTTTTTTAATTTAAAGGGGTATTAATTTTGTAATTTTTTGAAACATGTAGGTTTTCTTCTCATGGGAGACACCTGAGGCTTTTACCAAGTTCTATGAAAACCCACGTAAGTATCTTGTAACTATGAAAATATGATGGTCACTGGCAATTTTTTAAATTATAAAATTATAATGTAAATATCTTATCAGGAAGTTTCTTTTTCCTATGACAAGCAAGAGTGCTAGAAAATTGATGTTGTTTTGAAGTTGGTATTTCATTTCTTGATGGTTTACCCTATTCTTTGTTGTGAGGAAAAAAAAATAAAAAAGAAAAAAAATAGGTTGAAAAAAAAAGTAAATAATCATGAAAAGAAAAATAAATGTGATTGAATTGGGTTATTTGGAGGGAATCATTAATGTGGACAAATATTAGTGAAAAAACACACATTTTAAAATATTGATGATGCTTTGTAACATGAAAATATTTTTAGGATTGCATTATTCAATTATATTATTGGTTATTACTTCTTTGATGCATTTCAAGTATTATTTCATTTCTGTTACACATTGAGAATGCTACGAACTGGCATCATTGCCTATTTTATAGATTATTTGAACAGTCAGGATGTAGAGGCAGGATACTCATATGCAAACCAATTACATCTAGATACATTATATGATTTGTATCAAAAACATGATAAAAGCACATACATTCATCAAATGAGAGTAATGACAAATGTTGTAAATATTGGAATTCCATATCAATAAAGAGGACTTGAAGGTAATGAATTTTATTGTTCATGGCTTTCAAACATTCTACAAATAAATATTCAATTATGGTCAACAAAAAATAAAAATATTTAAAAAATATTTTGCAATTATTTTGCTCTAGAGAAAATGTATAACATTATTTATTTTGATACATATACATTTCATATTCATTACAAGTTGTTGTAAATAATTTGTATAGATCAAATTGCATATGCAATGCTAGTAGATATTTTAATAGGGTTGTCAGATATCAATAGTTTCAAAGGTCTTGATATAAGAATGGGGTCTTTTCAGATTGCCAAATAATATGCAAAGGAACCTTTTGTTAGAGAGACATCCAAGACTATAAATAAGAATCACACTTCTATACACTATTTGAAACAAATGATATATATATATATATATATTAAAAAAAAAACTATATAAAAAAACATATAATATAAACACTAAAAGAATAGCTTAAATGAACATGGAAAATCTTTACGCTTAGTGAAAGCAATGATAAATTATCATATAAATCAATAGTTGGGATGCACAAAACATGATCGGTGAAGTATCAGGATAATAAACAATTATTTAAAATCAATCAAAGACATGTTGATTCATTCTTACGTAGTTTGTGAATAGTTAAAATTCAAAAAGGACATCATTTTGGTTGACATTGACATTGTCAAAGCATTTTATTATGTTTTTACACATTCAACATTAAAAACACTTGCATTAGGAAAAAAATATGCAAGCAATGTAAGAGATGTCTTGAAATTGAAAAAGTGCTGACATTTGTTATTTCTTTCAATATTAGGGGAAATGAAAAAATGTTATTATGAAGAAATTAACACTTTTATAATAAATATTTGTTAATTTGTGAATGTCATTTGCGTAGGTGTGAAAACTTGGCTACAAACATTCATAATATGTCCTCATAGGAATGATTATAAATATCCTGATCAACTTTGATTAGTTGTAAAAGCATTTCCTAGAGAAATGAATGACATAAAAATAATTTCAATAAAGATAAAATTCAAGATAAAATAAAAAATGCATATTTAACAAGAAATATGAGGCCTTCATATGTGATGAAAACATTACCTTAACTTTTTCAAGCATTGTGTATAAGAAAGAAAATATTACTATTGATAGGGGTTAGAAAAGTAGCTTTGAAAAAATAAGAGAAAAATATTAGCGAGGTTGTGCCTATTGAGGACAAGATATTTGATCTTACTAAAATGAATTGAAGCCTATTACTAAATCTTTAACACATGCTTTTATTGACACATAGTCGATACATGATCTCCAAAATTAGGTCATTGAAATTGTCCCATTACAAGGATTCAAACCATTAGGTATATTCAAAGATAAATTCTTAGAGGACATGAGCTTCCAAACTTTATTCCATGGTTTTATTCACCCTCAAGATATGATAGATAGAGTGTTGTACCAAAAAATAACAAAGTGGGACTTTTTTCATAAGTAAAATGACATTGCAACACACATAACTAACATCTTTTTCAAACCTATTAAAATAATTATATGTTAGGTGTCATCTTGTGCTTGGATATGCATAAACAAAGACAAATTAAAAGATAAAAACCTCTATGCCAAATATTTTTGAAATAGATTTATCATATAAAAAACCCTAAAATTTCCCATAGCTTATAGAGCCTTAAAAAACATTCAAACATCACCTGATTATTTTGAAAATTCAAGAAAATAATATTTTTGCAATGATTAGGTAATTGGGGATACCAACATTTTTTTCAACTATAACAAGTGTTGAACATTGTTGGTATATTTTATGCCATGCATTACAAAAATTGACTCCAGTGACAAATAATAAACATAAAGAAACAATTGAAGAAGACAATATTGATACGATGATAAGAAAAATTCTTGTTCTTTGTAGTCACTACTTTAACCATAGATCCAATGCGTTGAAAAATGTTTTTACAAGATGAAAAATTATTTGGAAAGGTTTTGAATTTCTTTTTTGCAATTGAATTTCAAAATAGAGGAAATGAGCATTTGCATTTCAAGCTCTAGGTATAGGATGCACTTGTATATGGAGATTGATGTAATACTGAAATCAAAGATTTTATAAATAGATACATATCTTGTGATTCGACATTTATTAATGGTGATTTGGCTAAAATGCAAATACATCATCATATAAGTACATGCAAAAAGCAAATAAATTCACATTGTAGATTCAATTTTCCATTACCTCCATTGAAAAAAATGATAATATTAGAGCCATTGGATGAAACTAATGAGCTATACAAAGAGAATACCACAAGAATTTTTTCTCAACTTGATCCAAAAAAAATAGCAAAGACACAACATTCCATATGTTTTTGTAAAAGGAAAACTTGTGTGAAATAGAATACATACTCTTATTGTGATCTTGTATTTTGTGGCTCATTATAATGCTTAAAAGACATCCATATGATGCTTGGGTGAATGCATTTAAAAAAAATATTGGCATTATGGTGTACTAACATAGATGCACAATTCAATCTTGATGCATATGCTACTGTAATAAATTACTGATCTTAAATGAAAAAAATTGATTGTACACTAATAAATACATTTCAAAAAGTGCGTGATGAAACTATCCATAGCAATGATAATAAATTACAAGCTATAATAAAATTGGGGAATACATCCCTACAACATCAGCATATGTCTAGTCGACAAGCCATTCACATTATATTGTCATTACCTTTACATCATAGTTTAAGGAAAACAATTTTCATAAAGACATTACTAGAGGCAAAAAGAAATTACATTTTAAAAATTCCAAAGTTGTTAGCACAAGAACCAGACACTTTAGAATACATAATATGTGCTTATCCTAGAGATAGATATGTTACGAGATCAATGCAGTTAGAAAATGTGTGTTTAGATGAATTTGTTACATATTACCCAGGAAAATGCCCAAATAATAATAAATGTGAAAAATCATGCATCATACGAGATGTCAAATACAATATCCATGTGAATCTTGAAAACTATTGTAGAGAAAAGATGATGTTATTTATACCTTGTCATGACAATGAAGACAAACCAAAGAAAAACATCAACATGTGGAATGACACATACCTTGCTCATAAAAATTAAGTAACAAGGATTGAGAGCATGTTTATTGCAAAGCCAATAACAAAATGGGGTAACATTGACATTACTACAAAGAATATAGATATTTCTTCTTATTCGTTATTTTCTATCGTTGAGGATGGAAAGAGTGATTACATCGAGAATAATTTTCATACATATGACATAGCCTCTTATTTTCATTGTATAAGAGATCATCAAATAGTCAACACTCAACTTTTGAAAATGTTTCAGACAACCAAACATCATTTTTTGATAAGTAGAGAATAATACCTAGACTTGTGAAGTATCTTAGTAGAGAACAAGAAGCATTTGTGAATGATATTACAATAATAAAAGCTAGAGCTAAATAAGCCAATCTATTTGTTCTTAATAGGAAGAGAAGGTACAGGAAAAATATTTATCACAAAAGTGATAGATGAAACTTTGATACTATTAATAACAAAGAACTTGAAAGTGATCTTTTGAAAATTAAAGCCCTGATTATTGCATACACTGGCATAGTGATATACAATGGAAATAGATTGACTGGGCATTGTAATTTTAAAATTCCATAGACATCTACCCAAATGTTGTCATTGGATTCAAACACTTTGGACACATTGATCAAACTCTATCAATAATTGTATTACTAGGAAGTCAAATGCTTTACAATATTGATAAAATAATTTGATAGATAATGCATAAAAAAATAAATTCATTTTCAAAGATTGATGTTATATTTGTTGGTGACTTTTACCAAATAGAGCCTATTCAAGATAGATGGGTTTTTCAAGAGCTAGTATTGAATGGAGAAACAAATTTATATACTTTTTGGATTGATAATGTAAAATTTTTTCAGCTTTGATAAGTCATTCATCAAAGTGATATTCAATTTGTTTCCATCCTAAATCACATCAAAACTTGTTGATAGATAATATTGAACATTGAATACTTGAATAATATATGCTATATATCTCCTCCTTATGAACCAAAATTTCCATTATTGCTTCACAAGAATGATGATGTTAAAAAACATAATGTAAAAAATGCTTGTGCTTGTCAATGAACAGACTTATACATTGAATATTGTTGAAAAAAATAAATTTATCTGATGAAATCATTACAAATAATGAAAAGAATTGATTGATTGATATAATTATTTTGAAACCTAAGATATTGGTGGGAACTATGATATACAATATGGAATAGTGAATGGTATTGATGGAATTATTAAGCATTATACACATGGACAAGTAGACATAGTTTGGATACAATTCAATGACATTAAAATTAGAGCGTTGGAATAAAAAAAAATGTAGAACTTTTATAATAACTAGATTACCTAAAATTGGACTCCAATAATAAGAATCTTGAGGAAAATTTATATTATAAAAAATATGGCCACAATATGTGAACAATTTCTAGTACAAATAACATGTGCACAGAATAAGATATAGATCATAAGGGCTAGCATTAGTGATTGATCTTGTCGGTGTCAAGTGACATGGACTTGTCTATATTATGATTTCATGAGTAAAAACATTAAAGCATTGTATCTTGTGAATAAATTAGAACCTAACAACTTTGTGATGTGCAATAAATTAAATGCTAAGATGCAAATATTGAAAACTTCTACATAGTAGTTGCTACATTTTACAAATGTTACTAAAAAATGTGATAGCCTCACTATTTTCTCATTAAATACATGAAGTTTTCGATTACATTTGGAATGCATCACACATGACTATGAGCTTAAGGATGTTCTATTACTTGTCAATAGATGTGCATGGGATAATGTCATACCTTAGAAACAACATTATATTGAGAAAAAAAGTATTTTAACATCGAACATGGAGACTATGAATCATGATATACCATATTTAGATACATCAATACAGATAGTAAATATTTACGTGGTAGAAAAAACACCAATAGATGATGTATTGGTATTTATAGATACAATAGCTACTATATTGCCACATGAAACTAATATCATATTCGTTGGTGACTTCAATGTTAACATGCTCTAGGACACAATATCTAGACAATGAATTTTTAAAAATAATATATAGGCATGGCTATTATTTGCTATCAAATATGCCAAAAGTAAATGAATGAACTTTAATAGATCACTTTTGGACAAATGTGAATATCTATAATACTCAATTCAATGTTTATGATGCATATTAGGCAAACCACCATGCATGTAACCTTTAGATTTTTCTTTGATAAAACAACAATAATGACTTTGTAATTACACAAAAAAAAATTTTACTTTGTGCAATGTCATTTACGTACACCAAGTATAACTAGAAAATATAATATCACTATCGATAATTTATAGCAAATTAAAATAATAAAGGCACAAGAAAATGAAGAAACATTTGTAAAAAAAAAGTGATGTGTGCCACTTGTGTTATGCATAGTTCAATTGCCTTTGCATTTGTATGCAATCTTAAACTAATGATGCAATGCAAAAAAACTTTTAAAAAAAATTAGATATGGAGATAGGAATGTGTAATATTTAATAAACAAAAATCAAATGATAAAACATGATATAATGGTAATACTTTGTTTCTAGACATCACAAGTTATTATTTTTGCATGCTCATGATTTTTCTTTTTATTTTTCTTTTTTAGTTAGTAGTGTCACATATATAATATCTCAAAGCTTTTGTCATAATACATAGGTAAAATTATACATGTGAACATAAAAATACACATAGAAATAGACAAAACACATCACTTATCATGCATTATATTTTTTATTTGTCTTTGAATAAAAAAATGCTTATGAAAGTTGAAAAAATCATATCTAGGAAGGTGGATATGGATCCAACCAAATACATTGAGTAGAATATGCAAATAGGAGAAATGAAAGCAAAAAAAAAAAATAATTTTATTTTTCAATTGTAATAAATTATTTATCTTTGCTTAGTGACAATTTAATTTTTATTCCATTTTTTCTCTTCAACAATTATAGAATCAAATATGTTGATAAAGTTGTCGTACCTATAAATAGAAAAATAGATATAGAAGCAGGAGAAAATATCAACCAATAACAAAGGAAAATCAGATAAATATCAAACAACACATGGAATTAGAGCAACAAAGTATAGACCTAGAAATAGAAATAAATTAGTAGAGACCAGAAAAATGGTAATTTTGTAGAGGATATTTGCACAACTTGTTGTGGAGCCTTATCATTCATAACAAGTAGTCTGTTACTTTTTTGCATGAAAATTGTAATTTAATTTTAGTTTTTTAACTGAAACAAAGAAAAAAACATCATTATATAATAATATAAAATATTTTTATTCATGGCTTTGATTTCAAAAGGTGAATCATCAGGGAATGCTCTAAGTGCAGAAAGCAGGGGAAGGCAAAGGGAGAAGATTAGTCCATTATCACAGTGCAAATGTAGGGTAAAATATACTAGTGTCAATCATTTGACCTCTCAATAAAAAAATTGACAATATTTTTTAAGGTGATGTATTGATTGTCTATGGTTCTGGTTTCATAAAGAATCCAAATTTACCATCGAAGGAAAAAATAGTGCATGCATATCATATTGACAAATTTGGTCAATTGATAATAACTATTAATATTAATAACAAATTAATTTACAAGTTCTTGCCCTAGTTTTTGGCTGGTAATAGTCTCTACATTATAGATTTTGTGATAAAAAATAGAATTCAATATGAAAGAGGCAATTTTGAATGTCATATTGTCTTGAACATAATCGACTATGGAAAACAATGCAATTGTGTACAAAAAGTTCAAACTCACTCTAGATATCACTTTACGTGATCTTGTGCAATCAGATAATGCATATGCAATGATTTCATTGGTGGATATGATAGTTAGGTATAAAAAATGTTAGGGTTACATATACAGGGAGTTTTCTGAGCAATCAGAAGTATGTCATGAAGAAATATGAGTGACAGGTATAGCATCACAGGTTTGTGTGGTTGTTGGTCTTCAAGAGTGACTTTGAAGAGGGATACAGAGCCAAGGGAACAAAATAGATGGTGTACAGGTACAGGTACAGTAGCAGCTATTCATCTCCAAGTGGGAGATTGTTAGGGTTCTAAAATCTCAAAGATGGAAACACTAAAGAAGACATGGAAACTATGAGAGCTAATGCTAAAAGATTATAATTCTTATTTTTTTCTTTTGAAATGTTACTCACTTTGAGCTAACATATACATATCCACTTTATTTTTCAAAATACCAAGATTAAACAATTGCTTTTTAGCTTGTCATAAATGACAATTACAAACATGTATATTCTCATGTTCATGAAATATTGTCAACAATGAACACACCAATAATATTAATCAAGAACATTATCAGGAATAGTATCAAAGCCACCCCTTTGCTTCATGCAGGGTAGTTCACATTTTTTGGATATATGAAATGACAAGTATACAAAAGCTTACTTGAAAAGTTTAGCAAAAATAATGTTGAGGCTAGTATCTATCTATAACTCATTGCTTTTAGTGAAGGGAAAAAATGGTTAGAAATAAACAATATAATTTTAATAGTTTAAGAATATGATAACTTCTATTTTTTTTATTTGAAGGTTAAAGGCCTCTTGAAATTAAAAAATGTTTATGCATCACCTTTCCAACCATTCTACAACCATTGCAAGCTCATAATCATGTCTAACACCCTTTTAATAGATGATCATGCATATTGCATAAATTGTCAATGGAATTGAAAGTATTCATATCAACATTCATTGCAATGCATTGTCTAGAAACAAATAGACAAACAGATTGCATTTTGAATCAAACACTCTTGAGCAAAAATCTACTAAAACTCATTAACGTCTCTTTTGATCAATACAAGAAAGATGTATCGACTGTCACATTTTTACTATGATGATTTCAACTACATGGTAGCTTCACACTTGATGCAAATAATGACATCATATTTATTAGTAAGTACTTATTTCTTATGTTTTGAAAAAAAATTAGATTGCTTTTGTGAAAAAAATAATTAGCGTGGATTAAAAATAATGTAATAGGTTTAGTGATCACATTTATTACAATCTATATTTTTTTTAGAGTCCGTTGCTATATGTGTGTAGTTTTCTTTTTTCTTTTTATTTTTTTATGTTTAATTTTTTTTACTTGGAAATTTCAATAGATATTGATGCTCTCCTTGCCTTTCATTTCTTTATAGGACATTGAGCAACTGAGTATATAGAACATCATGCATCTATATTACAAAGTATAGGATTATTATTTGAGGACATAATGTAAATGAAAATATTTACACTTATAAAAATGATAGGAACAACAAATTTAAATATATTTAGTTTAGTGCAAATAATCTCTTCTTAGATGTTACTCTTTATCCGCTTTATATATTTGCTCTCTTGTTTGAACAACTTCTTCAATATCACGAATGATGGATTGGGTGGTAAAGGCCACATATGGTTGGGCCCATCTTACTCTATTTTTTCTTAGTTGATTGCATAAAAATGTTTGTGGAGAGAATTGTTGTATCTAAGTTTTTATCTGCATGTGTGACCTTTTATTCAGTTGAAGCAATGATATTTTTAGATTGATAATGACCTTATGAGGCACCATATAATTGTTGTTGATCTTGTGCAATCTAGAATCATTCAAATCTTATCAATGTTTACTCTACTTCACTCTTAATATGACCACATGAACTCTAGGGTATAAGACCATTCTAGTTAGATTTTGGTATGAATTGTAAGTTTATTGATAAACTAGTATTGTATGACTTATGTAGTAACACAATTTTTGCATCTTGTATATTATTATTTTAATCTGTTAGAGTGTAAGAAATTGAGCCTTGGTTTAATGTGTTGTGCTTGGTAAATTTTATTATTAATCTTGTGAAATCTATGTTAAAATGCTAATGATTAATATATAATATTTTAAGTATGATGTTCCATAAACAAACTTAGTCTTAAGCATTATCTCTAAATTTTATGTAATGATTCAACTTATGTGATTTGCTTATTGTATATAGTTTTGTACAAATAAATTTTGGTATAGTTTTGAATGTTATTTTAGTAAAATAACTCAATTATGTGTGAAACTTGTGAATTATGTCCTTTTATGTTTGACTATGGTGGACTAATGTTTCTTAATACTTATAATTATAACTTTGAATGACAAAGTTAGACTTGTGAATGGTTCATATAAGATGTAGTCATTTTTAATATCATATTTATAATACTCTTAGTATAAACTTATATTTAATATAAATTGTTATGTTTCAATTATGGTATTGACTATGAAGGATTTTTAAGTGTTAAGAAATAATTAAAATCTTTTTATAGCTTTTTGGATGTTTCATTCTTGTTCTTGCATACTCCCTGTATAGCTATGAATGTGCAAATGCTAAAGTTTTATTATCAAAAGGAAAAGCTTAGGAGTAAGCTAAGGCATACTTTGAATATAAATAAGTGTAATGAGATTATTTTAGTTACATCTTTGATTTCGGTGAAGCTAACTTATTTATAGTAACCATGTCTTTTGGCTTGGTTATGGTTTGTATGATATGACTCAGTTTCATGAAGACTATTTTAACATTATATTTATATTCATCAAAGGTATCTAAAAAACTTATTCTGATCCTTAATTATAATTTATTTATGATGATCATTATTTATATAAACTTAGTGTATTCCTTGGATAGTTGTTTGATAGGTTTGAAATATCCCACAATATTTTTTTAGATGGCCTGTAACAGTCTGACTAAATTTCTGGAATTATGTAAAAGTTCCTGGGTTTGACAAATGGACCAAGAAATTGTCATTCATAGGATAATCATTTTTTGCCATTATAGGAATGTTATGTGTTTGTATCTAAAATTGCATTTATTAGAATTTACGTAATCTTTTTAAGTAATTAAAGTGGAACCCCTAAATCTAGTTTGGTTGTTGTAATCTCTTGCTTTATGTTTAATTTCATTTACTAATTTGCATTCTTCAAAGGTAATGACCTCAAGTAAGGTAATGACCTAAATTAAGGTTCTTGATTTTTTTCATATGGTTGTATCACATCATTTTTGTAAGATTTAAAATATGGGGAAGCCTTGGCCAAATGAACTTGTACTATGATATTTAAAATTAGTAGGATCTTTGCATTCAATTCATGGCTAGCATAGTTATTGTTGTAATAGTATATTTATGAAGGAACTTGGGCATTTACATTTGTTTTTGAAGGTTTTTGTTGCTTCATGAATATATAAATACATGTTTGTGGGATTGATTTCATCCAATTTTGATGGTAATTATCTATTTGAAAATTAAATTTATAATTTATGAGTGTGTGGTAAATAAATTATTTCAATTTCATTATAATCATACATAAATATCAGAGAACCTTGATTTGATTGTTTGATTAATAGTTAGTTCCAATAATAATATAACTCCATGTAGATATTTGAAGAATCAAATAATGTAATCATCACATAAACAAAGTGGATATTGGAGTTATTATTATATTTAAGATAGTATTAGCATTATTCTTTGAATTGGAATGATTTCACAATTAGGAGATGTAAGTTAATTATCTATTTCAATGCAGTAGATAAGGTTAAAGCTTATGATTGATATTCATTATTATATGGGGACATGAATGCACTTTAATTTAAAGTATTATTATTTGAAAAATGTATATTTTTAATTAATTATATTGATTTCAGTGTTAATAGAGAAAAATATGCTTATCTATTTTGGATTATGAAATACTTGTATACACTTGGAACACACATGACATTAAGATAACCATATGAATAAGAGATATAAAGGGGATAAGGACTATCTAAGATCATTTTAAATGGGATTCCTTGGCATTTTAATTAAATTTAAAATATACTAAAGTTATAGTAATATCAAGTGGTTGAATAGGAAATTGAGATAATGTATTTTATTGAAGTTAGATTTTAGTGTAAATCTCATTTCAAAAAAGGATTGAAATGGATAACATGGTTACATTTTTTAAAATCTTATAACACTTAATTTTATAAATTATATTAACAAAGGTGATAAGTCTTTAATTCATATAATATGTTCATTAAATATAAACTCAAGAAGTTCCTACCTCCTAATTATACATGGATCTACACCTACATTTAAGGCTCCAAATGAGATGAATGTGGCTAATTTATAGGAACCAAAAGTTCAACTATAAAAAATTTATAGATAAGGGGAAAATCATCCTATGCCATGACATATTTGATAGGTCTGGTTGACTCCACACTGATGACTGATGACATAGTGCCTCTTCATTCAACATGGCTCTCCTAGGCCTTGACATCTCTAACAGGTCTCAGGTGTTACCCATGCTGACAACTAGTGACCTGGTGCCTATTCATTTGCCTAGGTTTTCCTCAACTTGGATCTCTTTTATAGCTATGGGTGATATGACACATTAAAAATTGGTAACCTCACACCTCTTCATTCAACCAAGCTTTCCTAGGCTCAGATCTCTTTGACAAGTCTAGGGGGACTGGCCAGGCTGACAACTAGTGATGTGGTGCCTTTTCATTTGACCTGACCAAGATAAATACATAAAATGACAAATTAAAAAGAAATGAAATCAATTCAGTAAAGCATACTTTTTAGATAGAGATTTTTATTTATCACAAAATATAGAGAAGGGTAAGGCAAAAAATAATGTCTTTAGTTTTAAAATGAGATCAATGCAATGGTCATTGAAATAAGTGGCTCTGCCACATCTATACCATTATGGACTAGGTTTCACTAGATTTCTACCTATAAAAACAAAAATGAAGAGAGTTTGATGGAAATTTAAGTATGCCTTCAATGTGAATTACTACCAAAGATTAGTACTAGGGGTTAATTATCAAGAACACAAAAACATCATATGAAAACATGTAGGCAAGCACAAAAATGATCACCACTTATGAAAATAAAATGAAATAACTCACACATATAAATAATATTTAATCACAATATAATCATGACATATATAGAGTGACAAAGTGGCAATTCAATCAATCATAGCATTTTTGATAATTAAAACATGAAAATGAAAAAAAATTGAACACAAAAAGACCCTTTTGCAAAAAGAGAACTTGTATTTGTTAAAAAAATGAAAAATTAATACAATAATTGATCTAGGTCACCATTATAGTCTAGAGTGTAGAGAGGAACTAAAAATAATCTAACAACACTTTCAACCATTTTTTAGTTGACCCTCAAATACAATATGGCTCTTGTATAAATAGGTAAGGATTGGGGCTTACCTCCAAAAAGAATGATGATCCCATCCTGGGCCATGATGGACACTCATTATAGTTACAACCATATTTAAAAATATTGAACCAAAATAAATTCCAATAAACTCATATCAAATCTATGAGGACCATCTCCAAACATGAAAAGGTGACTAAGAGGCACCAACTTCCAAATACCTCAATTGGGCATTATGGATTCTAGCATAGCCACCACAAGATCAAAATCCTTATCGAGCTTGGACAAATTCATTGGAGGCTCTATAAGTATCACCTCTACCTAATTTACCATTTTTTGGGAGACTTGAAAAACTACTTCCATCAAAACTTAAAATCTTGAAATTTGGTTGATGCTCATAGTGCACTAAGTTGATAGATCCAACACTGCTAAGGATGATTATTGATTTGATGTCATCAATTTCTCCCTCATAACCTAGTCAAATTGACCCAAGTAGACTCCTAATTCTCCTTAGTCGAGTAGAGTGACATCTAAGTGAAATAACACTAAGATATTGACCTCCTAGAAGTATGTCAATATCTTCTTATTGACCTCTTACAAGGGTTATGTAATAGTTTTGGCTAAGGAAATACACTCCTCCATCATTGCTCTCATGTTTCTACAACACCAAATCTAAGATAGGCATTAGTTTGATCTCTAGTAACATCCCTTTATTGATCATGACCTATAGCTTCTAGCACTTCCCATCAATATTTGTGATTCTTCTTATGTAGGCTTGCATCCTTTGTATAATTTAAATGATCTCAAATCGATCCCCTGTTACTTTATATAAGATTGAGAATAAAAATAGGAGGGCATTTTTGACCTACCTAATTAATCCAACTAGGAATGTGCTCTTCACTTGAGCCTCAAGAGTCTAGATTTGGATTTGCATGTCTTTGAGGAGTTTCTTGGACATATCATGGGTAGCTTAGGGGATAGACAATGGGTCTTCGATTATCTTCTCTTCCCTAATAATAGTCCTTACCTTATCTGGATGGGTATACCATATCACTGGGTTCCCCTCCTTGATAAAAATTTGAGTGAGCATCCTCTTCATACGCCTAGAGGCTCTATCAAAACTCCACTACACATTCAGGTCACCTTGGACATCTATTTATGGAGTATGTGATCTTCACAACATCGCTTGGTCTGATGGGGCTGTAGGAGGTATGGTTGAAATGGTGGTGAAAGGTGGAGGAGAGATAGAGGAAGTGGAAGGAGTGAAATAGGAAAGGAGTGGAGGTAGACGGGTAATGGGGGTGAAGGGAGGGATAATGAAAGGGGAATCCCATGGGAAAAAATGAGCTCACCATTATTCTTGGGTTAGGTTCACCTGAGACAAGATTGGACCCAAGAATAAATCATGGAATAATAGAGACAAGATAGGCTAGTTTAAAGTGAAGTTAGTGGGGCCTTGGGTAAGGGAAAGAGAAAGATGGGGATCCATTCTGAAAAATCCTAATATTGGGTTTGGAGGAGTTGAAGGATGGATCACCTTCTATTTATTCTTTAGCCTCTTCTTTGGATCAACTAAAGGTGCTATGATAGATGATATAGATGTGACAGTCAAGGGTATAAGAGATGATGGTGGATGAATTAGATCCATGGAAGGATTCACCAAGATAACTAAAGTGGGGACTGAGAGAGTCCCTTCTAGAGGTGGTAGACTCTAAAAGGTTATAGCCACACTTGTTATCAAGGGTATGCCTGAAGGAAGAACCATAAAGACTTTAGGCTGTGAGATGGGCATAACAGAAGGGAAAGGCAAAGTGATAATGCTCAGAAGGAATGAGCCCAAAGTTATTTGGATTAAAAATGAAGGGAAAGAATGGGAAATGATAGGGGAAGAATGGAACTAGTGGGTGCCATAATAGGGAGTTGAAACATGACAGGAGCAAGGGCTAGAAGGGAAACAAGAGGAGATGGAGGAGTGAACAGGTGACCCCAGATGGGTTCCTACTGAGTGAATCTAAAAAAATTATTGCCTTATCATTCGCAGTCAGAAAGGTAAGATCCCCAATTATTTTAGAGATATCAAAACCCATGAGAGCTAGGCCTAATGGGAAACTATGACACCATATAATGTAAAGATAAATTAGTTGCCACTTGTGACCCAAAAAACTTATAATGAAGTACAAGTGATTAACCAAAATTCATTGAGGTGTGCCATGAGTCTTTGGGTGACACACTACATAGCATAAATCCATGGAGTATATATCTATGCTTAAATGGTGACCCTTAAAAAAACCAATAAAGGGGTGACATGTGTCATAAAGCATGGGCTAGCTAATGAAAATTTAAGGGATTTTTTCACTTACCTACCATGTGTTTTCCATTAATGGAATGGGAAACTAAACCTAATTTGATAGTTTCGAAAAACATCATATCACCATTGCTATATCCATCTGGTGGCATAAGTTCATGGGTTCTGAATCCAATTCTAGAATTGGAAGTAAAAGGAGAAAATATCAATATCAACTCAAATTTAAAATTCAGAGCAAGTGATTTGTCCAATGAAATTAATGCATAAATATGTGTGCACAAGCCTTTAAATCATAAATAAGGCTCATTAATGGTTACCAATGACAATATGGAAATCTAGATAGTCATTGCCTTGTTTTTTTCTACGTGTAGATCCATGCATCACATAATTAAGCGAGATAAAAACATTTTAAATATTTAAAAAATTAAACTATGTGTGATGTGTAAGCATAATATGCTCTTAAAAAAATTATAATTATAAATTTAAACATTATAATGAGAAAAAGGTGCATAGATATAAACAAGTCCAATCTATTACTAAAAATATAAATCAAAAAGGTAAACTTTACAACAATGAATACAATGGTTTGATCAAAATTTGAGTAAGTTATTAAAAATTGATGAAGTATGGAAATTAAATCAATAAAATAGTTCAAAGACTCAAAACAATCACTAATTTTGTACAAGAAATATCTGTTGTGGCTAACATGCCCCGACGCCTGCTCAAAAATTTAAAATAAATGTCAGCTTGATTTTCTTTGAGAAGTAAAAAACCTTTTGAATTTTTCTAAGAAATACTAAGTAGTATTTGTTCACTTTTATCATATCATGAAAGTAACATTACAAATTTATTTTCACAAGAAAATGTTCCCAGAATCTACTTTCTTTCCTAAAACAAGAAACTTATTATTTTTTTATGGTAAAATCAAGTGATCTATGTCTAATAGGTAAGCTTTAATGAATGATTTTATTTTTTATCATTTTTACTTCATCATATTGTGAATATCTAAAAACTTGGTCCAATGGGAACTCATCACATCCATTAGAGTCAGAAAGCCCAATCTCCAGGATCTATCAAAAATGTCAGATCCTAGGAGAACATAGCCCAATGGGATATTGTCACATAATTCAGAGATAGAGAGGCCATTCCCTTGGACGTATCATAGATGTTATAGCCTAGGAGAGCCTAACCCAATGGGAACTTGATGCATCATTTGAAGTCATATATGACAATTATAGGTACCTGTCAGAGATGTTAGAGCCTGGGAGAGCCTAGGCCAATGGTAGATCATCACATCATTTAGATAGAAAAAGAGCCCATAATAATGGGTACTTGCCACATCATTCAGAGTTAAAGAGGGGAGTGCCCAGGACCTATGAAAGATGTTAGAGACTGGGAGAGTTGGGCTTAATAGGAGATCGATGCATCATTCAGAGGTATAAAGGTGAGTCTTTATATAGATATTAGATCTTGGGAAAGCCTAGTACAATGGGCACTTGCCAAATCATTCGGAGTTAAAGAGGGGAGTGCCCAGGACCTATCAAAGATGTTAGAGACTGGGAGAGTAGTTTTAGAAAATATCCCATCACTAATGCTATATATATCTAGGGCTCTCTGAATAGGAGATCAATGCATCATTCAGAGGTATAAAGGTGAGTCTACCAGATCTGTCAAAGATGTCAAATCCTGTGAGAGCTCAACTCAATGGGAAGCTACCATGTCATATAATGCGGAGATGAACTAGTTTCCATTTGTGACCTGAAGGTGATATCCTTCATAAAGATTGAGAATAAAGTATGAATAGTTAACTATGACCAATTGAGGTATGACACATGTCCCTGGGTGACACATCATCTTACCCAAGATAAAAGTATGGAGTGAGAATCCATGCTTAGGTGGTGACTATTAATAAAAATATAATAGACCAATGTCTTTCCTCTACACTATCCATGTGGTTTTATTCAAGATCTATGGTTACTAGTTCTACCAGCATGTTATAAATTAGGGACTAGCCAAGGAAACTTTCCCTCCATACAAGAGATGGTGGTCAAGCGAGACTCCTTCACTCTAGCAAAATTCAAGATTTGATAGTAGGACTCTAAAGGGGTGATTCAGTTCCACTTGTCATAATATGGATCTTGGTTGAACATCAACTATGACCATTAGGTTGAGGATAATGATGTTATCTATATAGATGATGTTGATGACCAGGAAGCTCAATCCCAAATAGTGGCTAAGAGGAAGAACAAAGGGTATAAGGCTCAGGTAAGCCCCTCAATAGCCATTTCAGCTCTTTCTCAACCTATGGAGGACCCAATTGTAACTTCTCTAGCCATATCATTAAGAATATTGAATGGTATATTTCTATGTTATCCTCCTCAAGCTACACCTTTGCCTTTTCTAGTCACTCGTTGAGCTCCAGTTCTAGTAATAGCCATGGTTTCTCAAGTTTTGCTTCCACCAATAGCCTTAATTCCTTAAGCTCAACCTCCACCTCCTTTACATGCTCCTCTAACCATCTCATGGACAATTCTAAAGGGTACCACATGACCTTATCCTCCTTAATCTCTGCCTTCACCTCCTTTATTCACTCCTTAGGCTTTTCTTCCACCAATAAATTTGGTTCTTCAATCTCTGCTTCCACTAATAGCCTTAGTTCCTTAAGCTCCACTTCTACCTCCTTTACATGCTCTTGACACTCTACTTCTACCTCCTTTGATATTGCCTTACACTAGGCCCCAAAAGTCTTGAGCTTAGACTACATGATGCCAGGCATCCCAAGCATATATCACTCAACCAATAGTGTCATAACCTCTAAGCTTTAATACCAAGGACAACTAGATAGTGAGCCCTAAATGAGGCACTCAGTAGGCACCCATTTAGGATCACCCACTCACTCTTCCATCTCCTCCTATTTTCCTTTCGACCCTTTATCATATCATTTTTTGACTCCCTATTACATCACCTTCTAGTTCCACTCTACCCCTAACATTTACCATTCTTTCCCCTTCATATTTTGCCCAAATACCCTTAGGTTAGGTCCTTTCAAGCATTGTCACTTCCCTTTCTCTTTCACTCTACCCATATCATAATTTGGAGTCCTTCTGGTATCCTCTTTGGGTATGCCCTTGATAATAGGTATGGATATAGTATTTGGGAGTCTAATGCCTCTATCAGGTACCCTTATGGTACCCACTTAAGTTAGCTCAATGATTCCTTATATGGCTCCAAGTCATCCACCATCATCTCTTGCAACCTTGACTATTACAACTAGACCATCCATCACATCACCTATAGTTAATCTAGAGAATAGGTCAAATAAGAAATAAAAGGTAACCCATCCTTCGAATCCTCTAGCTCCAATAGTAAGAGACTAATGATTGACTCCCTCACCCACTCTCTTCCTTACCCAAGTCCCCACTAGATTTACCTTAAACCAACTTATCTCATCTCTATTGTTTCATGATCCATTCTTAGGGTTAATCCTATCTTAGGTGAACCTGACCTAAGAACAATGGTAAGCTTAATTATTCCCATGGGCTTCTCCTTTTATTTTCATTCCCTTTTCCCTCATGCCCCCTCCACATCCACTCCTTTCCTCTTTCACTCCTTCCACTTTCTCCTTCACTCATCCATCTCATCCTCTAGCTTTCATCACCATTTTATCCATAACTCCTATAGATCCATAAACGCAAGGGATGGTGTGAAGATCACATTATCCATAGATGGATGTCCAGGGTGACTTGAATGTGCGGTAGAGTTTTGATAAAGCCTCTAGGAGCATGAAGAGGAATATCACTTAAAGGTTTGTCTAAGAGGGGAACCTAGTGATATGGTAGACATATCAAAATCTATTTTCCCTCACCAAGGTGAAGACTAATATTGGGGAATATAAGATAGCCAAGGATCCACTGTCTATCTTCTAAGCTACCCTTGACATGTCCAAGAAAATCATTGAGGACATGTACAACCAAGTTTAGACTTTTTAGGCTCAAGTAAAGAGAAAATTCTTAGTCAAATTAACTGGGTAGGTCAAGGATGACCTCCTATTTGTTTTATTGATCTTGGGGAGATTAATGGGGACTCAGGATGAGACTAATTCAATTATATAGAGGATGTAGGCTTACATGGAAAAAATCAAGGAGATTTATGGGAAGTGTTAGATGATGCAGGTCATGGTTAATAAGGGGATGTTCCTAGAGCTCAAATTTATGTATACCTTATATTTGGTGTTTTACCAAACTTATGTTAGAAACACAAGAGTAGAGTTGGAGGAGTGGCTTTCCTTGGTACACACTGCTACAGAACCCTTAGAAGAGGGTGAGAAAAAGATACTAATTACTTTTGAGAGGTCAATATCTTAATGATATTCTACTCAGATGATACTCTACTCAACTAAGGGGAATTTAAAGTCTACCTGGGTCAATTTGATCAAGTTATGAGGGAGAAAGTGACTAAGGCAAATCAAGGAGTCTGAGCTATGCTAGATTTGTCAACTTAGTATACTATGAACATCAACTAGGTTTTAAGAGTCCAGGGCTCAATGGAAGTAGGATTTTAGGTCTTTCATAGACTAGTAACTCAAGTAGAGGTGATATTCAAGGAGCTTCCAATTAACTTGGCCAAGTTGGACAAGGAGTCGAATCTCGTAGAAGCCACATTCGAATCTAAGAGTGCCCAGTTAAGGCAGTTGGGATATGATGGCTCTTAGTTGCCTCCACATGTTTGGATATGGTCCCCATAAATTTATTATGGGGTTTTTAAGATTTATTTTGGTTCAATATTGTTAGTGTAGTGCTTTTTCCCACTAGGTTTTGCCTACATGACCGTATGGCCTTTCTATGTATTTAAGCTTCCTTAAGCTAGTTATAAAGGGTCCATAGGCTAATTTTATTTAATTTTAATTAGTTAATTAATATAATTAGAGGATTCCTCATGTTGACCTAATTTTCCCTATATGTACCCCACTTTTCCTTTTTGGAAGGTTAATTGACTCATTCACATTTTCCAATAGACAGGTTAATGCATTTTTTTCCTCTTTTTGAATTTTGGAGCTCTCTCTACAAGAATTGGCATTGATTGTTTGAATGATATTTAGAGATCTTGGCACACTCTTTCATGGTATCAAAGCTATCTTGATAGTCTCATTCATCAGACTTCCTAGTAAGATTCTCCATGTATTCACCTTACTAGTTTTTCTTCTGTCTTGGCCACTATTTATGACCTTGGAGGTGTTTTCTTAATTTTCCTTGAAACTTGTGTCAAAAGGCCTTTGATGGTTTTTTTTTGTATATATGGGGAAACTCCAAGAGCCTTCTAGTAGTGGTAAACATGAGAATAAATAGTCTAAACCTAATCATGAGCACAAAAAGATTCAGAAATCAAATGCCAAGCCTAAGGCATCAAAAAATGAGTCCTCCTCAAGGAAGAAACCTAAGAAGGAGAAACTCAAATCCAAATTTTGTAAGAAACTTGGGCATGATGAATCTCAGTGCATGAAAAAGAAGATTGACACCTTAACTAAAATGCTTGATAAGAATAACATCAATGTTCCTAAATCCTCATCTCAAAAAACATTAGCTCAAGATTCCACAAAAGGTAAAGATAGAAAAAAGTGTAAAATCAAGGGCAAGGCACTTGTTGTAGTAGATTCTCAACGTTTGACTTGGGTGCTTCCTATCACATGGACTCCTTAGAGGATCTATTTTTAAAAATAGATCCATGTTCTATGCCTTCAATTCTCATGGGTGATGACACTTTCGCAGAAGTCAATGATAAAAGATTGGTATAAATAAGTGATGGGACCTTCAATGATTTTTTGTATGTTCCTTCACTATCCACCAATATTCTATCAGTATATCCAATCACTCACATAGGTATAGGGAATATCAGTGGTCATCAAAGAGCTGCATAGTGACACCACAATGGCTTATGGGAAGGCCAATCATTAGTCTAGGCTATATACCTTCTCACAATTTTCCCTAGATTAGCCCTCAACTATATTGCTTACTCAAGTAAATGGAGTGAGTAAACTATGGTATGAATAGTTTATCCATTTAAACTATCATTACTTAGAGTAACTCAGTCATCAAGACATGGTTTTAGGATTCCCTAAAGTCAAATTATTGGATGGCCTATGCAATTGTTTCATTCTTGGTAAGCATCTAGAAGAGAAATATGATAAGTGAAAAGCAAGGAGAGCCGAACACAAGCTAGAGATAGTCCACAGTGACTTAGTAAGACCATTTCTAAAACCTTCATTCAATAGGACAAGATACATACTCACATTCATCAATGAATTTTCAAGGTACACCTGGCTATTTTTTCTCAAAAAGAAGTCCGAGTTCTTTGATCACTTTAAGGACTTCAAGACACTTATGGAGAATCAATCAGAATGCTCCATTAGAATCTTAAGGACTAACAATGGAAAAGAGTATGTCAACAATAGGTTTGAGTAGTTTTTCACATCAGAGGGGATTTAGATGTAACATAAAGTTTCATATAATCCTCAATATAATGGTGTGGTTGAACACAAGAACTGTACCTTGAAGGAAATGGCAAACTACATGCTTCAATCAAAGTTTCTTACTCCTTAGTATTGGGTTGAAGTAATCAAATATGTGTGTTACATTCAAAACTAGTTACACACAAAGCCTTAAAGGGAATCAATCCTTTTAAAGCTTGGGATTATCACAACCCTGTAGTAGATCACTTTCAAGTGTTTGGATCACCAATAATGGCCTATATTCCCAAAAATAAATACAAGGCAATGCACCCTCAGAGTCAGTCTTGTATATTTGTGGTGTATGTAAAGGGTGTTAAGGGATATAGGCTTCTCTATCCTAAAACTCATGAGTTATTCATTGAAAGGAGTGTCAAGTTTCATGAGGGCTCAATTAAACATAATATTATCACTCCAGACTCTTGAAAAGTCTCACTAGACATTGATTCCACTTTAGATAGTGACATAGATCCACCTCAAGATCCTCTTAATGATGAGGATGACTCTTCTTCTTTTTCAATTTCAAGAAATGAGAACAACGATGAGGATTCTCTTCCTTTGTCTCACACTGACACTATAGATGATGATGACTCACCTCCTGATTCTCTAATCTCATACAATTTAGGTTTGATTTGGGCTAGATAGACACTTCATAGTGCTGTAAGATGGGTTGGAAATCCATCAGGTACAAGGTAGACACAATCATAGTTTCAAGGGACATCACATGCCTACTTAGCCATTATCTTAGATCCATAAACCTTTCATGAGGCATCTGGCATTCTAGAATGGGATTTTGTTATGTAGGAAGAGTACAATTCTCTAATCAAGAACAAGACATGGGACTTGGTCCCTATTATTAAAGGAAGAAAATTAGTCCAATCTAAATGGGTTTATTAGACCAAGTATGGTGCTAATGGGTCAGTCGATAAGTACAAAGCTCATCTAGGTGTAAAAGGGTTTTCTCAAGTGCTTGGCATAGACTACACTGAGATATTTACTCTTATAGCCAAGATGATGTCTATAAGAATCACTCTACCCATCATAGTTGCACATCGATGGGATGTTCACCAAATGGACGTAAAGAGTTCTTTTTTACATGGTGACCTCAAGAAGGATATATATATATATACATATATGGAGTAACCACAAGGCTTTGTATAAAATACTGCCTTGGTTTGTAGACTTAGAAAATCTATCTACATAGTCAAACAAGACCCTCATATATGGTATGCTAAGATGGACTCCTTTCTCCTCATAGTCAGTTTTACTAGATGACTCTTTATTGATCCTAGTTTTCTATGTGGATGACTTACTAATTATAAGGAGCTCACAATCATCCATATTAGTAGTGAAAATCACACTATCTGATATAATTTCAATGATAGACATGGGATTGTTGCACTAATTTCTTGGGATTGAAATCATTTAGTCAGATTCTAGGCTAACTTTATCACAATCCAAGTATTCTCTTGATTTTCTTGAGAGGTTTAACATGGCTAATTGTAAGCCAGTTCTTACTCCCTTATTTTCTGGTGTGAAGCTTGAGGTTGATTGTCCTACACCACTCATTGATACAACATTGTATCAAAAACTCATAGGCAGTCTTATCTATCTCACATACACTAGACCTGCCATATTGTATGTAGTTGGTTTGGTCTCCCAATTTATGTAGGATCCATATGAGTTACATTGGAAAGTAGCAAAGTGGATTCTTCAATACATTCAAGGTTCACACAACTATGAAATACACTACTGAGTAGGAATATAGGTTGATTTGATTAGATACATAGTTTCAGATTGGGTTGGAGATATTTAGAATTGAAAGTCCACTTCAGGCTATAGTTTCTCATTTGGTTCGGGTCCAATAAGTTGGTCAAACAAGAAGTATCATGCAATTGATTTATCATCCATAGAAGTAGAATATAAAGGGTTTATCAATGCCGCCACTAAATCAGTTTAGCTTCAGGGGATTCTCACTGAGTTTTGTGTCTAGTTTCATAAGCCAACAATCATCTACTATGACAACCAAAACACTATCCAAATTTACAAGAATCTAGTTATCCATCAAAGGACCAAGCACATAGAGATTCACATACATTTCATCAGGGATATTATCAATAATCAAGTCATTTATCTTCAATATTTTCCAACATTGAAGTAGATTATAGATATTCTGACTAAGCCTTTCACAGATTATAAATTTGTTCATTTGCAAGCTCTCATTGGGGTTAGGGCTGCTCCACCTTATTCTTCCTCCTATGGAGGTTCATCACTATGTACTTGGGTACCTCATCAATATTTCAATGTTGGGATCTAATTCTCATCTCACCTAAGCTATTCATAAGGGGGGATGTTAGTGTGGTGCATTTTCCCACTAGGTTTTGCCTATGTGGCCGTATGGCCTTTCTATGTATTTAAGCTTCCTTAGGTTAGTTATAAAGGGTATATAGGCTAATTTTATTTTATTTTAATTAGTTAATTTATAAAATTAGAGGCTTCCTTATGTTTCCCTAATTTTCTCTATATTTACCCCACTTTTCCTTTTTGGAAAGTTAATCGACTCATTCACATTTTGTAATAGACAAGTTAATGCATATTTTTCCTCTCTTGGAATTTTGGAGCTCTCTCTACAAGAATCAGCATCGATTACTTGAATTCTTTTTAGAGATGTTCACACACTCTTTCTAATATTTTGAAATATAGTTATAACTATAATGAGTGGCCATCATGGCCTAGTATGAGATCCTTATGCTTTTTAGAGGTGAGCCCTAATTCTTACCTATTTATAGAAGAGCCATATTATATTTCAAGGTTGACCAAAAAAATGGTCAAAAGTGCTATTGGATTATTTATAGTTCCTCTCTACACTCTAGCCTGTAATGACAACCTAGGTTGATTATAGTAGTATTTTTTCATTCTTTTAATAATACAAGTTTTATTTCTAGAAAAGGGTCTTTCTATGTTCAAATTTATTTAATTTTCATGCTTAAATTATCAACAATGTTACAATTGATTAAATTATCACTTTGACACTTTATATATGTCATGATTATGATGTGCTTAGCTATTTTATTCTCTATGTGAGGTCTTTCATTCTCTTTTGATAATCAGTGATCATTCATGTGCTTACCTACAAGTTTTCTTATGGTGTTTATGTGTTTTTGACAATAAACACTTAGTACCAATCTATTATAGGAATTCACATTGAAAGCATACTTTGGTTTCCATCATACTCTCTTCACCATATGTTTCTAGAGGTAGAAATATAATGAAACTTGGTCTACAATGGTATAGTTGTTGTACAACCACTTAGTTTAATGACTATTGCATTGATCTCATTTTAGACCTAGAGGCATCTTTTTTTGCCTTACCCTTCTCTATATTTTTTTATAAATTGAGATATCTATATGAATATTATGTTTTATTGCATTGATTTCCTTATTTTTACTTTGTTGTTTTATGGATTTTGTGTAGCCAGACCAAATAAAAAGGTGCTGCATTGCTAGTTGTCAGCTTAGCCAATCCCCCCAGACTTGTTAGAGATATTTGAGCCTAAAATAGTCTAGATGAATGAAGAGGTGTGAGGTTGCCAATTGTCAGTTTTCCAAGTCACTCATATCTATCAAAGAGGTTCGAGCCAGGGAAAACTTGGGCAAATGAACATGAATCAGGTCACTAGTTATCAATATGAGCAATACCTAGACCTGTTAGAGATGTCACGGATCAGGAGAGCCAGGTTGAATCAAGAGGTGTTATGTCAGTAGTCATTAGTGTGGAGTCACTCAGACTAGTCAGAGATGTTAGGGCCTAGGATCATTAGACCCTTATCTATAATTTTTTGGTAGTTAAACTTTTCAGTCTTCTAAATCAACCACATTCATCAAATTTGGAGCTTTAGATGTAGGTGTAGATCCATGTATAATAAAGAGGTAGGAGCTTCTTGAGTTTTATATTTAATGAAAATAGTATATGAATTAAGGCCTTATCACTTTTTTTTTAATATATTATAAAATTAAGTGTTATAAGATTTAAAAAAGTAACCATATTATCCATTTCAATCCTTTTTTAAAATAAGATTTACACTAAAATCTAAATTTAATGAAATACATTAGCTCAATTTCATATTCAACCACTTGATATTACTATAAATTTATTATATTCTAAATTTAAGTAAAATGCAAAGGAATCCAATTTGAAATGATGTCAGATAGTCTTTATCCCCTAGATATCTTTTATTCATATGGTTATCTGAATGACATGTATGTTTCAAGTGTATATAAGTATTTCATAATCCAAACTAGATAAGCATATTTTTCTCTATTAACACTGAAATCATTATAATTAATTATAAATATACATTTTCTAAGTACTAATACTTTAAATTAAAGTGCATTCAATCCCTATATAAGAATGAATCTCAATCATAAGCTTTGATCTTATCTACTATATTGAAATAAATAATTAACTTACATCTCCTCATTGTGAAATCATTCCAATTCAAAGAAGAATTCTAAACTATCTTAAGCATAATAATAAATCAAATATCCACTTTGCTTATGTGATGATTACATAATTTTTTTCTTCTAATATTTACATATAGTTATATTATTATTATTATTAAAAGGAAATTATTAATCAAACATGCAACTCAAGGTACTCCAACATTTATGCATGATTATAATGAAATTGAAATAATTTCTTTATCATACCCTCACAAATTATAAATTTAATATTCAACTAGATAATTACCATCAAAATTGGATGCAATCAGTCCCACAAACCTGAATTTATATATTCATGAAACAAAAACACCATCTGAAAATAAATACAAATACCCAAGTTCCTCCATAAATATACTATTATAGAAATAACTATGCTATCCATGACTTGAATACAAATATCTGACTAATTTCAAATATCACAGTACAAGCCCATTTGGCTAGGGGTTCTCCATATTTTAAATATGACAATAATGATGTGATACAACCATATGAAAAAATCAAGAACCTTCCTCAAGGTTATTACCTTTAAATAATGTAAATTAGTAAATAAAATTAAACATAGTGCAAGAGATTACAACCACCAAACTAGAGTTAGGGTTTCTACTTTACTTGAAAATATTACAAAAATTATGATAGATGCAATGCTATATCCAGACACAACATTCCTAGAATGAAAAAAAATATTTTCCTATGAATGACAAGTTCTTGGTCCTTTTTTCAAACCTAAGAACTTTTAAATAATGCCATAAATTCAATCAGACCATGACATACCATCTGAAAAAAAATCAATATATTTCAAACCTATCAAATATTCCAAGGAATGCACTAAGTTTATAAAAATAATGATAATCATAAATAAATGAGAATTAAGGATCAAAATAATTTTTTTAGATACCTTTGATGAATATAAATACATTGTCAAAATAATCTTCATGAAACTGAGTCATATCATGCAAACCATAGCCAAGCCAAAAGACATGGTTACTATAAATAAGTTAGCTTCAATGAAATTAGAGATGCAACTAAAAGAATCTCATTTCACTTATTTATATTTAAATTATGCCTTAGCTTACTCTTAGGATTTTCTTTTTGACAACAAAACTTTAGCATGCACACGTCTTTAGCTATACAAAGAATATGTAGTAATAAGAATGAAACATCCAAAAAGCTATAAAAAGACTATCTTGATTCCTTAACAATAAAAAATACTTCACAATACATACCATAATTGAAACATTTAAATCAGTATTAAATATATAGTTCACATTAAGAGTATTAGAAATATGATACCAAAAATGACTCCATCTTATAGGAACCATTCATAAGTCTATCTTTGCCATTCAAAGCTATATTTATAAGTATTAAGAAACATTAATCCACCATAGTCAAACATAAAAGGAAATAATTTTTAAGTGTCACTCATAATTAAGTTCTATTCCAAAAAGAACATTCAAAACTATACCAACAATTTATATGTACAAATGCATATACAATAAGCAAACCATAGAAGCTGAATCATCACATAAAATTTAGAGATAATACTTAAGACTAAGTTTGTTTATGGAAACATCATACTAAAAATAATATATAATAATCATTACCATTTTAACACTCTTTTATTAATTTCGAGAATAAAATTTACCAAACACAACGCATTAAACCAATGTTCAATTTATTACATTCTAATAGATTAAAATAATAATATACATGATGAAATTTTTTTATTACTACATAAGTCATACAATAATAGCTTATCAATTAACTTGTAATTCATACCTAAATCTAACTATAATGGGATTATACCCTATATTTCATATGGTCACATCAAGAGTGAAGTAGATTAAACATTGATAAGATTCAAATGATTATAGATTGCATAAGATCAGTAATAATGATATGATGCCTCATAAGGTAATTATAACTCTAACACTATCATTGATTTAACTAAATATAAGGTCACACATGAACATAAAAACTAAGACACAACAATATTATCTAGAAACTTTTTTGTGCAATCAACTAAGAAAAAACGAGAGTAAGTTGGGCTCAACCATCAATGGCCTTTATCACCTGATCAATCATTCATGATATTGAAAAAGTTATTCAAATAAGAAAACAAATATATAAAGAAAAAGAGTAACATGTAAGAAGAAATAGATTTCACTAAACAAAATATATATAAATTTTTTGTTCCTATCATTTTCAAAAGTTAAAAATATTCACTTAGATTATGCCCTCGAATAAGTATCCTATACTCTGCAATCTAGATGCATGATGTTCTATATACTCAGTTACTCGATGTCCTAAAAAGAAATGAAAAGGAAAGGAGATCATCATTATCTAATAAAATTATTATGTATAAAAAATCAAACATTAAAATAAAAGAAAAGAAAAGAAAATAAACACTACATACATATAGCAGTGAATGTATTGCTTGAGTCTAAAAATATTCTAGATTGTAATCAATGAGATCACTAAACCTGTTACATTGTTTTTTATCTATGCTATTTATTTTCTTCACAAAGTCATTCTAAAAACAAATTACAAAACATAAGAAGCAATAATTACTTGTTAAAATATTTAATGACGTTGTTTTCAATAAGTGTGATGTTGTCATGTAGTTAAAATCATCATAGCAAAAATGTGATAACTGCTATATCTTTCTTGTATTGATCGAAATATATTTTAATGTGTTTTGGGAGTTTTTCATTCAGGAGTGTTTGATTCAAAATGCAATCTATTTGTCTATTTTCTATTTTTATAATGCATGGTAATGAATGTTGATATGAATACATTTGATTCTACTAGAAATTTATGTAGTATGCATGATCATCTATTGAAGGGGTGAAATCCATGATCATGAGCTTGCAATGGTTGCATAATGGATGAAAAGATGACACACAAACATTTTTTACTTTCAAGAGGTCTTTAACATTCAAATAAAAAAAACAAAACTTTTCATATTCTTAAACTATTAAAATTTTAATGTTTATCTCTAACCATTTTTTTCTCACTAAAAGCAATGAGTTAGAGATAAATACTAGCCTTAACATTATGTTTTTCTAAAATTTTCAAATAATATTTTGTATAATTGTAGTTTAATACATCCAAAAATGTGGACTACCTTGCATGAAGCAAAGGGTGCCTTTTATACCATTCTTGACAATGTTCTTGAATAACACTACCGGTGTGTTCATTTCTAAAAATATTTATTAAACATGAGAATATACATGTTTATAATTATCATTCATGACAAGATACAAAGCATTTGTTTAATGTCAGTATTTTGATAAAGAAAGTGGATATGTGTATGTTAGCTCAAAGTGAGTAACATTTCAAAATATGAAAAATAAGAACTATAGTCTTCTATCCTTAACAATCATAGTTTCCAAGTCTTATTCAATTGCACCATCTTTGATATGGAGCTCATATTGATTGTAATATTTTGATACTCGACTATTACAATAGCTAATGAACCCACTACATATGCATTATATAATTGCACAAGATCATGTATAGTGATATTTGGGGTGAGTTTACACATAATTGTGATGTTTTCCATAGTTGATTTCATGTTTAAGACAATACAACATTCATCATCACCTCTTTAATATTGACTTCTATCTTTTACCACAAAGTCTATAACGTGAAGACTATTGCCAGTCAAAAACTAGAGCAAGGACTTGTCAATCAATTTGTTATTAATATTTACAGTTATTGTTAATTGACTAAATTTGTCAACAAGATCTATATGTACTACTTATGACTTCGATGGTGAATTTAGATTCCTTATCAAACTAGGACCATAGAAAAACAATACATCTCCTTCAAAAACATTCCTAGTTTTTTTGTTGAGAGGTCAATGATTGCCACTGGTATGTTTTACCTTGCAATAATTTTTTGAAATCAAAGCCATGGATACAAATATTTTATATTATTTTATAATTACAGTTTTGTCTTTGTTTTAGTTTAAAAAATATCAAATCACAAGTTTCATTTATAAAAAATAATAGACTACTTGTTATGAATGATAGGGCTCCACAACTAGTCATCCAAATGGAAAAATTATAATTTTTCTAGTCTCTACTACTTTGTTTCTATTTTTAGGTCTATACTTTATTGCTCTGATTTCATGTGATGTTTGATATTTATTTAATTTGTCTATGTTTTCTGGTCGGTATTTTCCCTCGCTCCCATATCTAGTTTTCTATTTATGGTACAACAACATTATCAACTTCCTAGATTTTGTGACTATTAAAGAGAAAAAATGGAATAAAAAAGAAATTGTCACTAAGAAAAGATAACTAATTTATCACAACTAAAAAAAAATATTACCATTTTGATAATTTATTTTCTCTTGTTTGTAGATCCTACTTAACATATTTGGCTGGATCCATATCTACCTTCTTGGATATATTTTTTCCAACTTTCATAAGCATATTTTTGATTCAAACATGAAGAAAACAAACACAAAGAGAACAATTTATAATGTAATTGACATGTTTTATCTATTTTTATGTGTATTTGTCTATTCACATGTAGAGTTTTACCTATGTATTATGACAAAAGATTTTAGATCTTCTATATGTAACATTGCCAACTGGAAAATAGTAAGAAAAAAAATCACAAGCATGCAAAAGAAATAACATGTGATGTCCAAAAACAAAGTATTGCCAATATAACATGTTTTATCATGCGAATTTTGTTTATTAAATAATGCACATGCCTGGCTCCATATCTAATTTTTTGCAAGATTTTTTTGGATTGCATTAACACCTTAAGATTACATAAAAATACAAAAATAATCAACCTGTACATAATGCAAGTGGTACATTACACTTTTTTTGTTCAAATGTTTCTTCATTTTCTTGTCTTTATTGCTTTAATTTTCTATTGATTAATGATAGTGAAAAATTCCATCTTCCAATTATGCTTGGTGTATGCAAATGACATTGCTTGGTGTATGTTTTGTCAAAGAAAAATTGGAAGGAAACATGCATGATGGTCTATCCAATATGCATCACAAAACTGAATCGAGTATTCTAGATATTCACATTTATCCAAAAGTGATCTATTAAAGTGATTGCAAGTGTTTTTGGCATATTTGATATCAAATAATAACCATGCGTATACATTACTTTTACAATTCATTGTCTAGATATTGTTTTTTTGGATCATGTCAATATTGAAGTCACCAACAAATATGATATTGGTTTCAAGTGGTAATCCAACATATGTTGTATCTATAAATACCAATACATCATCTATTGGCACATTTGGTACCAAATACATAGTTACTATTCATATCAATGTATTTAAATATTATATATCATGTGTCATAATCTCCATGTTTGGTGTAGAAAATACTATGATGTTTCTTAATACAATGCTTTTTTAAAGCATGACATTATCCCATGCACATCCATTGATAGGTGACAATAAAAATTTTGTGAAAGAATCGAAGAATTTCTACCTACATAGTTCTCATTTCTTAGAAACATAAAATTCTTGCATCTATAATTTCATAGTCATGTGTGATGCATTCCAAATGCAATCACAAACTCTGTGTATTCAACAAGAAAATAGTGAGGATATCACATGTTTGAGGAACATTGTTAAAAAGTGACAACCACTATGCAAAATTTTCTAGTCTTTGCATCTCAACATTTAATTTAATGCACATCACAATGTTGTTAGATTCTAATTTATTCATAACATACAATGATTTAATTTTTTTTATTTGCAAAAGCATAATATAGACTAGTCCATGTTGTTTGACACTAATAGGATCAATTCTAATGCTTCCATTATAAGCGATCAATGTATTATTTGAGCATATGCTACCTGTACTGGAAATTGTTCATGTATTATGGCCATAATTTTTCTAATGTAAAATTTCCTTGAGATTCTTGTTTTTGGAGTCCAATTTTAAGTAATCTAGTCATTGTAAAAGATCTGCATTTTTTTTGTGTTGTAACACTCAAATTTTAATGTCATTGAATTGTATCCAAACTATTTCTACTTGTATAGGTGTATAATTCTTGATAATTCCATCAGCACCATTTCCTAATCCTTCTTGTATATCATAGTTTATACCAATCAATTCCACCAATATGTTAGGTTTCAAAATAATTATATTAGACAAGAAATTCTTTTCATTATTTGTTATGATTTCATAAGAAAAATTCATTTTTTGTCAACAACATTCAATGTATAAGTCTATTCATTAACAAGTGCAAGCATTTTCACATTATAATTTTTAACATCATCATTATTATGAAATAAGAATGGAAATGTTAGTTCATAAGGAGGAAATCTATAGCATAAAATATTCAAGTATTCAATGTCTTATATTGTCTACTAACAAGTTCTAATGTGGTTTAGGAAGGAAACAAATCAAATATCACTTTGACGAATGACTTGTTGAAGCTGAAAGCATTTTACATTGTCAAGTCAAAATATGTATGAAGTTGTTTCTCCATTCAATACTAGATCTTGAAAAAACCATCTATCTTTAATAATCTCTGTTTGGTAAAAATCATCGATAAATATAACATTAATCTTTGCAAACAAATTTGTGGGTGTATGCATTATCTATCAAATTCTTTTATCAATATTGCAAAGCATTTGACTTCTTAGTAATTTTTTTCATCAATAAATAACACACGTAATTATTGATAGATTTTTCTCAATGTATCCAAAGTGTTTAAATCCAATGACAACAGTTAGGTAGATGTATATGGAAGTTAAAAAATAGAATGTCCATTTAGGACTTTTGTATTGTACGCTACTTTTCCAGTGTATGCATTAATCAGGCCTTTGATTTTCAAATGATCACTTTCAAGTTATTTTTTGTCGATGAGCATCAAAGTTTCATATATCACTTTTTTGGTAAATATTTTTCTTGTACATGCTCCTCCTGTTAAGAACAAATATATGGATCGTATGGATATAGCTTTTCTAATTATAATGTCCTTCACAATTATTTCTTATTATTTATTTAGCTACTTTTGTAAGTCTAGGTATTCTTCTCTACTTATCAAAAAAGGATGTTTGTCTATCTAAAACATTTTTGAAGATTGAGTGTCGACTAGCTGATGATCTCTTATGAAATGAAAATTAGAGGCTATATCATTTGCATGGAAATTATTCTTGATCTGATCACTCTTTCCATCCTCAACACTAGCAAATAATGAATAAAAAGAAATATCTATATTCTTTGCAACAATGTCAATGTTGCCTCATTTTGTTATTGGTTGTGCAATAAACATGTTTTTAGTCCTTATTTCTTGTTTTTTATGAGCAAGATATATGTCATTTCATGTGTTGAAGTTTTTCTTCAGTGTGTATTCATTATAATGATAAGGTATAAATAACATCATCTTTTATCTACAATATTTTTTAGGATCCACATGGATATTGTATCTAAAGTGTCATATGATGTATGATTTTTTATGTTTCTTATTTTTTGAACATATACTTAGATAATATGTAATGAATTTATCCAAACACACACGTTCTAATTGTGTTGGTCTTGCAACATATTTATATATAGGAGAAACACATATTGCATCTTTTGAAGTGTCTAGTTCTTATGCTAACAACTTTAGACTTTTCAAAATGTCGGTAGTTTTTTCCTCTGGAGATGTATTTATGAAGATTGTTTTCCTTGAACTATGATGTAATGGAAATGACAATACAATGTGAATGGCTTGTGAACTAGATATTTGTTTATGTTTCAAGAGAATATTCCCTAATTTAATTATAGCTTGTAATCTGTTGTCATTGATATGGATAGCTTTAGCATGCACTTTATGAAACACATTTGTTAGTGTATGATCAAAATTTGTCATATAAGAGCAACAATATATTACAACAACATATGCATAAAAAATGAATTGTGTATATGTGTTAACATACCATAATGTCGGTAGTTTTTTAGAAAATGCATTCACCTAAAGGTATAGACAAGTTTTCCTCTTGCAAAAACATATTGTTACAATGCCATTTTCCTTATGCAAAAACTCAACACAATTTGTTATTTTTTGGTACAAAACTCTATCTATCATATATTGGGGGTGACTAAAAACATATAATAAAATTAGAAAGATCAAGTCCTCTGAGGATTTATCAATTTTTAAAATGCGTATCCAAAATATCCCCACAGTGTTCAAATATATGTAATTGTTTGAATTCTTTTCAATGGGGAAATTTAAATGATCTGATCTTGGAGATCATGTATCAACTGTGCATCAACAAAAACATATGCCAAATCTTGGGGGTGACTAAAAACATATAAAAATAGCAAGATCAAGTCCTCTGAGGATTTATCTCCAAATATATGTAATGGTTTAAATTCTTTTCAATGGGGAAATTTAAATGTGATCTTGGAGATCATGTATCAACTTGCATCAACAAAAGAATATGCCAAAGATTTAAAATAGGTTCTGATTCATTTTCAGATGTCTTGTCCTCAATAGGGACAACCTAATGTTTTTTCTCTTATTTTTTCAAAGTTACTTTGACAACCCCTATCAATTGTTAGGATAAAATAAAACATAGATTTATCCCCAAATTGCATATAAAATAAACTATGAAATGAATCAATCAAAAATACAAAAAATAATCATAAGCATGAATAAAATAAGACACCAGATTAAACGTGGTTCACACAAGATGGGAAACATCCACTAAACTTGTCTAGTATATTATTTTTAACAATACAAGGGAGAAACAAATCCTGCAACAAACCCTACTACACCTCTCTAGGTAATTCTTTTTTACCCCCAATCAAAGTTTATTGAGACATTTATAATCATTCATGTGAGGATATATTATGAACATTTGTAGCCAAGATATCACACATGTGCAAAAGGCATTCACAAAGTAACCAATATTTCTTCTAAAAGTGTTAATTTATTCACAAAAACATTTTTTTTCATTTCTCTTAATATTGAAAGGAACAACAAATGTTGACACTTTTCCATTTTAAAGAGATCTCTTGCATTGCTTGCATATTTTTTCCCAATGTAGGTTTTGTAATATTGAATGTGAAAAAACACAATTAAATGCTTTGATAATGTTAATTAACTAGAATGATATCCTTTTTGAAATGTAATTACTCACAAACTACACAAGAATGAATCAACGTGTCTTTGATAGATTTAGATAGTTGTTTATTATCTTGATACTTCATTGATCATGTTGTGTGCATCCCGATTATTTATTTTTGGGATAGTGTATCATCGCTTTCACCGATTTCAATGATTTTTTATGTTTGTTTAAGCTATTTTTTAGTGTATATATTATATTTTTTTGTTACATAGTTTTTTTTTCTCATGCATCATTTGTTTCAAACAACATAAAAAAATATGATGCCTAGTTATAGTCTTAGACATATCTCTAGTAGAAGTTTCCCTTGCATATTTTTTGGCAATTCAAAAAGACCCTGTTATTGTTTCAAAACCTTTGAAACTATTACTATCCAAAAACCCTATCAAAATATCCATTGGTATTGCATACATAATATGATCTATGTGAATTGTTTGCAATAACTCATAATGAATATGAAATATAACTATATCAAAAAATAATTATTATATGTTTTCTCTAGAGCAGAACAATGAAAAAATATTTTTGAAGTGTTTTTAGTTTTTGTTGACCATAATCAAATATTTCTTTGTAGAATGTTTGAAATAAATGAACAACAAAAGTCATTCCCTTCAAGTCCACTTTCTTGATATATCATTCCAATATTTTAAACATAAATTTTCCATTAAAAAACATTCCAGGCTCTTGTTTTTGTAGTTCATATTTGTAAATCCTTAAAGAAGTCATTGCATAGTTAGTTGGCACAACAATACCATTGGAAAAATATTGTGCCATATATTGATGAAGAGCATGACCATCAAACTCATGTTCAGTTAACAAAATAATAGCATCAAATAAGCTTTCACCACATATGGAGCTTAAATTATTTATTTTCTACATGCCATATGCTTCCAACTCATGAAAAACAACATACCATTGCAAAGAAGGATTTTTTCAAATATTTGATAACTTTGTGTTGTAAATCATGCTTTGGATGCATATTATTTTGCAAAAAAATGGTTTAAAATGTCCATGAATATGGTTTATGTCATGGAATAAGATTGAATATAGTGGAATATAGATTTCTTTGTTGAAATGTAGATTCCTTTCTCTTCTCATCATAGACTAAATAGAAATAGTTATACTCAACCATTTACATAACCATTGAATAAAAAATATGTCATCCCATAGATTATTCTCACTTTAGTTTTTAAGATCATTTGTATAAACTCTCATTCAAAAAAAGTATGTGCTTCTATCATGTATTTGATGCAAATCATATAATATATCTAGATGTAGTTAGTTTGCATATGATTATATTGACTTTAAATTCCCATTATTCAAAGAATCCATAAAATAGTCAATGATGTCAGTTTGTAACATTCTTGATGTGTAATGGAAATGCAATAACACTTGAAATGTATAAAAAGGTAGTTACCAACAACATAATAGAATGATGCAATCCTAAAAATATTTTCATGTATGAAAGCATTATCAATATTTGCAAATGCTTGTGTTTTTTTCACTGATATGTGTCCACATCAATAATTCCCTCCAAACACCCCAATTCAATCACATTTTTTATTATTTTCATGATTATTTACTATTTTTTAATCTTTTTTTTCATTTATTTTGTTTTTTTAGTCATAATGAAGAACAAGGTAAACTATCAAGAAATGAAATACCAACTTCAAAACAACATCAATATTTTAGTGCTCTTGCTTGCTATAGAAAAAGGAAACTACTTGATGAGATATTACATCATCATTGCATAATTAAAAAAAATGGCCAATGACCATTATATTTAAATAGTTATAAGATACTTACCCAGGTTTTTCTACAACTTGGTAAAAGCCTTAGGTGCTTGCCATGAGAATAAAACTTACATGTTTAAAAAAAAAATCAATATTAATACTAGAAAATTTTCATTATTACTTTGTCTTGAAATAAAATAAACCTTCCCTCAAAAAAACACACACAAGAACAAAATTTGGTCGCATTGATCACAACAGACCTAATCCCTAGTGTCACTACTCCCCTAGACCTCTCATAGATGTCAAAGCTTGGGAGATCCTAGATAAATGAATAAGCATTACATAATCAATTGTCAACACATTGATTCCCCTAGACCTACTAGAGATGTGAAAGCCAAGAAGAGTCTATATGGGTAAAGAGGTGCGATGCCACCATTTGTTATTGTAGTCGATCGCTTGAACCTAGAAAATATGTTAGAGCCAGTGAAAGCCTAGCCAAATGAAGACATGCCACATTTCCAAATGTCAATCTAACTAATCCCCTAGATTTTGTAGAGATGCCAGAGTTGAGAAGACCCTAGTCGAATCAAGAGGCACCACATTTCTACTTGTCAATGTAGTCATTCCCCTGGACCTATTAGATAAGTTAGGGTTGGGGAGAGCTGGTCCAAATGAAAAGGTGACATGTTTCCAATTGTCAGTGTGGAGATTCCTCAAACCTATCATATATGTTAGGGCCTAGGAAAACCTAGCTAAATGAAAAGGTGCTACATTGAATAATATGTAGATGAACTAGTTTCCAACAAAGTAAATAAAACACTTCTCTCTCTCTCTCTCTCTCTCTCTCTCTCTCTCTCTCTCTCTCTCTCTCTCTCTCTCTCTCTCTCTCTCTCTCTCCTTTTCTAGATGAAAACCTGATCAACTTTTCACAAAATACTATACAAAAAACATAAACCATATAAAGTGTTGTTTTTTTCTTTTTTCTTTTCTAAGTAATATAGTTAGCATTATTTTTTTTCCAATTTTAGTCACATGAAAAACAAAATTTAAGTACAAACACCCATTTTGACACACTGATCGATGAATGCATCAAATACACAAATGAACAAACATTGTTGCATCATATATATGTACATATATTTATATATTTTAAATATGTTTTTATAACTAGATTGTCATAAAAAAATATAAATTATTATATTCCTAAACATATTATGTAATATGTTTCATCAACAAATACATTAAGACCAAATTTGATCTTTGCCTCAGCATCAAGCCTCGAACATAACTTATAAAGTGTTAAATCCACCTCTGCTAGTCTCATAGATTCAAAACAAACCAGTACAAGGTTCAAGAAAGGGATGAGAACTAGCCAATACTCCAAAAAAAATAGTAGGAGAATAACTATATTCTAAGAAATAGATCATAGATAAACAATCCCCAATATAAAATAACATTCCTTAAGCTCACAAAAAATAGATTGTACAACTAATTCCAAACATTGCTTACTAGAGAAACATAAAATATAACCTAAAATAGCTTAAAAGTTGTCCAATCAATATGATAACCCACCAAAGATCTCCATTAAAAATGACACCCACACTACCTCTGAGACCGTAATAGGATCTTAAACTACACATAAATAAACTATTGATAATATTGGCAAGAAAAAAATCCATAAAACCCACCATAGACAAGCACCTGAAACATCATAGCAAAAATTCCATGTTTTACCTCTGAACAAATAAAAAGAGATTCAATGAGATCAAAACACTACCAAAAAACCAAATCAATCAAAATCAAACACTTCCAAACACAAACACAAATGTAAGATACTAGAAAAACCAACCTAGACTCACAAATATTCATTTATAATTTGAAATCTAACAATACTAATCTCATAATCTAGAATTAACCAATACTCACATGCATTTTTTTCCATTAATTACTCGAAAGGAAAATGTCAATGAGCAAATGTCACACCCAAAACATCTAAATTACATATATTTTCAACTCAAACCTTGACTACATAGAAAACTGCATAAACATTACAAATCAACAAAAACATGTAGCCCATATTAGCCCAGATTATTGTACATTGAAAGCGATTCCCCTTTTTTTGTCATATAAAACTATATCCAAAATAAAATAATAAATAGAAGAACAACAAATTATTAAATATAAATCACCCCCCCATCATGTTTATATTAACACCTATATGGTGGCTTTTTGTATTAATAAATAGTCTTAATTTTCCTAGTTAATACAAACATGTTTGATTAAAACTTTAACAGTAACCACATGTGTGAGTAATTATTTTGATTAATACTATTATGTGCCACAAATTATTATGGTAAATTATTTCTTCAATGTCCATATTTTCCTCTTAATCGTACAAAAATTTATATTTTCAAAATAGTAATTTTACATTTTCCTAGGTTAATGTTCATATCGAAATGTAATAAATAGTCTTGATTATCCTACCCAATAAATTTTTTTTTGATTAAAACCTTATAATTAACTACATGTGCGAGTAATTATTTCAATTAATGTTCACATCAAAAAAATTTAAACCCAATGTTAAAATAAAAAACCACTCAAATTTCATTGCCTATAATTAGTTAAACCCATCTGGATAAACTCTACCATAACACCATGCATGTAATAGTAATTATATTAGGTTTAATTGATTATAATAGATACCTATAAGAAATATGAGGGACTAGGAGAGCTCAACCAAATGAACACATGACACATTTCCATTCATTAGTGTGGCCACTCCCTAGACTTGGCAAAGATTTTAGGGCCTGGGAAAACCTAATCGAATGAAGATGTACCACATTTTCAACTATCAATCTAGCTAATCCCCAAGACCTATCAGATAGATCAGATCTTGAGAAATCTCAATTGAATGAAGAGACACCAAGTCTATAGTTATTAATATGACTAGTCCCCCAGACCTGTTAGAGATGTTAGGGCCTAGGAAAGCCCAACCTAATGAAGAGGCACTAGGTTGGTAGTTGCCAATTTAGCCACCCCCCAGACCTCTTAGAGATGTCAGGCCCCAGAAGAGCCAAACCAAATGAAGAGGCACCACATCAAAAGATGTCAATACATTGAGTCCCCTAGAGCTGTTAGAGATATCAGAGTTGGCGAGAGCCCAATCAAATAAAGAGATGTTACATCATTAGTTATAAGTGTGACCAACCCATCAAACCTAATAGAGATGACAGAGTTGGGGAAATCCAAACCAAATGAAAAGGTGCCACATCTCTAGTTATTAGTGTGACCAGTCTTCTTAACCTGGTAGATATGTCAGAGCTAGGGATAACCCAAATGAATGAAGAAACACCACATCACTAGTTATCAATGTGATCAATCCCCCTGGCAAAGATGTCATAGTCAATAAAAAACTAGTTTAATGAAGAGGCACCATGTTCCCAATTATCCATGTATCCAATAATCTAGACCCATCATAAATGTCAAGACTTGAGAAAGCTATGAAAAATGAAGAGATGACATATTTACACCTAGTATCATGGAGACTCCACAGTACCTATCAGATATATCATGGCCTGAGAGAACTTGACCCAATGAAGAGGCATTATGTTTACTAATATATGGCTGAATTGATTACCACCAAAGACCTCAATCAGATCAGAAAAAATTATAGATGAAATTTGAAGGCCTATAAGAACATGACCCATGTTCTTAGATAACACATCACCCACTATAAGAGAATGATATAGACTACCAAGCCACATTCGCATGTCACTAGGAATCACGTCTTTATTTCATCTCATTTTGTGGGAACAAAAACATATCACATGCTAAAGAAAATCGACTATAATCCATGTTTAATTTTTTTAAATTGCTTTTATTTTATTGGATGGTGCAAATATTTTTTATTTTATTAATATAAAACATAGTCATTTCCCCAAAACACTAGTCATGTCACCCGACATTAACCAATACAAATAAAATAAATCATTTTATTTTGTATTTATTAAAATATAAATATTTCAAACCTAATGTTAAAATCAAAAAATACTTTGTTAGTATGGTGAATCCCCTAGACCTGTTAGAGATGTTAGAGCAAGGGAGAGCCCAGTCGAATAAAGAAATTCCATGTTACCAATTTCTAGTGTGAACAGTCTCCCAACCCTATTAGAGATGCCTAAACTAGGAAAAGTATGACTATATAAAGAGGTGTCACATCATCAGTTGTCAATATGACCAAGAGCTAAGAAAACCCAACTGAATGAAGAGATACCACATTGTTAGTTGTTAATGTGGCCAGTCCCTTAGACCTCTTAGAAATTTTAGGCCTTAGGAGATCTAAGCCAAATGAAGAGGTGACACATTGCCACTTATCAGTATGGTGAGTTCCTTAGATGTGTCAAATATATTACAGCCTGATAGAACCTATCCAAATGAAGAGGTATCAAATTGACTAATATGTGAATGAAATGGTTACCACTAGAGCCCTTGCCCAACTCAGAATGAAGTACAGATGAAATTTGAAGGCTTATAATAACATGCCTCATGTCACTAGATAACACATCACCTGGTCTAAGAGAATGATATAGACTACTCAGCCACATTCACATACCATTGGGAACCACATCTTTATTTCATCTTTATTTTTGGGAACAAAAACATATCACATGCTATAGAAAATAGACTATAACCTTTTTTTAATTTTTTAGATTTCTTCAAATTTATTAGATGGTGCAAGTATTCTATATTTTATTAATATAAAATATAACAATTTCTCTGGGAAATTAGTCATGTAACCCTATATTAACAAATATAAGTATAATAAACTATTTTATTTTTTATTAATTAAAATGCAAATATTTTAAACCTAATGTTCAAATCAAAAAGTGTTCAACTTTCATTGGCTACATACTACCCGATGTAAATTATTAGGTTGAATCGATTACAATAGATACCTGTCATGTAGGTACTAATAATGAATATTGAATTTGGTACTAATAATGAATGTTAAACTTGGTAATAATAATGAATATTGAATTTACATAAATAATTAATCCTTTCAGATTAATGTGGAAGGTCCATCAAATTAGTCTTGATTTGTTGAATATCAATACTAGGTTATGATCTTAGACCCTTTGGTTATATGCCCACATTAAATAATTCCTCCAAGGTTTAGGGCCATGGCTATCTCATTAAATATTTATTGAATTTTTTTTCTCAAGCTAATAGTTTTAATTTTAGTAATACATGAATACATATGTGAACATTCAATGACCATCACTGAGCTTAAGATTCTCAAACCTCCTCGAATTGTCATAGTCTCATGGAAAACTATTAATGACCTTAATATTAACTATTCAAGGCTTATAAGTATCACCCAAAAGTATCAATGATCACTAACTAATGCAATAGATTTTTTGAGAGATTCCCTTTTGTAGCATTTGTGAACTTGACAATTAGACGTGCAAGATGACCATCAGATTCAATTTTATGTTCACAAGGTAACTCTATCATTCACCTTCTAGATGGGTGATGTCATGTCCTCTTTTCCTTTTGCTTGATTTTATGTGGCATCATTTTTCATAATTACAATTGTGCATTAGACTATGCACCTTGCCTTATTATTTCAAACTAGTGTCATGATGACACATGGTTCCATGTGAACATACTATGAATTATGATGCAACAAAATTGTACCCTATGGTTGAAAGTGATTGTCTTGAAAACTCATTATTTTTAGGCTTTGTGTCAACTCATTATTCAACTTATGAGGGTTGAACAGTGCAAAATCATGCCAAGTTTCTAGTAGTGATTGGATCCAAACATTTTGGTCCATAGGATTTATACTGAATTACCTCTCGACTTAAGAGGTGAAAGTGTGTAAAAAAGTGACATTTGACCTATAATTATTACTTCATAACCTCACAGTCCTTGGGTGTTGCACCAACCTTATTCACACTTGAGAGAGTGAAATAATGCAAGATATTTCCAAGTGTCATTGAGGAGGAAATTAAAGTTTATGCCATATAGTATTTATGACAAGACAAATCATAATCAGACAATGATACATGGAAATCTAGAATGAATAAGTGTGACTCATGCAATTGAGTAAAAAGTTACAAAAGGTCGATAAGTGACAGACTGCACAAAAGTTAATGAACAAAAGATTCATAAATAGGTTAAGGAAGGAAAACAATACCATATTCAAATCCATGCAACTAAGACTAGAACACATGAGATAAAAAATGTATAGGTGATTAATTCCTTAATCCCAAATAAAAAATGATGGCCTAAGATCTAGGTTTGAAAGATGTTTTAACAAAGGAAACTAATATGACAATTTCCAAGGAGATATTTTTTTGCCTTCAATACCAATATTAGCCTCTTTATGAATTGAAAATAGTAAGGGGTACTTCAGTCCTCATAAAGTAAACAATTCACTCTTAATTCAAAAGGATCGGTTATTCAAGGGCAAAGGCTTTTAACACTACAATAGCTAAGTTAGTTTAATTTATCTATTTCCAAAAGAAGGTTACTTGGTTGTCTAAGCAAAAGGAAGCCAATAAAGACATAAATATTACTTATATCTATCTTCATTATTTGTTATTCACATAGATATTAGGGAACTATATTTATCCCAAAATATTTGTATGTTCAAGATTTTATTTATTTAATAATGAACAATAATAAGATTTCTTCCAATCATTAAAACATTTTAAACTTTATTCTAATTATGCTAGTATTTAATATCAATCTCCATTAATATTCCAAGTGTTCATGAGCCCAATTATGCGTAGGCTTAGTCTCTTTACAACCAAGGATTCATATTCAATTTGTTGTTGGGCTAAGAACATTATTA